>MU223861.1:604329-730859 GCA_018584345.1 Thuja plicata | reverse complement strand
CTCAACCATTCACTTGGTCTTCTTGTTAAATCTTCTTCATCAACAATAGATATGGTACTCAAACAGATAACAATAGTCTCACCAGTTAAGGTTTGACAACAATGACAAAATAACAATTGCTTGCATTATCACTTTCCAACACACTACTCCCCATATATACACATATTCTTTATATACATTACTCCCCCTTTGACATTAATGACAAAGGTGTCCAAAATTTGTAAGTCCCTGAGTACTTAGTCTATATAAAGATCTGGATAAGTAATCTATAGATTTTTGATTTCCTATTGCCAGAATGCCTTCAATGCATCTACGGTCTGAAGATGGGCACATAAAGCATATGTAAGCTTTTCCATTTTGGTCAAATCCATGCTGGGACCCTGATCATATGTGGCAATTTTTGTATCTATCTATTTGATGTTTCCATTCAAGATTGCTAGAGAGGGTGCTAGTGCATTTCTCAGTTGAGTCTGCCTAATTCTTATCTTCTTGATCTCAAACTTTGCCTTTTCAATCTTGTCCAACTGACCTTGATAGATATTTTGTAGATGTTCATGTCTTGTGTGGATGTTTCAATTGAGTTTCTAACACTCTCAACCAAGATGTCAGCTTCCTCAATCTTTTTGATGTGTTCTGAGGTGAATTTCACTCTATCCATACAGTTTTCTACTACATTTCTGCCTTTAGCTGCAAGTTCTTTCAAGATTGCTTGACCAATCTTTAGTGAGTTCAGATATAGAGAGAAATTATTTGTCAATTCATCTAATCTTCCCTTCTTGTACTCATATTCTACAATTTTAGTAGCAGAGTCTACTAAACTTGTGAAATGTGATTTGAAACTTGTCAAGATGTTGTCAACATCATCAACAGACTGAATCTTAGCCATTTTCTTGTTTGCTGGCACTAGGTCATTCAGAATGTTCATTGTTTCTAGAAAGAGAGGGTTTCTCATGACTTGTTTCTCTTTTGCTTTCTCCATGGCCAACACACTGATTTTGATCAAATCTTCTTCTTCCCAAGCATCTAACATTGGTGCTTCAGGGGTCAAGCTTGACAACAATGATGGTTTGATGGGTGGAGTGAATATGACATTTTGACTAGCATCCATATTTTCACTTTTCACAGGAATCTCCATAACTGGTGGCTCATTAGATTTATTATCTTCCTTTTTATTTGAATCTCTAGAGGGAACTTCATCTTGCTGTAAGGATGTGTTATCAGTGCATACCTGCTCTGTCTCTTCAGTGTTGACAAATGATTTTTCAACTTTGTCCATGTCATTGTCAGAAGCAGTCATGGATATCTTGATATCATCAATCACAATAGTTTCTCCTGAATCTTTGGCTGTATCAAAAGATATTGAAACTGAGGGCACTGGAACCTATGGACCTGTCTTAGGTGCATTTTGAATCATTGGTTTTGTAACCTGTTTGGGAGGAACTAGAGTTACCTTTTCTATCAATGTCGTTGATGGATACATATGTCTATCTAGAAATACCTGCTCAAATGCTTTTTGAGGCTCTTCTCCAACCAGATCATACGCATTATTCATGATATAAAGTGTTCTAGTTTTGGTTCTAAGATGAGGTTTTACTAAATCTAACAGTATAGATTTCTCATCATGTGAGAAAATAGGGAGAAGACTATCTAATGTCTCTTCTCTTATCCTCATATCTTCTTCAATTGCTTGCCTCTTTAATAGGTCCAGTATGTTCCATAATTTTTCTGGTATGACTATCTTGAGTTCCAATACTAACTTTTTGAACTTGATTATATGAGAGATGATCATAGAATGAATTTCTAATTCGTCTATCTCTTGGTATTTGTCATAGACATTCTTGATAAATTCTAGTCTTCCTTCATTAACAATTCTGTTCTTTAGAACTGTTAGACTAGGTCTAACTCCTACCTCAGGAGGGGCTTGAGTGTTCTTTACCTTTCTCTTTGTGGTCCTTGAGGATGGATGACTTGTAGGAACTTGTTTCTTCCTTCCGGTTAACTTGCTGGGTACAGAAGGTGGAGAGGATTCTAGATCAATGGTGGTTGATGGTGCAGATGTACCTTCATCATATTTCTTCTTTTTCTTCTTAGGCATATCATCAGACTTTTCCATTTTCACTTCTATGGGAGATTTCTCAAGTTCTTTAGCTATCTTAGCTTCCCTAGCTCTATCTAGGTTTTCTTGTGTAACACCATGAAATTTTAGGATATTTGAAGTAATCCTTGATGCCTTCCTCTTGTTGTCTGCACTATATAAGAAAAAATCAACTTGATTTGTCTTTTCTCTATAACTACCCCATCTAGGTTCATTGGGATCCTTGGGTGCAGATAGGAGAACTTGTGCATAACCTTCCAAAATATGTTCTTCAACTTCATATCCGAGAGGGTGAATCCATTTTGTTCTAGGCTCAAGTGCCTCAATGCAAGTATAGTCAGTTTCCACCATGAAGCATATGGTGTCTTTGTATTTCTCAACTATCTTCTCAGGTATCCTGAACCTTTTCTGCATTTTAATCCTAAAATTTTTGATATCCATGTCCATAGAATCCTTCACGTTGCTCTCTGATGTAGCCTTGAGTGATATCTGAGACATAGTAGGTTTACTCTTGTCTAGGTAAAGATTGGAAACTTTAACTACTATGTGGAAGTAGAGATAGATGATCAATGATCCAAACCTGAATATATTTCTCTTGTCATGCTTAATAGCTCAAATGTTGTCAATCAATTGAGAGCGCAATATCTCACATATATTATGCTGAGTATTATCTTTTACCATCCTTACCACTGCAAGGAAAATAGCTGTAGATACACTATTTATTCTTCTTGTGTCCTAAAATTTTTAACCTAGTATCATGGTGACCAGTTTTATGTCATCTTCCTTAATGGGATCAACTGTCATACCGCGCCTATCACTTCTGGATAAACATGCTTGATCAACCTACTTTTTCACATCTTTACCAGTTGGAAGAATTGGTCTTGTCTTAGGAAGACTAGTCATGTCATGAATTAGGTCTGCAATAATATAGACGGGAAATTCACCAATCCAATAGAGATCATCATGTATTCTGCTCAAAAGGATTTTCACCCATTCTGGTTCATAAAATTTGTGTGCATTGGAGTACTAGAAAATAGGGTTATTAGTGAGATGCGCGAATTCATCCTTGAAGGAATAGTCTGGTTTCATCATTGAAGCCATAAGAGTTGCTATGCTGTTGTCCCCAACAGTTTCCTTCTTACAGTAGATGTAAGCGCAAATGTCTTACACGTGTACAACTCCTAGCAGAGTCTTAGAGAATGCCCCTTCTACATAATCTAGAATAGAATTGAATGGATTTTTTTTAAAGACAAATCTCTTCCTTTCAATAATGTCAAAGACTACAGGGGTTTCCATACTCACTTGTTGATCGACTAAATAGGGTTCCACCACAATTCAAAATGACGTGACTGCTAGGGTTCCGTTTCAACTTGCAATCTATTCACAAATTAATCAAATCAATACCTTTGAATGCTTTGATGCTTAGTGCTCCTGTTCTCTTCAAATTTTATGATCTCAGATGTAAATAATGAGGATAAATGATTGTTTACCGACTTATATAAAGGTTACTGCATTTAATGCTCGCTACCATACGCGGTTTCCATTGAGAGTTTTAAACTTTAATCTGACTGAAGTAAAGGTAATGCATGAATGCATACAACCTTAATTCATGATCACATACATGAATCCATAGGCACATACTCAGAGGTGAGTATACCAGCCATGCAGGGGCTCAGAGCTAGAATAGCTCCCCCTACGACCATGAGGGTCAACTATCCAGAAGTAGAAGGTGCGTCCACTGAGGATGCATCTACTACCTTGTTCTCTTCATTATCTTTCTTTACTTCAACCCAAATTTTATCTGAATTAGCTTTAGCTTGCACAAGCTTAACTTCTCCTGATTCTTTAAAAAGAGACTTTTTAGGATTTTCTTGTCTTTGTGTTCTTGACCTCCAAAATCTTGATATGTGTCCAGTTTTTCCACATGAATGACAAATGATATGAGGTCTGATGTTATTATTCATCATGATACATTGCTTAGATGTGTGTCCATTGTAATTGTATATCTAAAATGTAATATTCAGCAATTTTATTTGAGGTTGATTTCTCTGATTGTATTGAGTCTGATTCCTTTGGTTCAGTTGTGACTAATTTCTTTTATTTGTCCTACAATGAATAGCCTTGTGACCAAAATTATTACAGGAGTAACAATAACCATTAAAAGGTCTTACTTCTTTACAATCTCTTGCCAAGTGTCCATGCTTGTTACAAGCATAACAAGTTCTATTAACTTTCTTGAGTTCATCTTTAGGTGGTAAAGTTTTAGTCTCTGCAATATTCTCCGCTTTCTTTTCTTCTGTAGATGCTTCTTGTTATTTCTTTGTTTCTTGCATTGAATTTATTTCAATTTGAGCTAGAATGTATCCCATACCAGTGGTATCACCTTTTAATTTTTGTGCATATAGTTGTGATTGAATCAGATTAGAACTTGTGTGTATTTTATCAATCTTATCTTTTGCTCCTGATAATTCAGATTCTATCCTTTTCTTGATGTTTTCCAACTCCAATATTTTCATATTAGCTTGCATAAGTTCTTAATCTAACTGTTTAATTTCTTTGGTCTTCTCTTCAAAGGATGTTAAGCTATATGTAAGTTGTTCATTCAGATCTTCAATTTTGTCTTTTAAGGACATGTTCTCTTCATTCAGTTTCTTGACCATTTTTCCCAAATCATTGGTAGAGCAATCTTTCAGATCTTTCCTTAATTTCTTGATAAGAATTTGAGAGCCATCAACCTTTAGTTTTAGTTCTTCATTTTCTTTTTTAGATCTGTCTAGATCTTCAAGGGCTACTTCAAGATTATTTTTCAGATGCTTTGCTTCTGCTGAATCCATGATCTCCTCAAGTGGTTAAAATTTTATTTCAAAGGACCAGAGCTCTGATACCAATTGTTAGAAACACTGAGAGGGGGGGGAGTGAATCAATGTTTGTCTATTTATTCTATTTCAAAAAATTTAAACATTAATCAAATATATATCAATTGAAGCTTAACATAAGAACACATAACACATGATATGATTACGGGGAAACCTTGATCAAAGGAAAACCCTGGTGGGAATTAGTACCCACAAATATTGCACTAGTATAATGAACTTGTTAAAGTTTCTTTGCCCTGTTAGGAGCAGTCTTTACAATGCAAGTACAATGACCTGGTTAAGGGTCTGACCCTGTTAGGAGTCTTTTACAAATAACCCTGTTAGGGGTGAGGACTCACTGTCTAAGAAGCTCACTGCTCAGTAGGATGAAGGCTACAACCTCCTTGATAATAGATATACACTATATCCAAAAGTGAACTGTTGTATGTGACACAATTGTGTGATCAATTCTGGTTGGGTGTTGATGCTCTTATACTCTTGAAGAGCTTTATCTCATTCTGACATCTTATACTTTTATTTTATATCTCTGATTTGTATATTTGACGTCACTTTCTAATACAACTTTGCATGTTATATATATATATATTCATGCCTGAATAGACGTGACCATAAACAAGACCTTAGTCGGCCCAAAACAATATTCACATTTCTTCCAAACAAATTGTCTTAAGCATGTTTAAAATAGTAATTAAAACATGATTACAAACATACTATAATAGGCACTTGGCCTTTACATAATAAAATATTATATGCTGATCCAAAAATTGAAGTCGACTTCATACTCTATTTTTTTGAACTGCTAGTATCACTTTTCTTGCTATAACTTATCTATACTGACATATCTGACCATGCGTGTCTAGGGAAAGCACAAAAACATACCATAGAACTTAAGTCTAAATGTGCATATCCTGATGTGATCGTATGCATGTGCGTTGGTGCACTGATCGACTGCAAATCACTATTGTGTCCTATCTTCTATACTTAGTCAAATTCCAATTCATATTTTGTTGTCAAACCTTCATATGACTTTATTGCCATAATGACAACACAAAATAAGTCATATACTCCCTAGGAGTGAACTTGTCAACAAAAACCTAAATACACAAGTTCTTCTCTCATCAAGGAACACTTTTTCAAGTTGATCATAAACTTTTCCTCTTTCAATCTCTACAACACTTGTCTTATAAGCAATGAATGCTCTTCTCTAGCCTTGTTGAATATAAAAATATCAACCAAGTATAAAATAACACATTTATTCAATAATTTCTTCCAAACCTCATTCATCAACCTCATAAATGTATTCAGTGCATTACTTAAACCAAATGGCATAACTAACCACTCATACAAACATTCTTTTGTCTTGAAATTAGTCTTCCATTCATCACCTTCTCTGATTCTGATCAGATGATACCCACACTTCAAATAAATCTTGGTAAAATATTTTTCTCCACTCAAATAATCCATTATATTATCCATCCTTGGTATAGGAAACCTATACTTAACTATGATCATGTTAATAGATCTTAAATCAGTACACATTTTCCATTATCCATTCTTCTTAGGTACCAATATTGTTGGTACTACACATGGAATCAAACTTTCTTTGATCAAACCCTTTTTCAATAACTCATGAACTTTTCAGTTGAGTTCCTCATTCTCGGTCGGTGTCAACTGGTGTGGTGCCTTATTTGGAAAACTATCTGCAAGAATCAGATCCATACAATGACTAATATCTCTCATCGATGGAAAACCATCAGGTACATTATTTGAAATGATCTCCTTGTACTCAGTGAGTAATTTCTCTACTTCTTCAGGAATTTTATCTTATGTATCTGTACTTGGTTTGTTAGGAATCAAAGCATAATAGATATCATTTCTTTTCAAATCCTTAACAAACTGTCCTTCTTCCATCAAACAAATTTTCAAAGATGTACATATCTCTCCAAAAGATTCTTCAATCAAAGGTAACAAAATTGGCTTCTTTCCATCTACCCAAATAGTATATTTTTTCCCTCTTCCATCATGCATAGCATGTATATCATATTTCCAAGTTCTACCCACTAAAATATGACAATAATCTATAGGCATAATATCACATAACACCTTATCATAATACTTTCCAATTTTCAAATTCACAAAACATTGTTCACTCACCATTATTGTATTCTCATCCTTGATCCATGAAATATGATAGGTATTTGGGTGCTTCATTCTTTCCAACTGCAACTTTGTGACCATCTCCTCTAATGCCAGATTCTATGAGTTTCAACTATCAACAATTACCTTCCAAACTTTGTTTGCAACTCTGCATCTGGGCTTGAACAAAATTTTCCTTACATGATCTTTCTTATTATTATCACTCCATAATATTATTCTGACCATTAGGTTTCTTTCTTTCTTAAGTTCATTCGGTGAGTCTTCTTGCACCAAATCATTTATTCTTCTACTGACTTTATTTATTGCATGTGTACACTCAAAAGATCTATGTCCTTCTTCACCATAATTGTAACAAGTTCCTTGGAACCCTCTTTTTCTATAACCACCTTGGGATTAGTTGCCTCTTCCTCGAAATGAGCTTCCACATTTCCACTCGGTCTTACTTTTGTCTTGATTTGTTTCTTGTTTTGTCTTATCCTAATCATATCTTCCATTTTCACCATAAGATGTACCTCTTCCTCTAGGAAATCTACCTCGTCTTTCTCTTTTCCTTTTTTCATAGCGTTCAATTTCTCCTCAGCTTTTAGGGAAAATCTATATTTGTCTTCAATACTCTCCATCTTTACCAAGCTGATATCATCTTGTACAGAACTTCTTAATCCATTCAGATATCTTGCTATTCTTTCCACTTCATCTTCAGCATGTCTAGATCTGATGTCCAATCTGTAAAATTCCTCGGTGTAATATTTTACCGAGTTCTCTTTCTGCTTCAAACTTTGCATTCTCATAACTAGGTTAATCTGGTAATCATAAGGTAGAAAATTTCATTTAAAATTGTTTATTTTCTTATCCCATACCTTGATCTTGTCTTTAATCTTCTTCTTCCGATCCAATTGCAGATGCTCCCACCATAAGGATGCATGGCCTTTCAACTTTGTACTTGCAATCTTCACCTTTTTCTCCTCTAATACATTCTCATCCTCAACCTATTTCTCCATCTCAATTATCTAGTCAATCAGCTAATCTGAATGAAAATTTACTCTTTACTTAGGAGGATTAAACTAAGGTGTGGAATTCAAACTTGGCAATACTCACAAGAATATATCTTCTTTTTTGATCCATCACAGGTGAAGGTGAGGCTTCTCCTTGCACTTCTTCAACTTCATCATCACTAACATCCTCAAGATGTCTTCCTTAGTGCTGGGCTATCTCAATAGCTTCCAATATTGCAACAATCTATCTTAGCATATCAGATAGACTTGGATATTCATTTCCTCTCCCATGAACCATCTTGAAAACATCTACAATTGTAGGTCAGATAGTGATCTGTTGCCCTACAAAAAATATCACTAGAGTTCACAAGAATGAATCTAAGATCTAACCTTCACTCTGATACCACCTAACACAAGGAGGGTATGGATCACTAGGGCCCAAGGAACTCATAGCAACCAAGCCATCTTGCAGACAACGGTTAGAAGCAACATACACAGAATGGGAGAGAAAGAAAGTAGAAGATTATATTATTTCATCAAACATCTTACATGTTAGGCTGTAAGGCCTTCCTGATTACGACCATATACATTAAAATATTTAAAGAATAATCTTCATACTTGCAAGGTCATAGACCTACAATCCAAATATTCTAACTCTTCTCTATCCAAAACTTCTGCCTCTTCCAAAAAATTCCCCCCTAAAACTATGAAAAAAAACTAATATATACAAGAGCAACCAAAGAGGTTGAGACCAATGATCCTAAAGATCCAACATAGGAAACAAAAAGGCCCAGATTTAGGTCCACACACATCCCAATTAGAGACCCCAACATTAATTATTCTAGGGAAATTAAATGCACATGTCGGCTAGAAGATCCAACATCCAAAAACCAACTCGGTGAGAAAGACTACCGAGCATAGAGACCAATCGGTGAAACTAAAAACAACCACCAATACCCCGTTGATAAATCCAGCCAAGATAAGTAACTAAGCCCGAGTAGTGAACCAAAAAAATTCAACTGACCAAACAAGAGTGGTTACCAAGAACTTTACCAAGCAGTCTCCAACAAGCTACCAAACCAAAACAAACATATTTTTGGTCGATACAGGATTGCCAAGAACCCAAGATGCTTCTGCATCAATAATAAAATGATATCTATCTTTAATAAGATGAAAAAATAATTTAAAGACTTATTTAAATTAAATTAGACCTTAGAGCTCCCAGTGTAACAACCTAGGGCTCTGATACCATATGTAACACCCCATCAGGAAACCCAGAGGGACAATTTCTAAAGTTCTAAGAAATACAACTAAATTTTTTTTTAGATATATAACCATCACTGTTAATTTCTTCTTAACTATGAACATGTCCCTATAGGATCCCTAATGTTTGTTACTAAAGTCAACATTAATGTTTCATTCCCTTTCCTTTTGAACTTATTTTCTATCAACTCTACTTATTAGTTAACTTTTTATAACGGATAAGATAAAGGATAACATTAATGCTTATTTCATATGCTTTCATTTCATTTACCACTAAATACTTAATAGTACATTTCTTTCCAAATTACATATGTTCTAAACATTATTCATTTAACCTTTCAAAACATGAATGAACTTTTAAATAAGAAATAATTACCTTTCATACTACATTCCATATTTACATCAACAAGACCATAGAGAGAGATAAGGTAAAAATTGACAACTTAAATCCTTCATTTTAATTTTTTCATATTACAAATGATAATCCCATTGTCAATGTTCCTAAGGATACCCCTCCCCTTTACATTGATTTTCTTTCAATTACACTTCCATTACATTTCCCTTCAAGGCTTACAATAAACAAATACATTTGAATTACAATAAATTGAAGTAGATGATACAAAAGTAAGAATCTTCAATAGCTTCCAAGAAAGAATCCAAAGGAAAATTCCTCCATGGAACCACATACATTACCTCAAAAATATTAGCCACCCAACCACCTGAAACTATGAATTTCCACTCTCCCATGCTAGGAGATAGAGTCAAGGTTAAAACAATCCCTAAGGAAATCTAATGCTATGAAATATTCTTCCCAAAAACATCAAAAGACCCAAAGGAAAAACATAACATGTAGGCAAAAACCAAAACATCACATCACAAGTGTAAGGGTTCCAAAATACCAATTAGGTGATTTTCATCACATAGCCTGCTTGTCGAGATCTATCCTAGAAACCATGGAAACATGGTCCCCTTCTAGATAGGATCCACAAAAGTGGTTAACTAATGATCATAGTACTCCAACAGTTCTATGAGGCTATAATATCACTTTTCTTTTATTATGTTCAAACCCTCTCATAACCCAACTTTATTTTATGGTTATCTCTTAATTAAGGAACACACCAATTCGATCCCCTAGCAACCTCTTTGGATTCCTGACCCTATGGGGAGCCACCCACCTAGGGTACATAGTTTCCCTTCTCAAACATGCCAGCTAGGGAACTTGAACAACTTCAAAGCACCCATTACACAGGTTTAAGAACTCTCTCCTGTGATCCCAAATCTATAGGATGAGTCCAACCTTTAATCATTTATCAAATAAGCATAAAACCAATGGATAAAATCACAAGGAACTTGATTTTAGATTAAGGATGGTCTCATATAGAAAATGAGAGAATAATTTGAGATTAAAATTGATGTAGCCAGAGATTGAATCACCAGAAGAGAAAATGTAGATCAAAAAAACTTTTAAAAAGTTTAAAAATTGAACAAAATGAAGTAGAATCTATTACAAAGATTCTCATAGACCCATACAAGTATTCCTAGCATTCCATACAAGTAAACATGGTGAGGTATCCTAGCTTGTAAGAGTTTTAAGACTAAAAAGAAAAATTACACTCCCAGATTGAATGTATGACCAGAACTAGGCATGATGGGGTCCTGGGAAGGATTTATGAGGTAGATCCATTTTAGGTCTCCCAGTTCCACATCCAGATCACTCATAAAAACCTAATTCAAACCCCAAATCAACCTAGAGTTTGATCTCACAAAATAAAATATGTAAACATAAACAAATTTGTACATAGGCTATACAAAAGAGAAAGGTGTTGTGTGACACCCTAAACCTCCAAAAACTTGAAAATAAAGGAGAGGCTACTAAAAACTCCATTAGACAAGAAAAAATCCATTAAAAGATAGGGAAAAATCAACCAATTCAAACATTGTTCATTTCTAGATAATTTTATCTTCCCAAACATAATACATGTATATATATTTCTTTCAAATTCAAACCATAGTATACACTCACTTATAAATGTATCAATAGAAACATTTAATAAATATATATCTCAAACACACACATACAAGAACATGGGATTTTCCTAGTTCAAGACCTTACCTAGAGTCCTGTGAAGATACCCCTTTGGTATTGAGAAAATCTTCATCCCTCCACCTTCGTGTCCAGATCCAAAACTTTCTCTACAAGTTGCAGGTAGTATCCACTCTCTCCTATATTACAAAGGGATCACAAAATACTCTCTTCTCACAAATACTACAAGGCTCACATTCTATTCTCTTGTTTTTAAAATCTCATTTTTAGAATTTTCCTTCAATCCTCTCCCAATTTCTCCTCAAACTATAATGAAAGCTATATGGTTGAAGGAGTTTCTTAACGGGAAGAAACTGCTTCAACTAAAATAGTTGGTTCAAAACAATAAAAAAACAAACTCTCTTATTCTCGTGAGCCTATGGTTAAAAGGTTTAATTTTTAATGAACTTAATTAGCTTACTAATTTATCAAATATGATAATTATAAATAAGATTACCAAATAACTCAAATAGCTTAATGTTAAACTAGGTAGCCTTACTCCTAGGAGGTCTCAGGTTCAAATCTCCTAGACAAGCCAGTTTTATTAATTAGGCAGTTTATATTTATGTCTCTTATTTTTTTATTTAACAAATATAATATTTACATCACCAGTACACACACACACACAAACACACAGATATATATATATATATATCTGTGTGTGTGTGTGTGTACACACACACACACGCACACACACACAATCCTACTATGTAATATTACTTACATACCTAACACATCTATATTTACATATCTTAAGAGAACATAACCGAGAATCATAGTACACAAACATAACTAACACAAACAATTAGAAAATAATCACCTAACCAAAACATAAAGTTCAAAACCATAAAAAATAATGTTACTGCCCAACCTGAAATAGGATGAATTCCCTAAACAGGAACCTGAGTCAAAAGGGTTTTCTTGAGAGAACTTTGGGAATATCTCCATAACAACAATGCTCGATTATTTTGAAGGCATGCTGAGACCTGTGTGGCCATGTGGATTCAATGCCTTGACCTACATCCTGCATCACCAAGATGAGAAAAAAATATACACAAATATATATTCAAAAAGATGCAGACAAGGAGGGGGAGTGAGATATCATGTAGATCTTGATAGGTTTGGTATATTTTTTTTCCAAAACAATGAGTCATTGGTCGACATTAACAAAAGGGTCTTATGTAAATCCTTGAAACCCTTGCTTTCATGTTTCAAAGTGTAAAATCTTGTCTTAAAACCCTAAGCATTAGAGTGGTTTCTAATTTTGCATTACCTTTTTGTCACTCAAGTCATGTGTCTACCATGTGTTCTTTTAAAAGGGGTCATGTTTAACAGTTTGCAACTTCCTAACACCTTGGCACTTTATTAATCCCTAAGTCTAAAGCTTGCAAGTATTTTATTAAACCATTATGTTTCGAGCTACTATGTTTTGATCTAACAGTCCACTTAATGACTTAGTCCTAAGATGCACAGAATCTATCTTACAAGTCATTAAGTGGTGATGAAACATGTTCTTGGCGAGCCCAGCATCAGTTAAAGCTTCAGTAAAATAGTGTGCAGTTCTTGTTTCATCCAACGGCCCGCTTAATGGCTTACTCTCAACTTGATCAAGATCTACAATATAAGTCATTAAGTATGAATGATGCATGTCCTTGCAGTGACATGGGCCCTATTGCAAAGTATGATAAAGGTTATAGTGTAGATAGATCTAACGGTTCCCTTAATGGCTTAATCAAAAGATGCACACTATCTAATGTATAAGCGATTAAGCAGTGATGACGCGTGTCAGTTGGCGGGCTCAAGAATTGTGAACAACTATTGTTATAATGCAGCCAGATTCCCTTTTGATCCAATGAATGACTTAATAGCTTATCAAAAAGATGCTTAAGATCTATCATGAAAGTCATTATACCATGCTGCCGCATGTCCAAGAGATGATGTGGATTCCATTAACAGTAAAATTGATCACATATTAAAGGGCTAATAGTTCAAAAAAGATCTAACGGCTAACTTGATGGCTTCATGGAAAAGTGAACAAGATCTAAAATGTAAGTGATTAAGTCATGATTCCATGTGTCCCAGTGGGTCCGAATAAGTTTGTAAGGAAGGAATTAAAGGCCGAGCAAGTGTAGATTGATCTGATGGTTGACTTAATTTCTTATTCTTAAAGTGATCGAGATCTAAAGTATAAGCGATTAAGTCATGATGATGCGTGGCAGTTGGTGGGCCCAGTGTAGCACAAAGATAAGGTACAAAGGATGCAGTTTGAGAAAGATCAGATGACTTGTTTAATGACTTAAAGTGGAGATGTGGAAGATCTAGCATATATGCCATTAAGTGGTGTTGACACATGTCCAAGTTGATAAAGTTGCATCCGCCGTTAGTAAAGCCTAATTAAAGTAACTGGTGGGCAAGTTAAGAAGGATTAGACAACTAACTTAATGGCTTATGGGGAAGATGTATGAGATCTAATGTTTAAGTGATCAATTCATGCTGACACTTGTCTAGGATGAGTAGTGGTTCCTGTAAAATGATGAGAATCACATGATTGATGAGATATTGTTGGGATCTACGGTTCAAATTTAAAGTTTTCAGAATGCTTTTAGTGAACCGTTAAGACACGAGTTTCAAAATAGAAGAATTGATTGCAGAGCGTGTGGCCACTTCAGTAAAATTTAATGCAAGATTGATTTGATTGAAGCATATAATTCATTGCTTGAGTTTGAAGCTGCCATAACCATAGAAGTGATTGAAGAGAAACTCAAATTTGCAGCAATCTCACGGTCTGTGTGATAAATTGCAGAATGAGTAAGTATTTTGTTTAAACAGTAAAATTCGTACTTGTAGTAGGGTTTTAAATTCTACAAGATAAATAGAAGTATTGATATAATTTGATACTATTACCATAAGAAGCCCTAAGTTTAGAAGATGGCCCCTAGAATTGAATTCACTAGTAACATAGATTACAAAGAAAAATATGTGTGGGATGACCTTATACAACAGTTGAATGGATCTACAAATGATTCTATCCATATCAAAAGAGTGGTTCCTGTAAATCCTTGTTTTAGAGTCGGGGAAGGTTTTGTATGACATGGGTAGATGGGACAGGGATGCCAAGGTTAGCACAAGTGGTCTTAGTATGTTCAAAAATGCTTTCAGCCAAAGAAATGCTCCTTCCCTAAACTATAATATATGGGATCTAGATGTAGGAAAATTAATAGTTCCATGAGTATTCATGGACACAGATTTGTTAATTACAATAGCCAAGGCCTATGATAAGGTGTCCAGGGTCCTGAGAGATACAGATGGAAACATACTGCTGAATGTCATAGCTGATGAGATCAGAAAATTCTTTAATTTGAGTGACCTCTTGGTTCAGATGGATGATATAGATTTTGACCACTTCAAAGAGGTGTATAAGAATCAAAAGGAATAATTCATAAATGAGGCCTTAAAAGGGTATTTCAATAAGATAGGGCGTCTAATTGCAGTAGGCCCTAACACACTAGAGCCCTTCAAACTAGATTAATTTAATGGCAAGGCTAGAAGGACGTATAGTGCCATGTTCTAGGAGAAGATGAGGAGATAACAATGCCCTTCATTTTATTCTTACGATGGTTCAAATTTTGCATCCACATTTGTTTGTTGTTTTTTACTATGCTAATTACATTGTTGACTTGATGCATTAAGGTTTGGTAGGCATAAAATATTCTATGATAGTCAATCCAATGGGATGGTATTCAGTGATGATGCACATCATTTTATTTAATAATGCTAACTATTTTGAAGAAGAAATGGATCTTACTAGATTTCAGGATGATGAAGATTTTCCAATTCTGTTGCGGAGTATTGATTTGTCTTGGGATAGGAAAGAGGCTAGTTTTATAAATTTTCATAGATCTTTTTCCTCTAGGCTCAGAGCATTGTTATGTACAGACAACCCTAGGATTCACACAGATGTTTTGAGACTTTTGAGACCAATGGAATATGCTAAAGAATTGAAGATTGTTCACAATTGGGGTGATTTCATTTTATACCCTATCGCAACATTAATTAGGGTTTATGGTTTCAAAGGAACTCCAAATGTCCTCCCTTACAGAGTACCAATCAAGATTGGCTTGGAAAAAATTCTTAGACAACTGGGTAGGTTGCAAGAGGAAATTTTGACTAGAAAGATGAAAGGTAGTATTTTCCCTACCATCACAAAAGTTCACCATTTCATCATTACTAAAGGAGGATGGACTCGGTTTGAAAAATACTTGGAGCCATATTAGTTAGTAACATTAGTGGTAAGATGTGTAGACAATGAGGGATTCATCATTGATATGTTCAAGAAAAGGACTAAATGTTTGGCTCTAGATCATCAATTTAATTTCCCAGAAGATATAGTTAGAAATGAATTTGATCTTAAGGAACAAGAGATCAAGAAGGAGAAATGGTTAGCATATAAAAAATCTTTAGATTTTATCCCTCATTTTGACAAGACATATGATCTCTTGAAAGTTTTCATGCCCCGAGAAAAGAAGGTGGAATCCCTCATGAGCATGTTTGAAGATATAATACAAGCCTTGGACCAAAAGAAGAAGAAAGTAATGGAAATAGAGCCAGAAAAGGCCAAGGCTATTCTGAGCAGGATTTCATAGGGAAGGGTTGTTCCTCTAGGAAAATATTTGGTCTACCAACAAAGAGGATATAGTACCATCCTACCCAGAGTTGAAAAGACTTCTGATAAAAAAGGGAAAAGGCCAGTAGACACTAGTCCCCAAACATTGCCATCTCCAAAAAGGCAGAGGGTGGAAGCAAAAGAACAATAATGAGGTGATATTTATTTCCCTTCTCGGTCTCCCCTGCACATGGATGATTAGAGCATTGCCGAGCAATCAGAAAAAATGGGGAATACATGGCATATATTTGTTACAACAAAAGAATTGCAAGAAGGAGTGCCAGAGGCACCCAAACAAGTTGCACTAGATCTAAAAGTGGTTGAATTTGCAGGAAAAGAGCTAGGCGCCATCACTAAATAGGATAGTGATGAATTATTTTTTGATGACAAATTTGTTAAAGCCAGAGCCTTTATCCAATTCCTTTGGAGAATTCATATTAATGAATTCAAAGAGAAATGTCAAAAGATGGAAGATGACTAGCCTGATAGGGATAGAGATGGCATTGAAAAGGAAGTGAAATAGGAGATGATGACTAAGTTTGATAAAATCACTCCTGAAGAGGGTAGAGAATTAGTGCAGTAAGGAGTTCTTATCCTGCCTCAATGGGATCTTGCTGATGCCATTGTCTTTGATGTTGTGAGGAAAGAAACCAAACCAGTGCACACTAGTGGAACATCTACTGGTGTCCAATTTAGTGAAGACCATGCAACACTGGTAATGTGGTCTTTAAAGAAAAAAGAGAATAAGAAAGCTAGTAAAGATGACCATGTTGAACACTCAAGAAACTTGCTAGTAAAGAGAGTTGCAGGTGCCTTAGGGGTAGAAGCAGCTACCATTACTCTAGAGACAACAAATTTTGGTATGAAAGTTGCTAAGTAACAGGATGAGGAAATCAGAAGCTTGAGGGAAAAGTATGAAATAATCACGAAAGCATACAATGAGGAAAAGGTAAAGTCCATTGAAAAGGACAAGAAGATTGCTATCCTAGAAGGAAAAAAGGTAGCTAAATACTCTCCTCAAAGGATGTTAACTCAGGATCCACATCAACCTGGTAGCTCTAGTCCAATTATAACTTTCCCTCCTTCCCCTATGCCATCAAGTCCAGTTACCCAAGCTGACTTGGAATTAGAAAAAGAAAAACTAATTGATGAAATGAGCATATTGGAAGAATCAAGAAATAAATGTCTTGAAGAATCCTCAACATTTAAAGAATTAGAGGCATGGGTAAAACAAAGGTACTCTGATAAGATACATTCCACCCTCATGCAATGTACTAAAGAAATAAGTCTTGCTACTCTTTATGCACTAGGAAAAAAGGTTATTAGAATAGTAATGAATATGATGTAGACAAGGATCAATGGGGCTTGATCATGGATAGGTGGAAAGGAAAAAAGACTGATTTGAAATTATTTTATTCCATATACAAGGAAGAAAACAATGTTGATATTTTTTTAACCAATACCCGTTAGCACTGTGCTTTGAAAAATTTCAAATTTTAAATATTGGCCTTATTCCCACGTATTTTATTTCAAAATCTATGTCTTTCTATGTTTAAAAGGGTTCAAATTTGGTTAAGCCTTTGGTTTGTCTTGTTTTAAGCTCAATCGTGCAATCACACTATTCATTTTGAGTGATCTTTTGAGTTCGCGAGTGAGCGAGTCATTATTTGGTTTGTCATCGCGCAATCATGGTCATGTTGGAGTTAGGTAAATTTGTTATGCGAGTGAGCGACATGGTGGTCAAAAGGTTCATCATGCAATCGTAGTTTTTTTAAGAAGTCAAGTTTTATGTCAGTGACTGCATGACATTATGAGGTTTGTTGTTTATCACTCAATCACGGAGGTCTTAAGTTGTCATTTTTGGGCTCAGCGCGTAAGCGAGCAGTTAATTTTAGCATATCGCATAATCACGGTTGTTTTATGTCATGAGATTTTAAGTCCGTGACTGAGAAAATATTATGAAATAATGTCAGTCGTTCACTCACCAAAGGTTTTGGTTCATGTATTTTTCTATGCGAGTGTGCGAGGAAGTCAAGTTTTAAAGTATCGCTCACTCGCAAAGGTTTTGACTAATGTGTTTTTTGCTATGCGAGTAGGCGATGTAGTATATTTTAATGATTAAATGGTTCTTATCGCTCAGTCACGTTGGAAGATTTCAGGGTTTTGAGGTCAGCAAGTGCACAACTAAAAGATCAAGTTTGTCATCGTTCACTCACCGATGATTTGTTGTTTGAGTTTTGAAGCATGTGAGTGCGTGATGAAGTAAAAAGGGCAAGTTATCACTCAGTCGCTAATGAACAAAATCAGGTAAAAAAGGGTCAGTGAGTATGCAATTGATGAACTATTGAAGGATTGTTGAAGGTACTCGCTCACTCACAAAGGGTTTTCTCATAAAGAATTTCAATGTGCGAGTACATGACTATGGGTAATATAGATCATCGCTCACTCATTGATAATGTTGGGCTGATGTATTTGGAAATGCGAGTGAGTGACGGGTTAAAAGATGTTGTAAGAAATGGATCATTGCTCACTCACAAAGGTAAAAGCATAGATCAAAAGGGCATGGCAAGTGTGCGAGATGAAATAATTCATGATCGGTTATAATCATCGCTCACTCGCTCATATTCAAACATGATGAGCTAGAAGCTAGCGAGTGTGTGACTAGGAAAGGATTAAGAAATGGATTTGTACTCGCTCACTTGTGCGGGTTTGAAGAAAGTGAAATGTTAAGTAGCGAGCCCGCGACTAATGAAAGGAATTATGCATGCCACCGCTCACTCGCACATATGTAAATGCAACTAATAAAGGGATAGCAAGTGTGCGATTAGTAAATGATCAAGTTACTATTTAGGTCATCGCTCAATTACGAAAGAAATAAATCCAGACAAAGAGAGACCGTGAGTGCGCAAATTTTTGTACAGAAGGGTCTTATTTCTCACTCGCAAGGACATTTTTGAATACAAGTCTCATACAACGAGTGAGTGACAACTTGACGAGTAGATCATTCCCAATTTATGAATGTAAAAAAGGTAAAGTGTACTCCATTCCAGCAAGGATGAAGGAGTGTGAATTAATGATAGCATTAGTTTCACAAAGATGATTGTGTGACACTGCAAGTGCAAGAATTTTCATTCAAGTGGACAAGACACTAATTTGATGGCTATAAATTTGAATGATTGAGATTGTTTTTTGAACAACTCTTGTTTTTGCCTTTGAGAATTTCTGAGAAAGCAACATAGTTCATTTCTTGAGATTGCATTCTAAGAGAGAAGATGAGCCAAGCTACTACCAGTGCAGCCGCACAGGGGTCTGAGAAGAAGAAAGTTGTAGTGAAGAAATATGTGGAAGAATTTACTGAACTATTGCCTGGAACATTAAATAAAAACAATGCCAATTGGGATGAATGGAAGGATAGATGGTGCTAGTATAGAAATCTTGTTACTCCCAATTTATCTGGTAATACTCTTTTCCATTATTTCTAGAATAATAGGGTTAAAGAAGTTCCTATTTTCAATCTTTGGGAATTGAATATGGAAAAATTAATTGTGCCTGATGTCTATATTGATATAGGCCTTATAAAGGAACTAGCCAAGAATTATTGCCCAGTAGCTAGGGTAATTAGGAAGAAAAAGAAAGAGACCCTAGTATCCATAGACATAAGATCAGTAGCAGAAGTCTTTGGAATCATTGGTGCATTATGCATAGAAATTGACTTGGAAAAGATATAGGAAGATTTCAAAAAGAGGGAAAGATTGATCAAGAAGTACGAGATGCCCAAATTTATGCCCAGGGTAGATAGACATCTGGTGATAATCCCAGATAATGTTCAACCACCTTTTGACATATCCCTCTTCCACCATTATGTGAAATTCACAGTGTATGGCCTAATCAGAGTATTAGGTTTTGATGGATATTCTACTATGCCCTAGGATGTGCTCATGATGGCCATGAATATCCAGCACCCAAAGGTCAATACAGATTATGATTATGTGGGATACATAGTTGAGGCTATACATGTTGCATTGGTGGAAATATAGTTAGATGCCCCTGTACCAACCTTTAAACATTACTCACATTTAATGTTTATGATTCTCTATTACAATAGGGAGTCCATGGATAAAGAGCTGGAGTTGTTTGATTCAGAATATGGTGTCATTATGCCAATCCAAAGGTGGACCTAGGTTTGGGATAACTCTTCTATAAATTCATCTTTTGTATGTTTCTGTAATTGGATTGTGGATCCAATCTTTGATTTATTGGGAGAAAATAGGGAGAGATTACCAATTGAGGTTAGAGGGATTTTAAGACCTTGGAAATTTGTTCAAAATTGGCCAATTACTCATAACTAGGGTGACTTTTTCTTCTTTGACCAAGTTACTATCATGAGGGTATATGGTTTTTTATAGCCACCTCACATTCTCCCTAAATTTGTTCCTCTTAGGGTTGCATTTTTAGAATTTATTTGGCAAATCACCTAGGTGGATAAAGAGTTTTTAGATGGACAGAAAAAGGGTACTTTTATCCCTAGATTATGGGGCGGGTTTTGATTTCTCTATTGGGAAGAGATTTTTTGATTTGATCAATGATTTCCTGAAGCAATATAGAATGTCTACAATAGTTGTTAGGTTATGTGGTCCAGAACAATTTATAAAGATAGCATTGAAGTCTATGATTCCCTGGAAAAAAATTAGAGATCGTGAGCCATTGGATGATGAGGATATTGTGAGGAATAATCTGGATAAAACTAAGGTCTAAGAGAAAAGAAGAAGATGGAAAGACCTTCTAAGAGAAAAAGCAGAGTGGAAGGAATCAGACAAAACATTTTCTAGTTTTTTCCCTGACCTCCCATAATTGCAGAGAATGGAAGAGATGCTAAAATCATATGATACATTGATGGCACAAATACCACAGTTCAGTGTTGAAGATGCACAGTCCCAGGGATCTCCTCTTGCTGTTGCATTACATAATTAGGAACATTTGGAACAACAAGAAGAACAACATTAAGAAGAAGAGGAGGCTGGTGAAGAGGCTACTTCCACTAGAGAACCACCCAAGAAAAGGAAAAAAATAGAGCACAAGATGGTGCAGGATGAAAAAGCATGGCCAAAGCTGTGATAATAGAGCATGGCAAATGCTTTAGAAAATTGAAAAGGCAAATGCAAAAAGAACCGCAAGATGAAGGTCATGGAGATAACCAAATGATAATATTTGGATAAGCTGATGAGAGAGTGATGATGGCCAATGAATTCATCAAAGATGATGAATTCATAAAAACTGAAGAGTTCAAAAGCTTCTTGATCAAATTGAAGCAAAAGGATTTGAGGAAAAGCTTGATCACAGGTGAAGGACAAGATGAAACGAATGAGGAGATTGTGAAGACACTCCAGGATTATGATCCTAAGAGTGAATTTATTATTGTGGAGCAAGCCAGATTATTGGTATAGAATAGTGGAGTGTTGTTAATGCCTGACTAGGACTTACAGTCCACTTTCATTGTTAATCAAATTAGAGGGAAAGAAAACCCTCTGATGAAAATAGAGATTGAAATAGATGAGGTATTGAAAGGATAAGGATTTGATCCTAAGTTTAAGACTTTATCCCCTACTACACATAATGATTTGGAATTTACAGAATACCAGTGATATTGAGATCGCCCAGCTCATGACACATGTATCTTTCATGAATTTAGCAAAAACAGAGGATTTGTCAAAAAGATATGAGACAAATTTTGGTCAAATGATGGCTCTGGCCAAGAAACATGAAGAATTTGTCGTTCATAACCACACCTTGGAGGAGAAAATAGAAAAGTTAAAGGAAGAACTGGAAGAAAGTAAGAAGAATACATCCCCCCAGGAAGTATCAAAAGATGAAACAAATGTTGCAGTGGAAACAAAAGAGGACTCATCACTAGCAGAAGGCCATTCTAAAGAGCTATGACAGGGACAAACTAATAATTTTATGTCTATCATATTTCCTGTACTACAACATTGGATTGATGTTTTGAAGGAAAATACTGAAATTGATGACATGTAACTGATTGAATGTTTGAAGATGTTAAGTTGATGGTCATGCAAGGCATTAATTCAGTTAATGTATTGTATTTCGATTGATGTCAACTTGATATAATCTATATGGTCATGGAAATATTGCCAAAGACTTCAAAGAACTGATGAATCAAAGGCTATGCTATTAGTAATGCATATAAGTCAAGTATTCACTAAGTGACTATATACAATGATGGAGTGCACGCCGACGGACAGAGTAAAAGAGAAAAGTCATAGTGTTACCCAATGAGAAAATACACAACATTATCGATGAGAAAAGTCACAGCGTTTCCCGATGAGAAAAACACAGAGTAACCCGATGGACATAATTACAGTGTTGTCTGACGGAAAAGACAAGGATGGAGATCTCGATGACAACTGAAGTCATAGTGACGGAACAGTCAGTTATCACCAATGACTAACTGAAGTGTTGACTGATAGAACAAAGATTTCAAAAATGAAAAAATGTTTAGCTATCAAGAAGCTAAAGATAGACTTAACTGATACTTATCATTGTTTTAATAATCCAGATAAAGTCAGATATAAGTAATTGATTTAAAGATAATTTGTTCAGTTGGCAAGAAGATCTCTTTGAGATAAAACTAGAGTTTTGCTTTAAATCTAATTGGCGAGAATTGTGGATCACACCAAGAATCAAGAAAGCCAAGAAAATGTCAAATCATGTCTATATAGAGACAAAACCAATTCATTACAAATTGTGTGGGGTGAAGAGAAAAGAGGGAAGATGCTAACGAGATTTTGAAGGAGAAGAAAGTTTTCATTCAGACCTGATCAATCAAGCTGAGGAAAGAGCTTGATTCTGTAGACACCGATGAACAGTGAGACAATATCATAGAGTAGAACAGTGTGGAGAAAAGGTATAGAATTGATTATATTTATTAGAGAGATAATTCACTTACAATATATCTAAAAATCTATAATTAAGTTGTATGTGTGAACAAATCATTTAATATTTTAGTTTATCCATTGAAGCATCAAGTCTCTTAACCGAGCAGGACTTAAAAGTCTTCTATAATTGAGATACATCTCAAGGAGTATCAAAAAGTTTGATAATAGAAAGTAGCATTGGATATTTCTGATACATATTAACAGGCCAAATGAGTGTTTGATCAAGGATGGTAGCATTAGATGCCAGATACTAGGTGACAAACTATCTTTTAGATCCTCTAACAAGGTCACACCTAACAGTGTGTTTGTAAACTTTAATAGGGTTGGCTCCTAAAAGAGCTCACTTCAGAAGAGTGAAAATTTTGGGTACTGGTCCCAGTGGTTTTTCCCTTAACAGGGTTTCCATGTTAAAAATCCATGTGTTATGTGTTTATGTTTCATTACTTTACTATTTTACATTTCACATATGTAATTCTGGATTGATCGGTATACTCTGCATATTTACTGTATTTTGGTAAATAGTTGACTACTTATTAGTAAACATACAGAAGAAGGTTTTACTAAGAAATTTGACAAGTAGTAAATTGATACAATTATTTCAAGGCATTCATCTTGTAGGACAGAAGATAACTAGAAGCATAATTTATGGTTATAAGTTTTAAGGGTTGATTTAAGGATTAATTTTTGAGGCCACTAATTCACCCCCCCCTCTTAGTTATTACTAACAATTGGTATCAGAGCTTGTGTGCTTAAGAAGGAAGGTTTCAAGATCTAAGCTAAATATCACAAGATGAACATACAAGATGTGCCCAAGTTGAACAAAGACAATTTTGCTTCATGGCAGAGCAGAATAAGACTCCACTTATCAGGTATTGGAAATGATGTTACTCAATACTTAGATACTGAATATGTGTTGCCCATAGGAGCACCCATAGTTGAACAAATGAGAGAGAATCATGAGCATAATTGCATGATGATAGAGTTTTCTTCCTCACTCTTCAATGCTGAATTTGAAGATGTCAAAACCTACAAAACTGCAAAGCAGACATGGGACAAATTGATGCTTGTACATGGTAGTGAAAAAAATGTTTTGAGAGCCAAGGCAGAAAGCCTTAGAGAAAATTTTGATGATCTCAAAATGAAATAAGGTGAAAACATCACACAGTACAACACAAGAATCAAAGAGGTAGTCAATTCTATCCGAGGAGTTGGAGGTGTACTAAAAGACGATATAGTGGTAAATAAAATTATAAGAACCTTACTTCCTACTTATGCTATTAGAGTATCTGCCATTCAAGAAATGAGAGTAGTAGGAAATAGCAATGTTACTCTAGACAGTTTGATTGGAAGACAAATTTCATTTGAGATGAATAACTTTGATAATAGTGTCTTACCAAACATAGAGTTTGCATTCAAATCTTATTTGAGAATAAGTAAATCAGGTCATAAACACACTATGAGAAAAGATAGTGATAGTGAAAGTGAAGAAGAAGATCTTGATGAAATTGAAGCACTTATGGAAAGAAGAATACATAGAGGCAAAGATAAATACAAAGGTAATTACCACTTGTTTGTTTTAATTGTAAAGAGATTGGAAACTTTGTTGCAAGATGTCCTAACAAAAGAAAAGATGATAGAAGTAATGACAAATCATTTGAAAATAAGTCTTACAGAGGTGATTACAGAAGCTACCAAAAATTAGAAAGAAGAGATACCCGAGACCACAAGGACAAAGGAAAGAAGGCCAGTTACCTAGGAAAATGTAAAGATGATGACACTGACACCGAATCTGATGAAGACATCAAGATGGTGTTTCTGGTAGTAAAAGATGATTCAGATGATGATGAAGAAAGGTATGTAGAAACTGCACTCATATCTAAAGTTAGTAAAAATGATGTATGGATCATAGATAGTGGCTGCACTCACCATATGACCGGTGACAAGTAAAAGTTTGAGACTTTTGAATACTATAAAGGTGGTTCAGTAAGAATGGGTAATGATACACCTTGTCCAGTTGAAGGTAGAGGAACCATAATGTTGAATAACTAGATAAAATGTGAAAATCCTTATTGGGTAAATGGATTGAATTATAATCTATTAAGTGTTTCTCAGTTGAATAATTCAGGTCACAGAGTAGCCTTTGAAAATAAGAAGGCAAAGATCTTCAATAAATCAGGAAATATGATTGGTACCGGTGAGCAGACAAAAGGTAACTTATTCTATCTGAATGATACTAACACCACTTTCTTAATGGCTAGAAATGAAGACATATGGTTGTGGCATAAAATATTGTTTTATGTGAACTTTGACAACATGATAAAGATTAGCAAAAATAGAAATGTAAGAGGCTTACCGATGATGACCAAGCCCAAAAATATCATGTGTAAGAATTGCCAAAAAGGTAAGATGAAAAAGTATAGTTTCAAAAGCAAAACCCATACATCTGATGCCATTCTAGAATTAGTCCACATTGATTTATGTGGACCTATGAGGTCAAAGAGTTATTATGGTGATAGATACTTTATTTTCTTTATTGATGATTACTCTAGAATGATGGCAATCATGTTTTTAAAAGATAAATCAGAAGCATTTAAGATGTTTAAATGGTATAAGGCAATGGTTGATAAACAAAGTGGTAAAGAATTGAAATGCTTAAGATCAGATACAGGAGGGGAATTTATTTCAGATGAATTCACTAACTTTTGTAATGAGCATGGAATCAAAAGACAGGTCTCTGCACCAAGAACACCACATCAAAATGGAATTGCTAAAGGAAGGAACATATCCATAGTTGATTGTGCAAGGACACTGATGATAGAGAAAGGCATCACCAAAATCTTCTAGAGAGAAGTTGTTAGTACTGTTGTTTACACATTAAACATAGTACAATTGAAGAAAGACACCTTATGAGCTATGGTATGGATACACACCCAATGTGAGTTATTTTAAAAATTTTGGTAGTCAATGTTATATCCTAAAATATGATAGAAATGGAAAAATTGACTTCAAGAGTGATGAAGGAATCTTTCTAGGGTATTCCACCAAGAGCAAGGATTATAAATGTCTCAATAAAGCCTCTAACAAAATTGTTGAAAGTGCAAATGTAAAGATAGATGAATTTTCAAAGAAGAATGGAAAGGAAAGCACTAAAGAACCAAAGGATTACAATAGGTTTGTTTACAATGAAGAACCTAACACTCTACTTGACCAACAATGTAGAGCTCCTGAGGAGCAGATCATTGCACCCGAGCATCAGATTGCAAATATCGACAATCAAAATATTGCTCAAGATGATGCACAAAGTGATGGAGAATAGAATGAAGGACAAAATGATGATCAAGCTGATAGACAAAGAGCTGAACCTATACTTTCCAGATATGTTAGAAGAAACCATCCACAAAACTAGATCATTGGAGACAAGAAGGCTGGTATGAGAACTAGAAGTAAGTCTCTAAATACAAGATATCTTATTTGTGATTATGAGCCAAAATCTGTCAATGCTGCACTTGATAATGATGAATAGATAAGTGCTATGAATGAAGGGAAAAAAAAGACATGGACACTTGTACCTAGACCAGATGAAAAGAATGTCATCAGTACAAAATGGGTATTCAGGAATAAACTGAATGAGAATGGAGAAGTCACCAGAAATAAAGCAAGACTAGTATGCAAGGGGTATGCACAAGAAGAAGGGATTGACTATGGAGAGACCTTTTCACCCGTTCTTAGGCTAGAAGGAGTGAGAATATTACTTACGTATGATGCATGTAAAGGATTCAAGGTATATCAACTGGATGTCAACTCTGCATTCCTAAATGGAATACTTGAAGAAGAGGTATACATTGAACAACCTGAAGGGTTTGTTGATCCTGACAAGAGGGACATGGTATGTAGACTACAAAAATCCCTGTATGGATTAAAACAAGCACCCCGAGCCTAGTATGAAAGACTTCATTCCTATCTTATAAGTATTGGATTTGTAAGAACTAGTGAAAACAATAATCTTTATTTGAAGGAAGATACTGATGCTAACATTTTAATTGCTGAGATATTTGTTGATGACATCATATTTGGAGGCAATAATATGCTATGCAAATAATTTGCAAATGAAATGAGCAAAGAGTTTGAGATGTCTATTTTTGGAGAGATCAAGTTCTTTCTTGGTCTGCAGATCATGCAACAAGATGAAGGTATTTTCATTACACAATCCAAATACATCAAAGAAGTACTAAAAATATTCAAGATGGAATAATTCAAACCAGTTGGAACACTGATGGAAATTGGATGCAAGATGACAAAGGAAGACAAGTCATTAGAGGTAAATCAAACTTTGTATAGATCAATGATTGAAAAAATCATGTATGTTGTACATACTAGCCCAGATATTTCACATGTAGTAGGAATAGTTGCAAGATTTTCTGCTAATCCCAGGGAATCACATATGACTGCTATGAAAAGAATTCTAAGATATCTGAAGAATACCATGGAATATGGATTATGGTATAAAAGAGAAGACAAATTTGAACTTAAGGTCTTTACTGACGTTGATTAGGCTGGAAATATTGATGAGTGGAAGAGAACAACTGGAGGAGCATTACTTATGGGTGACAGACTTGTCACATGGATCAGTAAAAAGCAAGGATGCATCTCTCAGTCTATTATAGAAGAAGAGTATGTTTTTGCTGCTGTGAACTGCTCAAATATTGCATGGATCAAATAGTTACTGGAAGGTATGCATATGAAAATTCTTGAACTAGTAATTATCTACTGTGATAATACAAGTGCAATAAACTTTTCCAAGAATCCAGTCATGCATGCTAAAAAAAATCATATTGCCATCAAGTATCATTATTTAAGAGAACAAGTTCAAGCAAAGGAGGTGATAATTGAGTATGTGTAATCCAAGGAACAATTAGCCGATATCTTCACCAAGCCACTGCCCAAGGATGCATTTGAGTACTTGAGAAAGAGACTAGGGGTCAGACCCTTGTCTACTGGTCAGTAAGATGACTAGAAGGCTGCATCAGCCTACATGATATCATAATATCATTCATGTTGATGTAAGCAGAGAGATGGACTTCAAAGATACATCTATACACAACAAGGTATTTATCTACTCTAAGCACCAGAGTTATTACTGATGGATTAGGAAACTCAAGGAATATATTATGGATAGAAAAGATCCTTTTGGAAAATATGTTTGTTTGGCATTGTTGTTAAAGGGAGAGAAATATCTCATTATCATACTGATAAAAGGAGAGATTATATCCATTATCACTTCAAGGAGAGATTATATCCATCAAAGTATCCAAAGGGAGATGTAACAAGAAAGGGAGAGTACACACAAAGGGAAAGAATTGCTGACAAGAGATATCACAAGAAAGGAGAACAGTCAAAGGGAGAGAGTTTGACATAGAAGAAGAACACATCACATCAAGGAAAGAAAGATTCTACATCTATCTAGTGAAGGGATTGAAGACAAAAAGAAAGTTGCAAGAATAAAATCAAAGCTATTTGAGCTTATCAAAAGCTAGATATTTGTAATAGTTACATTAGGAAAGCTTGATGAAACTATATTTCATATTGTATTAGTAATAGTATAGTATTATAATGTAGTATGTTTTCATCAATGCCAAAGGGAGAGATTGATGACATGTAACTAATTGAATGTTTGAAGATGTTAAGTTGATGATCATGCAAGGCATTAAATCAATTAACATATTGTATTGTGATTGATGTCAACTTGATATAATCTATATGGTCATAGAAATACTGCCAAAGAATTCAAATAACTCATTAATCAAAGGCTATGCTATCAGTAATGCATATAAGTCAAGTATTCACTAAGTGACTGTATACACTGACAGTGTGCATGCCGACGGATAGAGTAAAAGAGAAAATTCATAGTGTTACCCAATGAGAAAATGCACAACATTAGGGATGAGAAAATTCATAGTGTTGCCTGACAAGAAAAACACAAAGTAACCCAACGGACAAAATTACAGTATTGCCCAACGGAAAAGACAAGGACAAAGATCCCAATGACAACTGAATTCACACTGATAGAATAGTCAGTTATCACCGATGACTAACTGAAGTGTTGACCGAAAGAACAGAGAGTTTAGAAATGAAAAAATGCTTAGTTTTCAAGAAGCTAAAGATAAACTTAACTGATACTTATCATTCTTTTAGTCATCCAGATAAAGCCGAAGATAAGTAATTGATTTAAAGCTGATTTGTCTAGTTGGCAAGAAGATCTCTTTGAGATAAAATTGGAGTTTTTTTTAAAATCTAATTGGCGAGAATTGTAGATCATGCCAAGAATCAAGAAAGCCAAGAAAAGGTAAAATCATGTCTATATAGAGACAAACCCAATTCATTACGAATTGTGTGGGGTGAAGAGAAAAGAGGAAAGATGCTAACAAGATTCTGAAGGAGAAGAAAGTTTTCATTTAGACCTGATCAATCAAGTTGAGGAAAGAGATAGATTCTGTAGAAACTGAAAAATAGTGAGACAACATCATAGAGAAAAATAGTGTGGAGCAAAGGTATAGAATTGATTATATTGATCAGAGAGATAATGCACTTACAATAGATCTAAAAATCTGCAATTAATTTGTGTGTGAATAGATCATTTAATATTTCAATTTAACCATTGAAGCATCAAGTATCTTAACTGAGCAGGACTTAAAAGTCTTCTATAATTGAGATACATCCCAAGGAGTATCAAAAAGTTTGATCATAGAAAGTAGCATTGGATATGCCTGATACCTATTCACAGGCCAAGTGAGTGTTTGATCAAGGATGGTAGCATTAGATGTCAGATACTAGGTGACAAACTATCTTTTAAATCCTCTAACAAGGTCACACCTAATAGTGTGTTTGTAACCTTTAAGAGGGTTGGCTCCTAACAGAGCTCACTTTAGAAGAGTGAAAATTTGGGGTACCGGTCCCAGTGGTTTTTCCCTTAACAGGGTTTCCACGTTTTTCCATGTTAAAAATCCATGTGTTATGTGTTTATGTTTCATTACTTTACTATTTTAAATTTTACATATGTAATTCTGGATTGATCGGTATACTCTGCATATTTATTATGTTTCGGTAAATAGTTGACTACTTATCGGTAAACATACAAAAGAAGGTTTTACTAAGCAATCCGACAAGTAGTAAATTGATATAAGTATTTCAAGGAATTCATCTTGTAGGACAAAAGATAACTAGAGGCATAATTGGTGGTTATAAGTTTTAAGTGTTGATTTAAGGATTAATTTTTGAGGCCACTGATTCACCCCCCCTCTCAGTTATTACTAACAGAAATAGTGTATACACTATATGAATCACTACAGGAAGCCTCGAGAACAACTACTGAATCCATGACATTTCTGAATGTACTTTCAAAACTTGGTCAGGAAAAGATAGGCTAATGGACAAATTGAAGACATCCATGTTATACAGTGATGATTTTCCTGATAAAATTACAGACACTATTGAGATGATTAATGAAGTGAATGATACTTATGCTTTTTCAATGGAAAATCTAGGTTAATAGATAACAAATTGAAACTATTTGGTAATCAGTGCCCTCTATTAGTTCCAAAGATTTATGATGAATCAGGTGTGTTAAAACCACAATCAGACTGGAAGGCATAATTTGATGGAATATTCAAAGATGAGGAAATGAAACAATAGCTGGAAAATGATACTAATGTAGAGTATTGTAATGAATTGACTAATAAAATTTTTAAGGTTGAAACAGATATGATAAAGTTTTTTGCCTAGGCCAGAACAACTATGGAAGCCAGGTGGACAGAAGCTGTTACCAAGCTAGAGTAGGAAAAGACTTTTGATTAGCCCACTGTCAAGGAAGTGAACAGGAGGGAAGCGAAGCTAAAAGGATAAGGAAGATATTTTCAAGTGCAACAACAACTTTTGTTCAGACTTCGCATACATTGTTCCACCCATGTTCTATTTTAATTTTTTTTTTTTTAGAAGTTGTAAAAGTTGTTACAAAGATTTTGTAAATATTTCCCATGTAGTCTGTAGCTTGTTGCATCCTTAGTTATAAAAGGATTCCAAGACTACTGGGAAAAAGATAGCCATTTTTCATTTGGGAGTACACATTTGAATTGTATAAACTCTGGTTTAAGACCAATATATTTTGATTAGGGTTTTGAAAGCTTTATGGTTGGATGTAATTACTTTTGATATGAATACAAATGGAATCCATTAATAGTTTCTGAATCAAATGATGAGTACTTGTCTTCATTACTATTAACTGAATTTTATTTAAATTGAATACTCAAGGAATGTTCAATTTATGTGTTTGTTAGGCAGATTTTGGGATTGTCTTAGGGTTCTTTCAAGGAAAGATCAAAATCACCTTAGGGTTATTTCGGTAAGATTCAGAGTATCAAATTAATTTGATGAATTAGTTTATCATATGTGTGAAGGTTGATATGCAAGGTGTATCCATTTTCATTTCAGATCTATAGATTATTTTAAGTGCATATTCACAGCAATTGGTTATAAATATTCATAGTGACTCCATGCCCTAGGATAAAGCACTGGTTTGTTTTCCATTGGAATAGGTGACTATCATATTGAAATTTATCTTTGTCATTATGTTAAAATCTATCAAATAAATGTTGCAGAGACCGATCTCTGTAATTCCATTTTTATTTGCTAGAACTATTTTGTGATTTGATTGTTCTGAGTCAGAAGGGTATTCCCACCCTAGTTTATGGAGCTCAAAGTGTAGGGGATTTAAAACCCTATTTCTATCTTTTTTTATCTTTCTTGATCAGTGTTTGGGACAAATAGAGCAAGCTCATTTAAAGTATTTCATAAGTCAGCAAGAAAAAGAACTAATAGTACCTACAAATGCATGAAATTAATGGTGGATATGGACATCAGGAGAAGCATCATCATTAGAAAGATAGAAGCTTTGAGGAGAGAATATTCAAAGGATAGGTATGAACTATTTTCTAACCTCTTCAAGAAGAGTGGTGACATAAAAATTGAGGCATTATGGCTAAGAAAAATGAATGAGGAATTGGTCACTAGGACTAACAACATTGTTACTTTGGAAAGAATAGTTTTGTTTGTCTAAACTATGGAAATTATTAGCAAAGCCCGGACATTTTTTGAATTCTAGAAAGAGGAGATTGAGAAGGAAAGTTCCATTTGGGATGACATTAATAGTAAAAAAGATGAAGTCATTGGTTTTGATTGGCCAAGTGATGAGGTGTATACCTCCTGGAAGGACAAGTATGATACAGTTGATCAAGTAACAGGTGGCAGTGTGTGAAAGACAACAAGTAGAAGTGTTCCTGATTGGTGAATGAGACAAACAAAGGTAAGATCTTGCATAAAAAAGAACAAAGACAACAGATTCCAGGTGATTTCTTCCGAATAACTTTGAAGTAGTTACAAGCACCCAAGTGGTCAAAAGACAAAATATGTTGAATATTTATTGTAACAAAAGTGGTTATCACTTCATTTGTTATTTTGTATTTTTGTTGAGTCATTTGTTTTCTCCTTATTCCAAGTGATATGTAGCTTGTTGCAATCTTATTCTATAAAAGTATTCCCAAGATCATTGGAAAGGGATAGAAAAATTGAATTGTAAGCAATTTTGCAAAGTTTCAGTCAAAGGGGGAAATATAGTATCGTTTGTACTAGATAGCTATAAAAATTAGAAATAAAGCTGAGAGATATTTTTCAGGTTATTGAAGAGTTTATCTCTGAGTACTTTTGTATGCTGGAATATGATTCTCTAAATTTAATACAAAGATCCGGTTTCCAATCTCTCCCGTGTTATGTGTCTTGTGAGTTATAAATTTTGTGATTCATTAGCATAGACTTTCTCTATGTTTATGTACTTATTTGAGAGTTCTGATTTAGGATCAAATTAAATTAGGATCTAGTTAATGCATAGATTCATTTGACATATGCTAGAATTTTATTGGTAGTAGGGATTTGCGATAATTGTGTTATGACCTAGAATCTTTGATGAATATTGATTTTAGTATATTATATCCGAGTTGGTGTAGCCCAATGGATAAAGCACTGATCTAAAGATGATAAGTCCTATACTATTGCATATCTAGTTGCATATTGGATGTGTTCTCCTATAAACAAAAATTTAAACCCATCAAGTCTATATTTGTGCAAGTTTGTTGTGAATTCTTATCTCATGCTCCATTTTATGGTTGATGTTCAATGGGTAATTAGCCAATTATCTAGTATCTCTCGGTTATGTTGAGTTATTATGAGATTACTGCTTGATAATACCATATAGAAATATCAAAAGGTATTATAGGGTATCCCCCCTTGGTATAGTAGAACCTAAAGAGTAGAAGTATTGTAAGAGTGCTTGTTAGTTGGTCATTTTCTTGCATGAACCAATATTTGGAGGTGGCTTCCCTATAAAACAATCATAAGAAGAAGAGGTTGTTGTTTTTGTTACAACATAAAAAGAAACCAAAAAAATAGTAACTCTACTAGGGACATAATTCTACATTGCTGTGAGTGAGTAAGGTTTTTCAAGTTGAGCTAGATTCCTAGCCTGCTTACTTATTAATATCACTCGGTTGACCATTGAAGTACAAAGTTTTATCTTTGCATATCCCCGTGATTTGTAATGCCCACCTCTTAGTTTTCTTTTCAATTTTTGGGTACCAAACTCTTTTAGACATTTTTATGTATGTGTGGTTATTTCAGTTGATCTTAAGGATATTTATGTATTGCATTTCAATATGTTATGAATCCATTGCTTAGAGTATTATATCTCCTCTTTGCATATGATTTATGGTTATTTAATGATGCTTATGTATATGTTAGGATTTCATTTCGATTATGGTTTTCAGACAATACTGATCCTAGATTTATATGCACATGGATCATTGTATGTTGTACTTTACTATTTGACGTACTTGGTATGGTATGAGACAGAGTCATATTTACTTGCTTCGGCGAGATCCAAATGATAACATAGTCTCAACCATTGTTTTCTATATAATATATGCATGTATGTTCATCTTTGTGATGATAGGTTTGCAGGTACCGGGCTACGTCTTCCCTGAATTGGCAGGAGTGAGCATGCCCTATCACAATAATCTCAATGGTAAGAGAGGGGAGATATTTTTCAGGTCCAAGTCCTACCCTAAACCTAATTGTCCTAAGTATTGGACAAGTATCAGTTTGTCTACCCTACCTGGATTTGTCTAGTTGACGTGAATTTGTGGACCCTATCCTTGTGTGTGTTTGAGTTGATTTTGTTAATTTCAGTTCAATGCATTGATATTGTGTGTTATATCATGTTATTTATTTAATTGAATATAGTTGGAATTAATGATTGAATACAGGGTATTTAATTAATTGAAAATTAAATTAAAGTGCAATTATTGAATATTAATATTTAATTGAAAATTAGAATAAATATGCTTTTATGCATTATTAAATAATTACATATTTGAGTGCATGGATAAGATTGTGTTTTTAAATATTTAATATATTATTTAATTAATTACATGTGCATGATTTTGTTGAAAAGTATTTTCAAACTCAAAGATTTCAACTTGATTTTAGGATTCAAAGTTGAGTTGTGGAATTAAAAGATATTTTTAATTATTTAATTGTCGTTTTCTTTCAATTTAAAGTGGAGTCTTTTTAGGGATTGACTGAGTGTGATGTCATTAGGGTTTGCATGTTTAGGGGAAATTGAATTCCTCTAGGAGTGAATTGGGGTTTCATTTGGATTAATAGGTTTTGGAGATTTTGGGAGAGCTTTGTGTGTTCTTGGCTTTGTGGATAATTGGGGATTTTCGCGGTTAAACATTGGATTGGAGATTTGTGTGATTTTGTGGTTTGCATGTGCTTGGATCCTTGTGGTTTCCAGATTTGTGGTTGATTCATGCTTGGAGGTTTCATGGTTTTACAATATTCAAAGGCATAATCTCAGTTTTTCTTGCATTGGATTTGAGGTCAGTTTTGTGAACCCTAAAATGGCTTCAAATTTGCAATTCTATAGTTTTCTATGTTTGATTAGATGCATGTCGATTCTTTATGGCTTATAGGAGTTATTTAGTCTTTCTATGATTTTGGGTATTTATTAAATCTTTAGATCTGAATTTTCTATCATTTCCTAGGACTTGGCATAGTATAGTTATGCTATCCAATTTTCATAGAAAAATTCATTGTATAACTCCTAGAAAATGATAAATTAAATTGCCTATAGTTCAACTATTAAGTTTGAGAAAATTAATCTCCCTTAGAAATTAATCTTTTAGGAAAAATCATTTTCCTATTGAAAAAATAAATGGTTGGAAAATTAATCTCTTGAAAAGAAAAAAATCAATTTGCCTTAAAAAAACTTAATTGGTTGAGAAAAATATACCTTGGTGGTGAAAAAAATTCACTAGTCATTTGGAAAAAAATGAGAACAAAAAGGAATAAAAAGATAAAAATAAATAAAAGTCTTTTTTTAAATTTTCATTTTTGGGAAATATTCTTTAAAAAAAAAAATTACATTGTGCAAAGTTAAAAAAAATTGGCATAGTTTTTTTAAAAAATAAACTTTTTTGAGGCAGGGGTGAGACCCAACCCCCACCACCTCCCATGCCGCCATAGTCAGGCTACGCAGAGCAGGCCCAAGGCTGCCTATGGCAGTCTTGACTACCACGGGGACCCCCCATGCGATGTGTTTTGTTTTATTTTTTTAGAAACAAATAAAGTTAAGATTTTAAAATTAGTTTTAAACTAGTTTTTTTTTTAATTTCATTTATTATTATTTAATTTAGTTGCTTTTAAAATTAAAGATTGTTTTTTTTTTTAATTATTAAATGATCTTAGTTATTAAAAGAGTTATTAGAATTTAGTTTATAGTTATATATATACTTTTAATAATGTTTCTTATAATATTATTAATGTATATATATAGTTATAATTAATATTATTTTTTTAGTTTATTTAATTGTTAATTATATTTGTTCTAAATATGTATAAATGGGGAAAAGCTAAAATAATTAATCGATGGTATTAATATTTTTTTGAATGTTATTATCTATTAATAATAGTGGATTTTTTTATCTACATAGGTTTTGTAATTATAGTCAAATTATTTAGTAATTATTGGTTAGCTTAATTTATATATGTGGGACCTTATAAATTAACCTATAGGAGCTTTTATTGTGCGTGTTCTATTGAGATTTAATTATATTTGGTTAGTAATTTAAATGATAGATGAATTTGCATAACGAGATGTTCTAAATTTGTTTATCATAATGTTAGCTCGTTATTGCAACTACGTTAACACTGTGTTTGATTTAATGTATTTTAAATATGTATTTATTATGCCATGATGTGTTTTGAGTGCGTGATGAAATGAATTATATATTATTTTATGTTATCATATTTTCGGGTGTCTATAGGGATAGATGACCTTTAGGACATAAATCCAGAGGTTTTGGGGTTTTTACTTATGCATGGTATCTTGTGTGATAGCAGTTCAAATTTTTGTGATGATGTCATGGTCCTGATTTCCATACCCAACCTGATTCAGTTATGATGTACTTTATGGTCTTATGAGGATACTGTGGTTAATTATATGGTTATTTGAGAACCTATGTGCTCCTGAATGGGTAGGATGCGATTTGAGATTATGTATATTTTCATGTGTTTGATTATGAGCCTAGGTAGGTTAACTAAGTGTATAGAGGGAAAGTGACTTGCAATGAGTCCAAGGTCCTAAGTGGCTACTATGGAATCTTATTGGCAAGTTACTTAATAAGTGAGAATATTAAACATTAAGGGGTTTTAAAATGTACTAATAAGATAACTGAGCCTCTACCCATGCCTTGAGTTTACTATATGCTAGGATGGGAGAGTTGGGATCCTTGTCTTGACGAAAGGATTACTGAGCCACATAGAGTCACATGGGGGATAGTGTCTAAGAGGGACTACTAGGGTTAACTCAAGGGTAGACTTCTATGATGACACTTCCCTATATACAGCTTAGGTTATCCTACGTGTGTCGTTTACCTCTGGTATTGTTTAGTATTCCTTATTGTGGTTTTGAGAACTTCTAGGATCTTCCTATGCAATTGAGTATGATGTCATGTATACCTTGATGTTTGCATTCTTGTTGGATACCTAGTGTGAGTGGGACTGTTACTATCTCCTTAGCAAGGTGGGAGTGGACCTTTGGTTCCATGAGGTCAGGTGGTAGTGATTCTTATTACCATTGAGATTCTGACAGTTCTTCTTCATGCTTGGATGAACCTTGTTGGAGTTTCATCTTCTTAGTCTTTCAAAGACTTGTTCAGTTACATGAGTTGTGTACTTGTACCATATGTGGATATTGGTTGACATCCTTTCAAGGATGTATTGTGTTGTATTTATCATGTTTATCTTTGGAGGTTTTGATCTTATCATATCAGTTGTAATCTTGTAATAGTGTATCAAATGTGATACTCAGATTAGTTGTTGTATCATACTTGGATTAGAGTGTTTACTACATACCCTACGTCATGTGCTGAGGATGTGAGTTATGAGATGTATATTATTGGATTCATTTGATGTATCCTTTATGTTAGTTCTTTATAGTTTTTATTTGTAGATTATTATGCTTAAGTAATCCTACCTCAAGGAACCCTCAAGAAATGTTATCTATGTTGTGTTGTACTTATGTGTATGTCATGTACTTCATTGTGTTTCTTCCACATTGTTATTATTATTGTTTGTAAACATTTAAAAAAAAATTATTCAAAAAACTTAGTATCAGGTTTAAGTTAAGATCTCCTGGGTTCCCTAGCGGGGCATTACACTTGGTATCAGAGCCCACATTTCTACAATGGGAGCTTTGGGAAATATGTATGCCCATTAGTTGTCTTTTGGATTTAAAATGTGAAACAAACATAGACATAAAAATATGACGTATTTAAAACAATTGCTTTGTGATTATTGTTTTCTTTTGATGCTATTTGGTTTTGGTTTTAGTTCTGAGTTGTTGTTTGGTTCCTTTGGTTGCTTCAGGTATGGATTATGTTGAGTCTAGAGCTATTGCTAGGATACTTGATCAGGATCAGGTTGTTAAGATTATACACCTTGTTAGAGAGCTTAATGACCTCACTAATGGAGGAGTTTGAGTCTTCCAATCCCAAGATTTTAGGGATGCAGTTTACAAGGCTGTGTTGGTTGAAAAAGATCATGTAAACCAACAGGGTGAGAAACTATCCCTTGATCATAGTGATGGTCAGATGGGAGTACATTCTAGTGGACCTACTCCTAGTTACCGAGGTAATCAATCTCAGTAGTAGGGAGGAATCATTCCTCCTACTTTTAGTGGTCCTTGGATTAGGAACCTCCATAATACTCTGTGTGCATCATGCATTTTTATGCTAACAAGCACAAACATACAGTTCAGCCAGCATAGTTTGGGCATCAGGATGTTAGTAGGGGCAGTGTTCAGCAGTCTAGTGCACCTTTGGTTAGAGGAAGTGGTAGCAGAGGAGCTTGCTTTTCATGTGGGAATTTTGGGCATATTGTAGTCAATTGTCCTCAATGTACACTGCAGTTCTCAGGATAGAGGCCATTAGCTTCTGAACCTGCAGTGGGTAATGTTGGTATGTCTCATGGAGCCTATGCATCATTTGATCATCCGCCAACTATGTATCATGCTTCTGAGAGTGGGGCTGCGAGTAGAGGTCCAACAGCTAGTTTCCAGATTCCTACAGTGCAGAATGATCCCCAGTGTTTGAATTAGAGACATGGGAAGGGTCCTATGGGACCCACACTTTGAGTCTTTTAGGACTTGGTTAGATGTTTTTTGATGAGAGATTGATATCTCTATCTTTGTTTTAGGCTTCCAGGAGTAAGCCTAGTTTTAGGGGAGGAGGATGTAATACCCACCTCTTAGTTTGCTTTTCAGTTTTCAGATGCCAAACTCTTTTAGGTATTTTTATGTATGTGTGGTTATTTCAGTTGATCTTGAGGATATTTATGTATTGCATTTCATTATGTTATGAATCCATTGCTTATAGTATTATATCTCCTGTTTGCATATGATTTATGGTTATTTAATGATGCTTATGTATATGTTAGGATTTCATTTTGATTATGGTTTTCTGACAATACTACCCTAGTTTTATATGCACATGAATCATTGTATGTTGTACTTTACTATTTGACATGCTTGGTATGGTATGAGACAGAGTCATAGTTACTTGCTTCGGTGAGATCCACATGATAACCTAGTCTCAACCATTGTTTTCTATATAATATATGCATGTACGTTCGTCTTTGTGATGACAGGTTTGCAAGTACTGGGCTACATCTTCCTTGAATTGGCAGGAGTGAGCGTGCCCTATCACAATAATCTCAATGGTAAGAGAGGGTGATAGTTTTCAGGTTCAAATCCTACCCTAAACCTAATTGTCCTAAGTATTGAAAAAGTATCAGTTTGACTACCCTACTCAGATTCATCTAGTTGACGTGAATTTGTGGACCCTATCCTTGTGTGTGTTTGAGTTGATTTTGTTAATTTCAGTTGAATGTATTGATATTGTGTGTTATATCATGTTATTTATTTAATTGAATATTGTTGGAATTAATTATTGAATATAAGGTATTTAATTAATTGCAAAATTAAATTAAATACCCATGTTTAATTGAAAAGTTAATTAAAGTGCAATTATTGAATATTAATATTTAATTAAATATTTAATTGGAAATTAGAGTAAATATGTTTTTATGCATTATTAAATAATTAAATATTTGAGTGCATAGATAAGATTATATTTTAAATATTAAATCTATTTAATATATTATTTAATTAATTACGTGTTCATGATTTTGTTGAAAAAGTATTTTCAACCTCAAAGATTTCAACTTGATTTTAGGATTCAAAGTTGAGTAGTGGAATTAAAAGATATTTTTAATTATTTAATTATGGCTTTCTTTCAATTTCAAGTGGAGTCTTTTTAGGGATTGACTGAGTGTGTTGTCATTAGGGTTTGCATGTTTAGGGGAAATTGAATTCCTTTAGGAGGGAATTGGGGATTCATTTGAATTAACAAGTTTTGGAGATTTTGGCAGAGCTTTGTGTGTTCTTGGCTTTGTGGAGAATTGGGGATTTTTGTGGTTATATGTTGGATTGGAGATTTGTGTGATTTCATGGTTTGCATGTGCTTGGATCCTCGTGGTTTCCAGATTTTTGGTTGATTCATGCTTGGAGGTTTCAGGGTTTTACAATCTTCAAAGGCATAATCTCAGTTTTTCTTGCATTGGAGTTGAGGTAGGTTTTGTGAACCCTAAAATGGTTTCAATTTTGTAATTCTGTGGTTTTCTATATTTGATTAGATGCATGTCGATTCTTTATGACTTATAGGAGTTATTTAGTCTTTCTGTGATTTTGGGTATTTATTAAATCTTTAGATCTAAATTTTATATCATTTCCTAGGACTTGGCATAGTAGAGTTATGTTGTCCAATTTTCATAGGAAATTTCATTGTATAACTCCTAGAAAATGATAAATTAAATTGCCTATAGTTCAACTATTAAGTTTGAGAAAAATTAATCTCCCTTAGAAATTAATCTTTTAGGAAAAATAATTTTCCTATTAAAAAATAAATGGTTGGAAAATTAATCTCTTGAAAAGAAAAAAATCAATTTGCCTTAAAAAAAATTAATTGGTTGAGAAAAATATACCTTGCTAGAAAAATATAGTGGTGAAAACAATTCACGAGTCATTTGGAAAAAAATGAGAAAAAGACAAAAATGAATAAAAAGATAAAAATAAATAAGTCTTTTTTTTAATTTCCATTTTCGGAAATATTCTTTAAAAAAAAAATTACATTGTGCAAAGTTAAAAAAAAAATTGGCATTTAAAAAAAAAAAAATTGTTTTGAGGGAGGTGTGGGACCCAACCCCCACCACCTCCCGCGGTATAGGCCGCTGCAGCCGGGTTGCGCAGAGCAGGCCCGTGTGGCTGTAAGGTAGCACGACTGCCTGCGGCAGCTTCGGCTGACGTGTTATTTGTAAGGGGGTGGGTGGGGGCCATGGGGACCCCCAATATGCGACGTGTTTTGTTTTATTTTTTTAGAAACAAAAAAATTTAAGTTTTTTAAATTAGTTTTAAAGTAGTTTTTAATTTAGTTTTTTTTTTTTTATTTAATTTATTGTTATTTAATTTAGTTGCTTTTAAAATTAAAGATTGTTTTTTTTAATTATTAAATGATCTTAGTTATTAAAAGAGTTATTAGAATTTAGTTTATAGTTATATATATACTTTTAATAATGTTTCTTATAATATTATTAATGTATATATATAGTTATAATTAATATTATTATTTTTATTTTATTTAATTGTTAATTGTATTTTTTCTAAATATGTATAAATGGGGAAAAGCTAAAATGATTAATCGATGGTATTGATATTTTTTTGAATGTTATTATCTATTAATAATAGTGGATTTTTATCTACATAGTTTTTATAATTATAGTTGAATTATTTAGTAATTATTGGTTAGCTTAATTTATATATGTGGGACTTTATAAATTAACCTATAGGAGCTTTTATTATGTGTGTTGTATTGAGACTTAATTATATTTGGTTAGTAATTTAAATGATAGATGAATTTGTATAACGAGATGTTATAAATTTGTTTATCACAACGTTAGCTCGTTATTGTAACTACGTTAACACTGTATTTGATTTAATGTATTCTGAATATGCATTTATTATGCCATGATGTGTTTTGAGTGTGTGATGAAATGAATTATATATTATTTTATGTTATCATGTTTTCAGGCGTCTGTAGGGATAGATGACCTTTAGGACATAAATTCAGAGGTTTTGGGGTTTTTTATTTCTACATGGTATCTTATGTGATGTCAGTTCGGGTTTCTGTGATGATGTCATGGTCCTAATTTCCATACCCAACCTGATTCAGTTATAATGTGCTTTATGGTCTTATGAGGATACTGTGATTAATTGTATAGTTATTTGAGAACCTATGTGCTCCTGAATGGGTAGGATGTGATTTGAGATTATGTATATCTTCACGTGTTTGATTATGAGCCTAGGTAGGTTAACTAAGTGTATAGAGAGGAAGTGACTTGCAATGAGTCCAGGGTCCTAAGTGGCTACTAGGGCATCTTATTGGCAAGTTACTTAATAAGTGAGAATACGAAATATTAAGGGGTTTTAAAATGTACTAATAAGATAACTGAGCCTCTACCCATGCCTTGAGTTTACTACATACTAGGATGGGAGAGTTGGGATCCTTGTCTTGACGAAAGGATTACTGAGCCACATAGAGTCACTTGGGGGCCAGTGTCCAAGAGGGACTACTAGGGTTAACTCAAGGTTAGACTTTTGTGATGACACTTCCCTATATATAGATTAGGTTATCCTACGTGTGTCATTTACCTCTGGTATTGTTTAGTATTCCTTATTGTGGTTTTGAGAACTTCTACGATCTTCCTATGCAATTGAGTATGATGTCATGTATACCTTGATGTTTGCATTCTTGTTGGATACCCTGTGTGAGTGGACATGTTACTATCTCCTTAGCATGGTGGGAGTGGACCTTTGGTTTCACGCGGTCAGGTGGTAGTGATTCTTATTACCATTGAGATTCTGACGGTTCTTCTTCATGCTTGGATGAACCTTGTTGCAGTTTCATCTTCTTAGTCTTTTGGAGACTTGTTCAGTTTCATGAGTTGTGTACTTATACCATATGTGGATATTGGTTGACATCCTTTCAAGGATGTGTTGTGTTGTATTTATCATGTTTATCTTTGGAGGTTTTGATCTTATCATATCAGTTGTAATCTTGTAATAGTGTATCGAATGTGATACTTATATTAGTTGTTGTATCATACTTGTATTAGAGTGATTACTACATACCCCACATCATGTGTAGACGATGTGAGTTATGAGATGTATATTATTGGATTCATTTGATGTATCCTTTATGTTAGTTCTTTATAGTTGTTATTTGTAGATTATTATGCTTAAGTAATCCTACATCAAGGAACCCTCAATAAATGTTATATAGGTTGTGTTGTACTTATGTGTATGTCATCTACTTCATTGTGTCACTTCTGCATTGTTATTATTATTGTTTGTAAACATTTAACAAAAAATATTTTGAAAACTTAGTATCATGTTTAGGTTAAGTTCTCCTGGGTTCCCTGGCGGGGCATTACATGATTTGTATTACCATTGAAAATATATCAGGATAGATGCTTAGACTTTTGTTGATATTTGTAACCCGTGAAAACTTTCCATAACAAAATCCTTATTACTCAAAGTTAGTGTGTATTTTCCCATCTATTTGTTGGCTAGCGAATCAAAGGAATCTCTGCATCAGTGTTGAGTTATAATAATTTGATACACCACTGTTTAGCTATGAGTTATAAAAATACTAGATCCAGGATGAACAATCATCCTAAGAATGAATTGGAAAGTGAAATTCCATCTACTTCTAGAGCTGTGAAATCAATAAATAGAAATGTTGTTGGAACTACTCCCCAAGCTTGGAGGCAGAGAAGGAAAATAAGAATGGAGACTCCTATTCCTCCCAATCATGAAGAAGATACTATAGAAGTTGAACAAGATACACAATGAGGATTGGGAGTCTATGGGGAGTATTACTCTCAAAGTGAGAGGGTTGATGATGTACCTAGGTATGCTAGGAAGGTGGTTTGTGGTAAATCCCAGGGACATGAAACAAGGTCTAGATCCAAAAGTAGAGGTGAAGAGAATAGAAATGCTCCTAGTGATCTGAGATCTCCCTCACCTGAAAGACCCCATGCCCATCATCAAAGGAGAGAGAGAACTATCATGGAGGAAAATTCAGAATCTGACACGAGTCTTGTAGATTTTGAGGAGATTTTTGAAGAAGTGGGTGAACTGGAAAGGAAGATTTGAGAGTAGATTTCCTTGAGACAAAGAAGAGAAAGAGAGAAAGTGGAGAGAATCATACATGCTCAGATTCAATCTGACCAATTAAAAAGGCAACTGCGAGATTTAGAGGAAATAAATGCTGCTACTATACCTGAGAAACTTGAACATGAACCTGTTGTCCAACTGTTGTATGACACACAAAAGCCCAAGGATAAAGGTAAAAAAAAGGTAGTAGCAATTGAAATAAAGGAACTAGTGAGTAAAGGGAGCAGTGGATCCAATGACTAAGTTGGATACTGAGTTGGAGAAAGCCAAGAGAGAGAGGGAGATCATAGCTAAAGAATTAGAGAAGGCTGAATTGGAAGCCTCTGATCTTGAGATGAAAAATAAAATTGAATTTCTTAGGAAAACCTCTGGCCCTCCTCCTACTGGTGTTGGTCCTAAAATGTCTCTAAATTCAAGAATGAATTTACCACCTCCTACTGATTTTGGAAATGCTACTACATCAAATACTCAAGGTAATAACTCATCTCAAAGAACTCCTGTCTATACTGAAAGGTACAAACAATTTGTTTTCCTTGGAATTCCTGGTTATCCAAATGAGATTCCTAAAAAGATTAGGGATAAAATTCCTAAATTTTCTGGAAATAATATTATAACATGTGAAGAACATCTGAAGCATTTTATGGATATGATTGATGATTTTGAAATTGCACATGATGATGATGTGATGATGAAGTTATTTGTGCAATCATTAACTGAGGATGTTAGGGACTGGTCTAGAGGATTGCCCCATGAATGTATTGGGTCTATGGATGAAATGAAGGAATGTTTTAGAGACCAATATGGGGACAAGACCAATGAAGGGTTCATGTTGAATGAGCTCAAAAAAATAAAGAAGAACCCAAATGAAGAAGTGGTGGAGTTCAATATCAGGTTCCAAAGGGCGATGCACAAGTTGTTGCAAGTAATGAGATTGGATGACAAGGTATGTCTTGCTACTTATCTTAATGCTTTTGATGCAAAAATGGGTTATTATTTAAGGGATAAGAACACTAGAAATATTAGAGAAGCATATAAGGTAGCATTCAATATTGAGACAAATAGAAGAGTTTCTGGAAAAGTGGGTAGGAGAGAAGATTGGAAACCAGCCAGGTACAACAAGAAAGAATCAAATAAACCCTTGAGTACTAAACCAAAGGAAGATCATAATATTAACTTGATTTTGAATGCTTTGAAAAATATAAAAACTAGAGAAAGTAGTAACAATAGGGTTTCAAACAATGATAAGCCTTCCTATGGAAATTTGAACAGACAACCTAGCATGTAAAAATATCCTTATATTACTCAGTGGAAAGATGGGAAACCTATTGTCCCACAAAAGAAGGATTAATCTGATGAAAAAACTCCTGAACCTCTGTAAACATGTGCGATGATAATCCTTGGTGTGTGGGTTTCCAATCCCCTCATAGTCCTAAGTATTATGTTATTGCTACTAGAATCTCTTCCACTGAAGATCAAGAAGAAAATGAAGAGGAAGCATATGATGATAGTGGTTGTTCTATGACTTCCTCACATGATAATGATGAAACATATTATCAACATGATGATTCTAACATACAAGATTGGGAGAATGATAATATGAGATGTAATGCTGAAGGATGTGATGAGACCCCTATCCTTAGAAGACCATCTGATGAAGAAATTGTTGAAATCACAACAAACATGGTTACACAAGCAAGGGGAAATTACACTTTGAGAAACAAAATAGTTGGTAGTGCAGATGGAAAACCTGCTGGTCTTTTTATCAAGGATACCACAAATATTACCAAAAAGCCACAAGAAAAGGTGAAATAGGCTAAAGGTACAAATAAAATTATGATAAAAAAAGACAAAAAACCTACTAGTCCAAATTTCTATAAAGAAAAGATGAAAACACCAGAAAGTCCCATACCTCATTCTAAAAGGGAGGATAAACCACATAAAGGAGATGAAACAAAACTGACTTCTCAAGTAGAAGATAAGGATTACACAAATCAGAGATCAGACATCTTTGATATGAAATACACCGCTGTGGATATGGGGCAAATTTTGTCTCAAATAACTGTTAATTAAGGTACCTCTGTTAGAAATGATGAGGATAGGAGAGCATAAAGAAAAGGCTTTAACATGGATGAAGGGTGTTAGCTCTACTAAGATTTTGGGACCAGAAAAAAACAAGAAAGTGTCAAACACAAAAGACAAATCAATAAAGGAATCTGATGATCTTGTGTCAATTATTCCTCAAATCTACTTGGATACCAATATTGTTAGCACTACTGCAAAAAATGTACATCCCTTTTTCTTGACATTGTTGATAAATGGTAAAATGTTAAAAAACCGTATGATTGATTCTGGGGCATCTAACACTGTCATGCCTGTAGAAGTTATGAGATCTATGGGATTGAAAGTAGACAAACCACATGGGAGGTTCCAAGCTATGGATTCTATAGAAGTTCCTATCATTGGCACTATTAAGGCTTTGCCTTATAAATTGGCATCTTTCCCAGACAAAGTATTAACAATGAGTGTGTTGGTTGTAGACATTCCCCCTCAATACAGAATGTTGTTGTCAAGAAAATGGAGTGCATAAATGGGGGAAGAATTCAATATGGTTTGTCATTTTCCACTTTCAACATTAATGGTGAAAAAATCAAGGTATCAAGGGAGACAAAAACTCCTCATATGATTGAGCAACAAGATGGTAACAATATGAACTGTTTCTTGGATACTGAGATGGGATCATTTCAAGTGTAGGAAAATAAAGTTGCAAGAAAGTTGCCACCTGCATTGTTGTCTAAAGAAATAAATAATTTATTTGAACAAAGTAAGTTATTTCTAATGTATTTTGATGGTGCCAGTTCTAGGGAGGGGGTTGGTGCTGGGGTTTTATTGATATCTCCCTCAATAAGAACCTTCAAATTTTCATTTACTCTGTTATTTACATGTACAAATAATGTGGCAGAGTATGAGGCTCTATTGATAGGTTTTCTATTAGCCGCAAGACATGGAATCAAGTGTATCAGAGTTATTGGAGACTCTAAATCGGTAGTATCTCAGATCAGATCCAAATATGCTTCTAAGAATCATAGATTGAAACAATATTAAAATGTAGTCTGGGATGAGTTAGAAAGTTTTGATGCATTTGGTATTGACTGGATGGATAGAAGCTAGAATAGAATGGAAGATTTGTTGGCTAACATTTATCTAAGGCCAGAAGATATTACTTTCGCTGGAATTTCTAAAATAGAAGTTCAGACTAGGCCTTCAATACCAGACAATGTGGATAGTTGGAAAGTATTTGATGATGATGTGGATATTCTAAGATTCTTGTATTCTGAGATAGATCTTGAAAATAAAGAGATATATTTTAGTAAGTATGTGAAAACCATTGATGGAAAAGATACTTAGGAAAGGAAATATTGAATTTGAAGTCAAATAAAGTCCCAAAAGGACTGGTTGTTTTAGAAAGAGCCTTTGATAACAAGGATAAACCATATCCTGCTACATATGTAAATAAGTCTGAAGATTTGGAGGAGGTTAATGTGGGAACAGAGGAAGTTCCTAAAAATTTATTTATTGGTAAAAAAATGTCACCCAAAGTTAAGGAGGATCTAACTAATCTTTTGAGGAAGTACAAAAAAGTCTTTGCATGGACGTATTATGATCTGAAGGCATATAATGAGGAGATATTCCGGCATGAATTCCCATTAAAGAAATATTTCAATCCTTTTAGACAAAAGAAAAGGCCAATAAATCCCACCCTAAGGCCCAAAATGGAATATGAATTGAAGAAAATGAAAGATGCTGGGATAATTAAGCCCATTAGGAATTCTTCCTGGGTTTCCAATTTAGTCCCTGTCAAGAAGAAGAATGGGGATATTAGGCTATGTGTGGATTTTAGAAACTTGAATATATCTTCTCTAAAAGACAACTATGCTCTCCCCAATATGGAGAATATATTGCAGCGAGTCACTAGATGTGAACTAATGTCCATGATGGATGGATTCTATGGGTATAACTAGATTATGGTCAAGGAGTCAGAGTAGTTTAAAAATACCTTTACCACACCATGGGGAACATATGTATATGTTAGAATTCCTTTTGGTTTAATGAATGCTGGGGCCACTTTCCAAAGGGCCATGGATGTTGCATTCTAAGATTTCTTGTAAAAATTTATTGAGGTTTATCAGGATGAACTCACAGCTTACTCAAAGATGGAAGAACAAGATTTTGAACATCTGGAGAAGATTTTTGAAAGATCTATGGAATTTGGGATTTCTTTGAATCCTAGGAAATGCATTTTTGGAGTGACAAAAGGTAAATTATCGGGGCATATTGTTTCAAAGGAAGGGGTTAGGATTGACCCAGATATGGTAGCTTCTATTGAAAAATTACCCCTCCCAAGAAATGTTAAAGGAATTCAATCTTTTTTCGATCAGGTAAACTTTCTCAGAAGATTTGTCACAAACTTTGTTGAGAAAAGTAGGCCAATTTCTAAAATGTTGAAGAATGATGCAAAAATGGAATGGGATGGAGAAGCCACCCAATATTTTCAAGAAATAAAGCAAACTATCAAAGATGCCCTAGTCCTTAGAACTCCTGATTATTCAAAGCCTATGAACATTTTTTCATTTGCATCTTGTCATACTATTGTTGTTGTGTTGTTGCAAAAAAATGAGGAGGCCTTAAACAACCCATTGCCTTTTTTAGAAAATCATTACAGGCCACAGAGCTCAAATATTATATAAATAAAAAATAGGCCTATGCATTGGTGAAGGCTATAAAATATTTCAGATGTTATTTGATAGGTGCTATTGTAGTAGCCTATGCTCCCTTAGCAACAGTTAAGGACATCTTCACTCAGAAAGAGGTGTCACGAAAAAGATGTAGATGGATCAATATGATTCAGGAGTTTAATATAGAAATTCAAATCACTAAGTTGGTCAGAGGAATGGGTTTAGCCAAATCGATGGCTAGTGCAAACTTGGATGCAAACCATATCAATACCCCAGAGGAGGAACACAAACCTTTTATCTGTAACCTTGACCACTGTGATTGGTACAGTAATATTATTTATTACTTACAAAGAATGAAATGTCCACAGGGGATGAATGAGAATAAGAAAAGGACCTTAAAGCTAAAAGCAATCCATTTTTCTCTGATCAAAGATGAGCTATGGTGGAGGAATCATGAAGGAGTTTTATTCAAATGTGTTGATAGAGAACAAGTTGACATGATCCTGCAAGAAATGCATAGTAGAGTGTTTGGTGGCCATTACATGGCCAAGGCTACTGCAATAAGGTTTTAAGAGAAGGATTATGGTGGCCAAGTATCTTTAAGGATGCTCATCAATTGGTTAAGAAGTGTGATGCTTGCCAACATTTCTCTGGTAAACTAAAATTCTCAGGTAATGTACCTCTTACACCAGTGGAAGTTCAAGCCCCTTTTCAGCAATGGGTTATTTATTTTATAAGAGAAATAGCTACTAAATCTAGTGGAGGACATGCATGGATAATTGTAGGTACCGACTACTTTACTAAGTGGGTTGAAGCAATCTCCACTAAAAGAGAAACCAATAAATTAGTTATTGATTTTTTGTTGGATAAAATAATCACCAGGTTTGGGTGCCCAGAGAAGATAATATTAGACAATGCTATGTGTTTTAAATATGAGGAGTATATCAATTTTTGTGTTGAATATGGCATTTAGACATCTTACTCTACACCTTACCACCCACAGGGGAATGGCCAAGCTAAGTCCACCAACAAGAGCCTTCTTAAGATCATTAAGAGAGTTCTGGATGTAAACAAGAAGGCATGGGACTCAAAGTTAACAATGGTTGTCTAGGAAGATAGAGTGACATCTAAGAAGGTTGTAGGATGTCCACCCTTTGATTTAGTTTATGGGATTCAGGAAATACTGTCCTAAAATAATCTAATGCAAATGTACAAGTTTGTCCAGTTATATAATGATGATATTGACAGTGATATTGAATTGAGAATTGATGACCTGGTAGAATTGGATGAAACTAGGAGGGAAGCTTCTATGACAAATGGTAAGCTTCAATTGCAGGTAAAAAACCTGTATGATGAAAAGACAGTCTCAAGACAATTTTGTGTGGGAGATTATGTCCTAATGTGGAATGCCAAATTAGAAGATCAAGAAAAACATAGAAAATTTGAACCAATTTTGCTAGGACCATATATTGTCCATGAGAGGTATGGGAAAAATTCTTATTTATTAAAAAACCTTACTAATATCATTTTAGAACTGCTAGTTCATGGACAGTTCTTGAAGTTATAATTCTTTTGAAGTCTAATCATCCATGAACATTAGGTTGTGTATATAGTGTGTTCTTTCTGACTTAGTTTAGTTCACTTTTCTATTGTGTGAGTATTTTATTTTTTGAGTTGGTTGGTCTACTCCCCTTGAGATTCTAAATTATCGTAATACTTGTAGGAGTTATTCATCCCCAGAAAGAGCCACTGTTAGGTCTGGTAAATTTTTTTTCCAAAACAATGAGTCCTTGGTCTGCATTTAGAAAAGGGTCTTATGTAAATCCTTGAAACCCTTTCTTTCATGTTTCAAAGTGTACAATATTGTCTTTAAACCCTAAGCGTCGAAGTGGTTTCTAATTTTGCATTACCTTTTTGTCACTTAAGTAATGTTTCTACCATGTGTTCTTTTAAAAGGGGTCACATTCAATAGTTTGCAAGTTCCTAATGCCTTGGCACTTTATTAATCCCTAAGTCTAAAGCCCGCAAGTATTTTATTAAACCATTATGTGTTGAGTTAGTATGTTTTGATCTAATGGTCCACTTAATGAATTAGTCCCAAGATGCATAGAATCTATCTTATAAGTCATTAAGTGGTGATGACACGTGTTGTTGGTGGGCCCAACACCAGTTAAAGCTTTAGTAAAATAGTGTGTAGTTCCTATTTCATCCAACAGTCCACTTAATGGCTTACTCTCAACTTAATCGATATCTACAGTATAAGTAATTAAGTCTGAATGATGCATGTCCTTGCAGTGATGTGGGCCTTGTTGCAAATTTTGATGAAGGTTAAAGTGCAGATAGATCCAACGGTTTTCTCAATGACTTAATCCAAAGATGTGCACTATCTAATGTATAAGTGATTAAGTGGTGATGACGTGTGTCAGTTGGTGGGACCAAGATTTGTGAACAACTATTGTTAAAATGTAGTCAGATTCCCTTTTGATCTAATGGATGACTTAATAGCTTATCCCAAAGATGCGTAAGTTCTATCATGCAAGTCATTAAGCCATGCTACCGCGTGTCTAGGAGATAATGTGGATTCCATTAACAATAAAAGTGATTGTAGATTAAAGGGCTGACAGTTCAGAAAAGATCTAATGGCTAACTTGATGGCTTAGTGGCAAAGTGAATGAGATCTAACATGTAAGTGATTAAGTCTTGATGCCATGTGTCCCAGTGGGTCTAGCTAAGGTCGTAAGGAAGGAATTAAAGGCTGAGAAAATGCAGATTGATCTGATAGTTGACTTAATTGCTTAGTGTTAAATTGATCAAGATCTAAAGTATAAGTGATTAAGTCATAATGACGCATGGCAGTTGGTGGGCCCAGTGCAGTGCAAAGATAAGGTAAAGAGGATGTAGTTTGAGAAAGATCGAACGACTCACTTAATGAATTAAAGTAGAGATGTGAAAGATCTAGTGTATAAGCCATTAAGTGGTGTTGATGTGTGTCCAAGTTGATAAAGTTGCATCCACGATTAGTAAAGCCTGAGTAAAGTAACTGGTGGCCAGGTTAAGAAGGATCAGATGACTGACTTAATGGCTTATGGGGAAGATGCATGAGATCTAATTTTTAAGTGATCAATTCATGCTAACACGTGTCTAGGATGAGTAGTGGTTTTTGTAAAATGATGAGAGCCGCATAATTGATGAGATACTATTGGGATCTACGGTTCAAATTTAAAGTTTTTAGAATGGTTCCAGTGAACCATTAAGCTACGAGTTTCAAACCAGATGAAATGATTGAAGAGTGTGTGGCCACTTCAATAAAATTCAATGTGAGATATTGATTTGATTGAAGCATATAACTCATTGCTTGAGTTCAAAGCTTCCATAACCATAGAAGTGATTGAAGTGAAACTCAAAGTTATAGCAATCTTGCGCTCTATGTGATGAATTGCAGAATGGGTAAGTCTTTTGTTTAAACAAGTAAAATTCATACTTGTAGTAGGGTTTCAAATTCTATAAGATAAACCTAAGTATTGATATAATTTGATACTATTACTTTAAGAAGCCCTAAGTTTAGAAGATGGCCCCTAGGATTGAAATCACTGCTAACATAGATTACAAAGACTGAAATGTGCGGGATGACCTTATACAACATTTGAATAGATCTACAAATGATTCTACCCAAATCAAAAGAGTGGTTCCTATAAATCCTCATTTTAGATCCAGGGAAGGTTTGTATGACATGTAAAGATGGGCTAGGGACGCCAAGGTTAGCACAAGTAGTCTTAGTATCTTCAAAAATACTTTTGGCCAAAGAAATGCTCCTTCCCCAGGCTCTAATATATGGCATATGGATGTAGGAAAATTAATAGTTCCTAGAGTATTCATGGACACAGATTTGTTAATTACAATATCCAAAGCCTATGATAAGGTGTCCAGGGTCTCGAGAGATACAGATGGAAACATACTGCTGAATGTCATAGCTGATGAGATTAGAAAAGTCTTCAATTTGAGTGACCTCTCAGTTCAGATGGATGACATAGATTTTGACCACTTCAAAGAGGTGTGTAAGAATAAAAAGGAATAATTTATAATTGAGGCCTTAAAAAGGTATTTCAATAAGATAGGGGGTCTAATTATAGTAGGCCCTAACACACCAAAGCCCTTCAAACTAGACTAATTTAATGGCAAGGCTAGAGGGATGTATAGTGCCATGTGCCATGTTCTGGGAGAAGATGAGATAACAATGCCTATTCATTTTATGCTTATGGTGGTTCAAATTTTGCATCCACATTTGTCTCTTGTTTTTGACTATGCTAATTACATTATTGTCTTGATGCATCAAGGTTTGGTAGGCATAAAATATTCTAAGATAGTCAAACCAATGGGATGGTATTCAATGATGATGCACATGATTTTATTTAATAATGTTGACTATTTTGAAGAAGAAATAGATCTTACAAAATTTCAAGATGATGAAGATTTGCCAATTCAGTTGTGGAGTACTGATTTGTCTTGGGACATGAAAGAGGCTAGTTTTATAAATTTTGATAGATCTTTTGCCTCTAGGCTCAGAGCATTGTTATGTACAGACAACCCTAGGACTCACACAGATGTGTTGAGACTTTTGAGACTAATGGAAAATGCTAAAGAATTGAAGATTGCTCATAATTGGGGTGATTTCATTTTATACCCTATTTGAAAAGTTATTAGGGTTTATGGTTTCAGAGGAACTCCAAATGTCCTCCCTTATAGAGTACCACTCAGGATTGACTTGGCAAAAGTTCTTAGACAACTGGGTGGGTTGCAAGAGGAAGCTTTTACTGGAAAGATGAAAGGTAGTATTTTCCCTACCATCATAAAAGTTAACCATTTCATCATTAGTAAAGGAGGATGGACCCAGTTTGACATATACTTGGAGCCATATTAGTTAGCAACATTAGTGGTAAGATGTGTAGACAATGAGGGATTCATCATTGATATGTTCAGGAAAAGGACTAAATGTTTGGCTCTAGATCATCAATTTAATTTCCCTAAAGATATAGTTAGAAATGAATTTGATCTTATGGAACAAGAGATCAAGAAGAAGAAATGGTTAGCATATAAAAAATATTTAGATTTTATCCATCATTTTGAAAAGACATATAATCCCTTGAAAGTTTTCATGCCTTGGGCAAAGAAGGTAGAATCCCTGATGAGCATGTTTGAAGATATAATGCAAGCCTTGGACCAAAAGAAGAAGAAAGTAATGGAAACAGAGCCAGAAAAGGCCAAGGCTATTCCGAGTAGGATTTCACATGGAAGGGTTGTTCCTCCAGGAAAATATGTGGTCACCAACGAAGAGGATATAGTACAATCCTGCCCAGAGTTGAAAAAATTTCTGATCAAAAAGAGAGAAGGCCAGTAGACACAAGTGCCCAAACATTTCCATCTCCAAAAAGGCTAAGGGTGGAAGGAAAAGAACAACAACAAGGTGATATTTATTCCCTTCTCAGTCTCCCCTGCACATGGATGATCAGAGCATTGCCGAGCAATCAGTGAAAATGGGGAATACATGGCATATATTTGTTACTGCACAAGAATTGCAAGAAGGAGTGCCAGAGGCACCATAACAAGTTGCACTGGATCTAACAGTGGCTGAATTTGTAGGAAAAGAGATGGACCCCATCACTAAACATGCCAGTGATGAATTCTTGTCTGATGACAAATTTTTTAAAGCCAGAGCCTTTATCCAATTCCTTTGGAGAATTCATATTAATGAATTCAAAGAGAAATGTCAAAAGATGCAAGATGACCAGCCTGATAGGGATAGAGATGGCATTGAAAAGGAAGTGAAATAGGAGATGATGGCTAAGTTTGATAAAATCACCCCTGAAGAGGGTAGAGAATTAGTGAAGAAAGGAGTTCTTATCCTTCCTCAATGGGATCTTGCTGATGCCATTGTATTTGATGTTGTGAGGAAAGAAACCAAACCAGTGCACACTAGTGGAACATCTACTGGTGTCAAATTTAGTGAAGACCATGCAACACTTGTAATGTGCTCTTTAAAGAAAAGAGAGAATAAGAAAAATGGTAAAGATGACCATGCTAAACACCTAGACAACTTGCTAGTAAATAGAGTTTCAGGTACCTCAGGGGTAGAAGCAGCTAGCATTACTCTAGAGATAGTAAAGTTTGGTATGAAAGTGGCTGAGAAATAGGCTGAAGAAATCAGAAGCTTAAGGGAAAAGTATGATATAGTCATGAAAGCATACAATGAGGAAAAGGTAAAGTCCATTGAAAAGGACAAGAAGATTTCTATCCTAGAAGGAAAAAAGGTAGCTCAATACTCTCCTCAAAGGATGTTAAATCAGGATCCACATCAGCCTGGTAGCTCTAGCCCAATTATAACTTTCCCTCCTTCCCCTATGCCATCAAGTCCAGTTACCCAAGCTAACTTGTAATTAGAAAAAGAAAAACTAATTGACGAAAGGACCAAATTAGAAGAATCAAGAAAGAAATGTCTTAAATAATCCTCAACATTTAAAGAACCATAGGCATGGGTAAAACAAAGGTACTCTTATAAGATACATTACACCCTCATGCAGTGTACTAAAGAAATAAGTCTTTCTACTCTTTATGCACTAGGAAAAAAGGTTATTAGCATAGTAAATGAATATGATGTAGACAAGGATCAATGGGGATTGATCATTAATAGGTGGAAAGGAAAAAAGGCTAATTTGAAATTATTTTATTCCATATCCAAGGAAGAAAGCAATGTTGAAATTGTTTTAACCAGTACCTACAAATGCCTAAAATTAATGGTGGATATGAACATCAGGAGAAGCATTATCATCAGAAAGATAGAAGCTTTGAGGAGAGAATATTCAAAGGATAGGTATGATATGTTTCCTAACCTCTTTAAGAAGAGTGGTGACATAAAAAGTGAGGCATTATGGCTAAGACAAATGAATGAGGCATTGGTCACTAGGACTAATAACATTGTTACTTTGGAAAGCATAGTTTTGTTTGTCCAAACTGTGGAAATTATTAGCAAAGCCTGAGCATTTTTTGAATTATGGAAAGAGGATATTGAGAAGGAAAGTTCCATTTGGGATGAAATTAACAATAAAAAAGATGAATTCATCACTTTTGATTGGCCAAGTGATGAGGTGTATACTTCCTGGAAGGACAAGTATGATACAGTTGATCAAGCAACAGGTGGAAGTGTGTGAAAGGAAACAAGTGGTAGTGTTCCTAATTAGTGAATCAGATAGACTAAGGTAAAGATCTTGCACCAAAAATAACAAAGATAATAGATTCCAAGTGGCTGCTTTCGAACAACTTTGAAGTAGTTACAAGCACCCAAGTGGTCAAAAGACAAAATATGTTGAATATTTGTTGTAACAAAAGTGGTTATCACTTCATTTGTTATTTTGTCATTTTGTTGAGTCATTTGTTTTTTTCTTATTCCAAGTGATCTATATCTTTTTGCAATCCTATTCTATAAAAGGATTACCAAGATCATTGGAAAGGGCTAGAAAAATTAAAATGTAAGCAATTTTGCAAAGTTTCGATCAAAGGGGGAAATATAGTATACTTTGTACTGGATAGCTGTAAAAATAAAAAATAAAGCTGAGAGATATTTTGTAGGTTATTGAAGAGGTTATCTCTGAGTACTTTTTGTATGCTGGAATATGATTATTTGAATTTAATACAAAGATCCGGATTCCAATCTCTCATGTGTTATGTGTCTTGTGAGTTATGAATTTTCTGATTCATTAGCATAGATTTTCTCTATGTTTATGTACTTATTTGAGAGTTCTGATCTAGGATTAGATTAAATTAGGCTCTGATTAATGCATAGATTCATTTGACATATGCTAGGATTTTATTGGTAGTGGGGATTTGGGATAATTATTTTATGACCTAGAGTCTTTGATGAATATTGATTTCAGTATATTGTATCTGATTTAGAGTGTATTCCAATGGATAAAGCACTGATCTAAAGATGATAAGTTCTATACTATTGCATATCTAGTTGCATATTGGCTGTGTTCTCCTATAAACAAACATTTAAATCCATTAAGTCTATATTTGTGCAGATTTGTTGTGAATTCCTATCTCATGCTCCATTTCATGGTTGATGTTCAATGGGTAATTAGCCAATTATCTAGTATCTCCCAGTTATGTGAGTTATTGTGAGATTACTTCTATATAATACCATATAGGAATAGTAGAAGGTATTATAGGGTATCCCCCCTTGGTATAGAAGAACCTAAAGAGTAGAATTATTGTAAGAGTGCTTGTTAGTTGGTCCTTTTGTTGCATGAACCAATACTTGGAGGTGGCTTCTCTATAAAACAATCATAGGAAGAAGAGGTTGTTGTTGTTTTTTTTACAACATAAAAAGAAACCAACAAGATGCAGACAAGGAGGGGGAGTGAGACATAATGTAGATCTCTCATAGAAGTGACTACAATATCCTCCCCTCATCCTACAACAACATTGGACAGCATTGATACTATATCATGATTGGGTTTGTATCGTTAGATCCAAAATTATCATAATCTCATAATGCAATGAAGTAGAATGAATTATCATTATTATCAATATAATCATGTATATAAGAAGAATGTTATAATAAATCCTTAAGATACAAATCAACTAGATAATATTCTAAATCATTTACAAACTTTCATAAAGTTGAATTTATTATCTAAGCATATACTTAAAGTGTCTCATCATCTACTCTAAATAAATTAAAAAAAACATAGAATCCACAATAACCAAATGTAATAACCCTTTCCATATCCAGTCCCAAGTATCATGTTACTAGGGTGGGCACTACATCCTCCCCCTAGGATTAGGCTTAGTCCTGGAAGAATACAAATAAATATGGATAAGCAGCTCCAAGCCTTCTATCATCCTCCCATGTAGTTGAAATATCATCATTGGGGTCCCATTGGACCCTTGCATGTTCTATGGTGTGACCCCTCAGGGTCACAGTCTGTTGCTGGAGTATACATACTAGATCCAAAGCCAGCTAAATGTCTGTGACATATAAATAGTTCTAATCAAACACATAAGTCAAATATGGAATACAATCTCTAAGAAAATAGAAATTAAACACATCATGAATACGTGCAAGGCTAGGCGGTAGAGAGAGTCAATAAATAAATGGTCCTATCCTCTCATGAGCTCAAATGGAACCCACAAATCTAGGGTCCAATTTACAAAATTTTCCATAATGGATAGAGATCTTATGTAGGAGGACCATCAATAAAACTTTTCCTCCAACTGCATATTGTTTATCAATTCTATGACCATCTAGATACTTTTTCTGTATGTCCTAGGTTTTCATAATGTGCTATCTAATTATATGTACATTTTTTTCCATATCCTACAATATTTCTTGCCTGTTGAGTACTTTGTTGTCTAAGAGGTCCTAACTTAGAGGTGTACAAGATGGACGATCATATAAGGCTTGGAATGGTGTCATACCAGTAGAACTATGATAATTATTTTTATATGTAAACTCTACAAGGTACAAGTAATCTTCCCAGTGGTTTTTCCTATCTATAACATACATTCTAAGAATATCCTTAAGTACCTGATTCACCTGGTCAGTCTAACCATCATTCCCGGGATGATAGGCTAACCTAAAGTTCAGTTGAGTCCCTATGACATGCTGCAATGAGGTCCAAACCTCTTAAGTGAAAATCAAATCCCTATCTGAGATAATATTTCTAGGGACATCGTACAACCTGACAATATCCTTCATGATAACTCTAGCTACTAAGAAGAAAGTGTAGGATGATTGCATGGGAGAAAAATGTGCTACCTTGGTCAACTTATCAACTATAACCATGATCATAGCATGTCTCTTAGGAGTAACTAGAAGTCCCAAAATAAAAACCATAGATACAATATCTCATTTCCATTCTGGGATAAGATGTGATTGAAGGAGGCCTACTGAGTGTTCATGCTTGGCCTTAAACCTTTGAAATTACAAACAACTAGCCACAAAATATTTTATATCCCTCTTCATACCCAACTGAAAATATATCTGACATAAGTCTCCATGCATTTTCTTAACCCTGGGATGAGTTGAATAGGGTGTGTAATGACCTAAAAGTGCTCACCTATACCCTAGACCCCTAATCTCAATTTCTCATCAAGAAACACTAATCTTGATTATCCCCAAGTCCTAAATCAAATAGGCAATTCATCAATTTCAAGCTAATCTGACATGAACCCTAGGTCCTAATCAATCATCACACTTAATTAATTAATTCCTAAAATCATAATACGTTGGAAAATAAACCTTAAGTTAATTATTTAATTGATATTCTAATATATTAATTAAATAAAATTGCTAAATTATCAATAAAATCCAAAAAGGAATTAAATTAATTAATAAAAACAAAATGTGCATTTAAAATCAATTAAATCTTTAAAAATGCATATGATGTCATGAATTTCAGTTAACTGGTTATCAAATTGGAAACAAATCTATTTTATTCAGTTAACTTATCCTTATATTTTCTCAAATTGGAAATAAAGTTGTTAACTAAAAATGATTTTAGAAGTTTCCAAAATAACTGATCAGTCAGTTCAGTCAACTGAATCTTTCGACCAATCACATTATTTAGCACATGGATTGTGCTTCCTCAAATTAAATCTGAGCCACTCATTTCTTTTAATCTCAACCGTTGATTTGACATAGATTTTGTATAAAAGAGAAACTCTTTTCCTTCACAAGGATCCCAGTTTTTATTATCATTATTATGCAGTTTTTACTTTCTTGGATTCATAACTTTCAATTTGTTTAGCATTGTTAATTGTTAGTTTACTTTTTGTTAAGCATGCAAACTATAATCTAAGATCACATTTGATTTTGGGTTTTAAAATCAATCATACATCTCATTTGGTGCTTTAAAATGAACTCTTAATTAGCTTAGATGAACAAAAAATCTGCATTTGCATATCATTTAGTTTCATCATTTTAGTTGTCTTTAAAATCCTTCATTTAGGATCTGGTGTAGTCACTATTTATGGTAATGACCTGAGAGAAAGATTCAAATCCTACCTACTAGAAGGCAATGAGCCAATGTCGGTTATCCTAGATCATTTCCGTATTATGACTTTGTCATTTTCTAATAAGCTAACCCTATAATGGTTCATTGAAGTGTGTGTTTGTAGCTATAGGTACTCGACACAAAATAACACGCACATTTCTGGTGCCCACATCTCCTTTTGAGCCAAATCTTAATCCACCATAATGTCTGGATCATCGTTTAGGTTGAAAATGACTATAAACTTTCCCATACTTGACGAAAGTCAGATCTGTGGAAAAAATATTTTTCCCAAACAGGCTGTACGACCCTCTACATGCAAATCGAGACAATATCTGCATGCAGACTGAGGCATAATTTAAAAAAAAAATTAGTCTACCCTAGTACTCTCTGCTATCATTTTGGTTAGCATTCAAATCTTCTCTACATTTCCAATCCCCAAGAACCAAACCCTCTACCAAGAAACAAGCCTGATCCCAACCTTCTAAATATCTTATTTTGTTTATTAACTATCAAAATTGGTATAAAAACAAACTCGTTTGTCCCCCCCCATGCATGTGGGATTAAACCTCTACCCCAACACTGCGCAGCTCCACCTCCATCACCCACAACCCCACCTGTGCTTTGCTTCACCTCCCACTCTGCACTTTGCTTAACCCTCCTCCACACTACCTCCCATCGCACTACCTCACACTCTGCACTCAACTCCACTCACCATGCGGTCCTCTCACAACACTTCCATACTCCGTGCAACCAAGCCCTCTCGCGCCTACAACCCCACCTGCGCTTCCCTCTCCTCCGCTCACCTCTCCTCCCCTACACATACTCACTACCCTCCGCTCAACTCTGCTCTACCTCTGAATTCCTCCCATCTCCCTCTGCAACCTCCTCCTCCCTCAGCCCTCCACCCAGACTCTGCTGCCCTACTCTAGCTAGCCCGTGTTTCCTCCTCCTACCTCTACACTTTGTCACTCAGCCTCCGCCTAAGCACAACCCAACCTCCACCTCGAGCAGCCCTCCAAATAGGAAAATAAAAAAATAACACGTCGCACGGGGATACGTCATCCACCACTTCATCAGAAATGTAGGTGCCTAGTCACTTTTTTTTGCTACGCAAGAATTCTCATTGTCCTAAAATTGACGCCCATCTTGCCATCATTCTGCATTATTTTATTGGATTTTTGTGATGGCCATGAAACTGTCAAAATTAACCTCATGATGCTAACTTCATCAAAGATTTTAAATCTGTACGTTCACCATTGAACATTTCAATTTTGCAGTCTATCTTCAGAGGGTCATAACTGGCTCATTTTAAGTACTTTTTTCTCAAGATTTTTTTTTAATTTTAGGTAGAATGTCCTGAAGATTACTCTGGTGGAGGTAGTTTCTGGTTTTGGTTTCCAGATTTGTCAGAAATTGGAGATTTTTATCACTATACCTATCTAATCCTCTATTTTACAGCTTCCAGATTTCATTCGGGCTCATACAGTAACATTTGTTGGTGCAATTTTTTGAAAGTGTGTTATTTTTTGTTTAGTTTCAAAATTTGCAATCATTTTTATGATTTTCTTGATTTTCTAATGCTAACAAGTTTTTGGCTTTGTTGTTCTTTGGATTATCTTGTCGATTATAGCCTAATAGTGGTTTGCTAGACATTGAAAAAGAAGACTAAAACACAAGCTACTAATGATTTGTCTTACAGGTTGCCTTGATCGATAGAACACTAAACATTTTGCTTGCATATTGTTTTTTTTTATTAAAATAGGAACCCACATGCAAGACATATTAAAATGAACTTTTGTCTGATGTTTTAGGAGTGGCAATAATGTCAGGAAATTATGCTCTCACCCTTTTGGGATGAATAGAAATCCATAAACACTATTATCATTTACCATTTGAGATCTACAACTTTAGAGGGTCTGTCCAAGTGGGAAAAAGTACTCACCGTTGGAGAACAACCCAAGTGAGAAAACACTAATGCCAAGCTTCTTCGACTCACTACAATAAAAATTCTTCCTTGAAACCAAAGCCTTAGAAGATAAGTGGCATTTGAGCTTATACTCAGCTCTTGCCTAACAAAAAGTAGGGCCTCCAGGTCTTAATCACATTTTGTGATTACTTGTGCTAAGGTGCTATGTGGGGTTAGCAGGTTGAATCACCCTTTGGCGGACATAGAGGATACACTTAAATGAAGACCCTTACTAAAACCCTTTTTAGGTAGTGGCCAAAATCCTTTTCTACTTGTTGATATGAGTGTTGTGAGATGTGCATGCCTAAGAATCCTCTCATCTACCCCTCTTCTTGAGACAATAAATTTATCAGGATCCTCAGATCTTGAGAAATTCAAATCTTGGTAGGCCCGAGAAGTTTGTATCATGGAGGGGAGCCAGTGTTTCCAAGCTTCTAACTGCCTGACTTGAATGGGTATTTTATCGTAAGAGGATTCAAACAAGTATTGTCCATTTCTTGTCACCTAGGAATAGGGTTTTACTGTTGTGCTTGGTTCTATGATATCTCCATGATGTGTCTTGCGTGGGTGAAACAATCAAAATAGACACCAAAATAATCAAAACAAACATCAAAATGATCAACGATTCAAAATATGCACTTTTAGGTGTTAAACTATCAACTCTCATATGAGTTTCTACATTTAGTGTCAAAACTCTAAAAATTAATCAAATTGTTGTCCAAGTTGGTATTTTGTCGTGAAGGTTTTGTCTGAATTTTCACAAATCTATGTTCTCATAACATCACCACTAGTTTGTCATTGACTGCAATCTGTTGATAGTCTGACTCGCTTTTGGTTTTGAGATCTGACTTTGTTGTGCTATTCCAAGTGACTCATTATCTTAATCATCTTTTTCTATGTTGTCCTTATCATGAGTTGCGATAGCAGGTTTGTTAACCTTGACTCAAGATCAGAGTCTTTTCTCCCCCCTTTCAGTTGGACATTATCTCTTTTATCTTTTGGTCTTGGACTTAGTCAGCACTTTAGATATCACTTCAGCATCTGTCAGGCAATCAATTGATTCATCATACCTTCTCTTCAATCTTCTAAGAAAGTGCATCAAGACAATCTTACAATGTCTAAAAGAAAATGGGATAAACCTTATGGTCCTAATAATGAGAAAGACGAGATTATTATGGAAGCTTTATCAAAATAGATTCAAACTTTGAAATCTAAACTCCAGGAATTAAAGGGAAAAAAGGATACTCCATCTAAAAATCCTCATCGATCTTTCCTTTTCTCTATGATCATGATCCATCCATACTTCCCTTTTCTTCAAACAAAGAGTCATCTAAGCATAACAAACCCATCTTTGAGCAAGAACAACTTTATGACCATCCTATCTTTGATCAAGAGAGTGACTCCAAAGCCCTAAAAGATATTGAAAACACCATGAAGTATCCCTCCAAAGGGGTTAGTAACATCATGAAAGAAAAACCTTGGGTTAAACACAAGAGGGACTTCACTCATTTAGGACAATCTTATGAATCAACATTCAAAGAACTTCTTGAGAATGACCTCATCACATTACCTCAAGTCACATCCTATGGAATGAAATTATTGAGCACCTATTGTGCATATCATCAACATAATGAGCATAAAACTTTACTTTGTATAGAGTTAAAACATAAAATCCAAGATCTTCTTGATGATGGCATAATCGAAGTGAAAAATCCTAATGATTTGTCTAATCTCAAGCATGATCAATATCAGGAATCCATGTCTATCAATGGTTCACATATCACATCTACTTCTTCCATCGTCCCTCCATCTCCTAAAGCTTCAACACCATCCACATCATCTCTATCAAATAATGAGCCTAATGATGACTATGTCTACCCTCAAGGACTACCTCTAAAATAGATCCAAGATAATCAACATATGGTTGAAAGTCTTTCTCATGCTTCAAAAATCATAGACCCAAAGTGTTCATGTGCTTCAATGCTTATCATGCCTACTCAAAATGATTATCTATCAGCCTTTCAAGAATTCCTCATGCAGATCAAAAATCCTACCTCATCCTTAGTAGTGGTTCCATGTCAAGAGGGAAATCCACAGTATGAAGAAACAAATATTAGTAATGATCAAGATCAAGACACCATCCATCCTTATCCAAAAGTTGACCAAAGATACATATCTCAAGAGTCCCATGATGATTTTATCATCCCCTTCCATTTCTTCCTAGAAGACACTCTTACACCTCCTATATCTTATCCATCTCCCAAGCAGGATCAAGATATCCTTTCCACCATCTCTAATGAGCTATTGAAAATCAAGAGAAAAGTACCCTTTCTAAACCATCTAATCATCCTTGTCAAGATCATAACATCCCATCATTCCCTTGTCATATTATTCCATATTGAGAAACCATCATTCTTCAAAATCCCTTGCAGAACAATAAATCCCCTCAAGCTTTAGTTGCTCCTATCAATGCTACTCATGCACCTATTGATATATAGATAAATCTTAAAGATGAGAGTCTCAACAATGCAACTCACTCTAAAGATGATGATATCCCTTCCACACCTTATATCCCTCCATTAAAACATAAGCATCAACCTTCTCCTTCCTCCAAATCCATCCTTGGTCCCTATATCCCAAAGCTAGAGCCTTCAAACCTTCCATCTATATTGGGTCATTATATCCCTCCATCCACCATGCATATAACTACTATCTTTTCATCCACTTACCCTATCCCCTATCAAGATCAAAAAAGATGTGCATCCTTGAAATCTCCCTATCAACCCATCCATATGAACAATCCATATCGGCCCTATTCATCCACAGTCCCCAAGTTTTTTGGAATTAATTTGGATGTACAATGAAAAAATACAAATACAAGATTCCACTTTCATATGAAGATCACTATGTACAATCTAATCGACATGTGACTACAAATAAAAAATAAATATTCAAGAGACCACAAAGGTCCATTGAGCAAGGAATAATATCAAAGAAAATATGGGTTCCTAAATCCATCATGGAAGAATTGCATTCTAAATCATCCAAAAGCAAAGGAAAATCAAAATCTATGTGGATTCCCAAGTCTCTTCTAAAGGAACTAGATACAAAAATAAAATAAAAAATTATATGGATTCCCAAGTCTCTCTTAAAAGACTTCAACAAAAAGGACAAGTCAGAGTTGGCATCCAAGCTTCCAAAGTCTTCCACTTCATCTCCATCTAAACATCTCCCATCTTCTAACTCTATTTTGGGTTCTCATGTCCCAAAATCTATTACCTTGAATACTTCACCCCCTTCTCCATCCATCTTGGGTCCTCATGTACCAAGATCCATATCTACTCATACATCAAAGCCTCAAGCTATTCCATCCATTTTCCTCCATTCGTCTACTACCCTTCAATGGGTGTGTAAATTTTGATCTTATTACCATTTCCATCAACCTCTACACAAACCTTTCAATACCCTATCCAATATCTCACATCTAACTACTACCCATCCACCCCATATCCTTACATTCCTCTTATCCAATCCATCACATAAATCCTTAGCTACCATCTCCCTTATCCTCTATTTTATTCCCTACCATCACCCTATCAACATCTTTAAGAATACTTTCAATGGCCTTGGCCCATCATAGCATATATTTCAAAGGAGCACTATCTAAAGAGAAAGAAGATAAAGATCCTCCATAAAAATATAAGCATAGAAAAAAAGAGAGAAAAAGTGCCTTGGTGAAAACCTGGTAAACATGCACCTTGGTAGCAAAAGTAAAGACAAATCAATCCTTCCTATGGTAAAAGGTAAAAACCACTTCTTGTGGCACCTTGGACAAGAACCATGATGAAAACTTGACAAACATACGTAATGTGTAATTCCACCTACTTTTTCTCTTCACTTGGGGGCAAGTTCCTTCCATGTCATCTTATCCATCATATATCACAATCCCATGAGCATCCATGTTCCTTCTAGTGATCTTGACAAGGTTGAGCCTATCCATGAACACTATGTATCTTGACATTCATTATCATTCCCATCAACCTATTCACTTTCTCTCATCCATGCCACCCTATCATAATCTTGCTTATCCCAAGTCTATTCTTCCTATCTCTGAGAATTCCTGCCATAATCCAAACCATCCACTCATACCCTTCATCGTCCCATATCCTAATTCCGCTATCATAGCTATATCCTACCCAGAATTAGCCCCTTGGTCTTGATCAAAATTGAAAAATAATTTCTCAAAAAATTCTTGACATGTCCATTCTTTTGGACCACATGCTTTTCATGACATATGGTCATTATCCTATATGTTATCCAGTACCACTCCATGAGCCTACATTGCTATATTATTTTTTTCCTAGCTTGGGTAATCTTGAGGAGACTATCCTTGAGGTTTGCTTTCACCCTCTTCATCCATCATTGTCTATTTGCCCCATCCATCAACTTTCTAATCCATCTACAATGTCCTACACCTTGCTATACATTGGGGGCAAACCAATGTGATCTTGCTTGAGAATGAATGATCCCTAAAAAACATGAAAATTGGAAAAAGTCTTAAAAAAATGATCATATTGGTGAAAACCTAGCAATAGGCTCCTTGATGCATCAACCAAAAAAAAGAGAAAAAAAAGAAAAAAATGAGAAAATACAAAAAAATTGAAAAAGAAGAAAAAGTGCCTTGGTGAAAACTTGGTAAACAGGTGCCATGGTAGAAAAAATATAATCTTTAGCAAGTAGGTGAAAATCTCGTAAATAGGTGCCTCTTTTACCTTAGCACTCCATCTATCAATGCTCAGTCTTGGAAATCATTTTCTTTAGTTTGTACATAAGCTTTCAGTCACTTTCATAACACTTTGGTTCTTCTAAGAACCCTTCTGGCTTGAAACCGATCCAAAGTCATAGTCCGGGGGAAATTGAATTAGCTTTGTCCTTGCAGTATGAGTCAAGTCTATCATCTCTGTTTAATGTTTGCTACCATGGGTCATGGGTCCCAAATTTGATCATATCTTTGGCTTACACTAGAGTCAGTAATCTTATCATTTCTGAAGGACATCTCGCTACTAACACAACAGGTGTTTCTATACACCCTAATCAAAAGTGTTTCTTAACACTATCTTTGGATGCATTTGTGTTTCTTAACACACATTGGATACTACAAATGTAAATAATAGATCGATATCACTCAAACACATCACACTCACTAGTACAATGACGTTTCTAAATACCTCATACACATACACATCTGAAAACTTTGAAATTGGCTAAAGTATGCTGAAATTCTCTTTGTATGGTGTCTATTCTCATTGATTTCCATTAAGCTTTTCTTTATTTACTACTTGTTTTTGTGGTCCCAATGATCCAACAATGCCAAATAAATAGGGTGTATGTGATAAGATCTTCTGCATTAAGGCGGAGAATCCTCACATCCCTCAATCTTGTTTACTTGCACGCCAAGGTGAGGTCAGAACTATCTCCTTGACTATTATTACTCTGCTTGTTTACGCAAGAATGCACTCATGGTTATCTTGACTTTGAATGTCTCGATACTAGTCTACTCTTGCAATATCAACTAGAAACATCATTCAGGTCATCTTGGCTTCTATGCCCAAATGCTTATGTTAGTTTCTTATATCTTATCCAATGAAAGTCATATTCATATTCTTATGGTCGCAGTGGCACCAGTAAGGATTATATCAACTTTGATGTTCCAAAAATGCTCGATGAAGAAAAAATTCAATGCTAAAGGTTCACTGACTACACCTTAGGTTGCATTCATGTTAGTCTTGCATCTGCATCTGTATCTGCATGGTATTGAAATCTGCATAAAATAGATATCTCTCTCTAATGTGAAGGATCTGAGGTTCTTATCGATCAATATTCCTTTTTCCAAGTGGTCATTTGTGCGTTGATTGATGTGAAAATGATACCCTTGGCTAATTTGACATTCCTGATTCCATTTTTAGGATCAATCAAAATCTGAAATTGTTTTACTTGTCATTTTTTATATTTGACTTTTTTAGTCAACTGTAGCTGTTTTCTTGCACAATCAGTTTGTCTAGACTCTAAACCAATGGAAATGTCTAATGATTTTCTTCTAATCAATCCTCCTATCATAATTTTGGTCAATCTAGTCAACAAGACTTCCCATCAAGTACATATTTTGTCTTAACCACTTGGGACCTATTTCTAATCAGATCAGTTTCTTCTTGCATCATGTTATCAATTGAATTACTTCTGATCATTGGGGAACCTAGCCATATTTTGATTTTTCTATTGAGGGGGAAGGATCAGGACATCAACATTCTAGTGATCACATCCTTAATCAAGACCCCATCACTTGGGGCATCTCAGCTTCATCGCATCAAATCAAGTTGAGATAATCTTAAATCAAAGGCAACCTAATCAATGGTCTTATACCATTGTGAAAACACTCAAACCTAGACAAGATGAATCTTATACAAGCAGTTCATTATTGAAACTAGATACATTGATCAAATTGGCTTCATTGCTTCAAATCAAGTCAATTTTCTTGCTAATAAAATCTCTTAATGGTAATCAGTTTCATCATTTCAAATCAACCTAATTATTCATTCAAACCAATCAAAAGATTTAAGAGTTCTTGACAGATGTTCAATTTCATCACTTCAAATCAAACTGAGTATTCTATTTTATATCTTTTGATTGATCTTAGTCCAATCAAGCTCAAAGTTGGTCTTCTTCAAAAGAATGGTTTTATCACTTCAAATCAAACTATTCTAGGTCTTCTTGCTAACAGGTCTTTGAATCAATGTGTTGATCACACATCAATTCAAAAAGGGGAAAATTTAATGACCTAAAAGTGGTCACCTAAACCCTAGACCCCTAATCTCAATTGTTCATCAAGAAAGCCTAATCTTGATTATCCCTAAGTCCTAAATCAAATAGGCAATTCATCAATTTCAAGCTAATCTGACCTGAATGCTAGGTCATAATCAATCATCACACTTAATTAATTAATTAATTCCTAAAATCATAATACACTAGAAAATAAACCTTAAGTTAATTATTTAATTGATATTCTAATATATTAATTAAATAAAATCGCTAAATTGTCAATAAAATCCAAAAAGGAATTAAATTAATTAATAAAAACAAAATGTGCATTTAAAATCAATTAAATCTTTAAAAATGCATATGATATCATCAATTTCAATTAACTGATTATCAAATTGGAAACAAATCTATTTTATTCAGTTAACGTATCCTTATCTTTTCTCATTTTGGAAACAAAGTTGTTAACTGAAAATGATTTTAGAAGTTTCCAAAATAACCGATCAGTCAGTTCAATCAACTAAATATTTTGAACAATGACATTCTTTGCACATGGATTGTGCTTCCTAAAATTGAATCTGAACCACTCATTTCTTTTAATCTCAACTGTCGATTCGACAAAGATTTTCTATAAAAGAGAAACTCTTTTCCTTCACAAGGATCCCAGTTTTTATTATCGTTATTATGCAGTTTTTACTTTCTTGCATTCATAGCTTTCAATTTGTTTAGCATTGTTGATTGTTAGTTTACTTTTTGTTAAGCATGCAAAATATAATCTTAGATCACATTTGATTTTGGGTTTTAAAATCAATCATACATTTCATTTGGTGCTTTAAAATTAACTCTTAATTAGCTTGGATGAACAAAAAATCTGCATTTGCATATCATTTAGTTTCATCATTTTAGTTGTCTTTACAATCCTTCATTTAGGATCTAATGTAGTCACTATTTCTTGCAATGACCTGAGAGAAATATTCAAAATCCTACCTACTAGAAGGAAATGATTCAATGATGGTTAGCATAGATCATTTTAGTATTATGATTTTGTCATTTTCTAATAAGCTAACCCTATAATGGTTCATTGAAATGTGTGTTTGCAGCTGTGGGTACCTGACACAAAATCACACACATAGGGTGCATGATACCTTAATATCCCATCTAAATCTAATTAGTATCCAAAGAATCTTCCTTCTAAGGTCCTTCCTGATTCTAATACTACTTTCACTTCCTAATACCAAGTATCTGAAGGGAGTTCCTGCAAAATCCAACTCCTCAAATTGGTACTAATGAAGAGATGAATTTTCATCTCTCCTTCTTAATACATCTTCTACCAAATTCTTTTTCATTGAATATACCTGACCTTGAAATCATACTCACATAAAAATTCCATCCTCCTGCATTGTTTGGCACTAAGGTTCGGCTGAGTGAATATGTACTGAAGACTTTGGTGGTTTGTGTAAAACTCAAAAAAATGCCCTAACAAGAAGTGTCTCCATCAATTTAGGGCATGAACTACGACTACTAATTCAAAATCATGCGTAGGATAGTTAAACTCATGGTCTTTAAGTTTCCTAGACTCATAAAAGATAACTCTATCTTTTTCCATTAGTATCACCCCTATACCTTCTGAAGCATCCTTACAAACTACAAAGTTTTTTGAGGGGTCGGGTACTGCCAAAATTGGGGTACTAGTTTACTTTTATTTTAAGCATTGAAACTCTTTTTCACATTTCTCAATATAGATGAACTTCTTTCCTTTTCTTTGTAGGGAAGTGATGGGATGATCCATTATGGAGAAACTCATGACAAAGCGCTTGTAATAGCTAGCTAGACCCATGAAAATACAAAATTCTAAAACATTGGTAGGTGTTGGCCACTCTACTATGGCTTATATCTTTTTAGGGTCCACTTCTATTCCTTCTCCTGAGATAACATGGCCAAGATACTTAACTTCTATTTAGAAAAATTCACAGTTCTCTAAATTGGCATACAACTGATTTTCTCAAAGGCATTGTATTACCTATCACAAATGTTCATCATGTTGTTCCACCATTTTAGAGTATACCAATATATCATCTAGGAAGATTATCAAAAACTTATCAAATAAATTCCTTAATATCCCATTCATAAGGCTAATGAATATTGAAGGTGCATTAGTAAGACCAAAAGGTACTATGGTAAATTCATAATGGTCATACTGAGTACCAAAATCCTTCACAATGGATGTCGGCTTCATGGATCCTTAATTGATGATAACTTGAATTAAAATCAATCTTAGAAAATATTTTTTCTACTTTCATTTGAACAAACAAATCATTAATATGAGGCAGTGGGTACCGATTCTTAATGGCTACCTTATTGAGCCGCTGATAGTCGATACATAACTTGAGAGAGCCATCCTTTTTCTTGGCAAAAATAACTGGAGCACCCCAAGGTGATACACTAGGTCCGATAAAGCCCCTTTTCAATATATCTTCTAATTGAAATTTTAACTCACTTAGTGTTAGAAAATGTATTTTGTCTTTATATTATATCACTAATTTCTTACTCCATAGCCCTTTCAAAAACAATGAACCTATATTAATAGTTGGATCAAATGCATGAAATTCTTAATCCTTTGAATTACGGTACAACTCCCTATTAGATTTTCAATGAATATTCAAACAATCAAAATGCATTCGCAGAGACATTCTTTTGACCAGAAAGTAAATAAGTTATTAACAGTAACTCACACATAAACATGTCGTGATTACCAATCTGAAAGAATTCATATATAAGTTCAATGAAGCTCATAGACTTCTATTTCTCCACACATTTGAAAATGTAAAACCGAATATAATTAAAAAACTAAGACTTAAGAATAGATTTACTTATAGAAAATATTTTAATCAACCAAAGATATCCCAACAGAGACTAATTTACCACTATAAATACATAGATTCATAGGAACATAGATTTTTCATTCATTGATTCAAAAACATCTTCAGAAGTATCTCCCAAATATTTGAACTACTAAAACTAAACAAGCATCAAAATAATTCTATTCTACTCCAAAAATTGTTATTGACCTTTTCCAATTTTTTGTGGGCTATATATAGCCACCAGTTTTAAAACATAACTAAAGCCTAGAAACTCTCCAAGAATTTTAGAATGAGACAGTTTTTAAACTAAAAGCATGATAAAAAAAATACGGGTATAGAGCTGAAGGCACTTTGAGATCGGTGGAGCACAATCAAAGAGTGGCAGAAGAGTTGGAGTCCATTGACTAGTCCTAAGAAACATCAGTGGACTAAGAATTTCTCCACTCCTTGTGTACACTTGAAACACTCATGAAAGTGGGGTGGTGCGGCAGGGTGATATGTAGGATCCTCTTCTTCAACACCTTCTTGTCCTTGCACACTTGCATTTCCCAGGTTTGGATGATGATTTTTTCTACGTATCTATTTGAGGGAGGTGTTGAAACTCAGTTGGTAAATTATAATGTTGGGCTAGATATCCTCTGTTGTCAAAGTTGTTCCTTTCTTTGAAGGTTTTTAGCTTCAAATTTTTGAGTTCCAACTCCAGATTGAGGGCACCGTAGGAATTCTTGCATGTGTAGAATCCTAGTTAAACGAGGAAGCTTGATTTAGCTCTGCCCTTTTCTCTTTTACCCCTTTATGAACATGGGATAATGGATGACCCACTTCAGTAATGATGTGTCTATCTAGGGAATATCTTGGGAGCTTAAATGGTTCTCCATAAAACCCTCCGATGCTTATATAAGTGAACCTCCTAAACTGGATGAAAAATATTCCATAAGTGTTGATGAAACTTTTGGCTTCTTCCGACATTCTCTGTTCAGCATTCCCCTGTATTTCATAAACCAACTTTCTAGAAAATATATCGTTCACTTTCATGAAGCTATTTTTTGTAAAACTCTTTCTACAAGTGGGGGTAATAGTCATAAACCTTCATATTGGGAAAAGATAAATCATGGAAGAGACCCTTCCATTTTCTAGTGCATTCCAGAACATGGAATAAATAAGAGGTCATATAGAAACTAGACCTTCCTAAGAAATTTACCAATTGATGATGAATTTCATCTAAAATACTATCAGCCTAGTCAATAAATTTATGCCCGTCTAGGGCTACCTAAATGTAGAAATACTTCTTGTCTTTTCAGTAATATGCATATTGGTTCCCCTTTATTCTGTTCATAAATATGCATAATTCCCCAACCTCTGGCTTAAAATGATCTATAGTGAGGGGCTTGGGTAATCTAGACCCTCCCTTATATGGTTTCAACAACCAACTTTGAGTGATCTCATTCCTACAAACTTGACTTTTTCCAGAGAATACAGACTGAGAGGAGACAGTAGTCCAACCATCATAGGAATCTTTTTTTGGAATGCTCATTTAAGTTAAAATGACTTCTTTGTTTATGAAAACCAATGGGCTTCCATCTATGGTTTTGATACATTTCTCCTCCATACTATAGCACTTAGAACATTCCACTACCAATTTTGGGCACCGAGTCACCATTGGAAATGCAACGGCTTCTGCTAACCCACTCTTGACTATCTTTTCTATTGTAGAACCCAGGACAAGATTTTTAATCTTCTTCCTAATTTCTTCTAATGCACCTAACTGTATAGCTACATCGTTGCACTTTAGAAATGACCTAATTAAACAAGAGGTACACCCAAAATTTGGGAGTGGGGGATTCATGATGTACTCAGGAAACAATATAAATAAAATAGAATAGAGAATTGTAGAAGGTCTACTAGATTTTTAATCTCAAATTCACAAACAGATCAAACTTTGAACAAGAGCACCAGGAGAAAGGAACTAACCTGTAAATTCACACAACTTCCCTAAGCTTTGAGAAGGAAAATGATACCTCGGCTACTCCATTACCTTTTTCTACATCAGAATAAATTTACAGTAACAGAAGGAAGAACTAAGAACCACTATTTATTAAGCGATTCTTCAAAAGATTGGGGAAAGATTTGCAATCAATGATAATGTGTCAGGAAAAAGGTTTAATAGATGATGAAAAAAGGTTTTATTGATTGCAACATTTATTATCATGCTTCCTCACGAGTGAGATGACATTTAAATGTCACTTTTAATGATGATTATATCAGTGCCAGGTACATATATCTTATCCTCCTCCCAACTGTCAGTTCCATCACATCATCATTGCCTTTTCCTCCTCTACGCTTAAGAGCACCCATTGAAATTTGAAATTTGAACTAAGAAAGTTCAATTGAAAACAAGAAATGTCTTCCCCTTAGCATATTTATAAATAGACAATGCGAGTAGAAAAAGAAGAAAAGTTAATGATACCCCAAACAGGGTGCAATATGAGGACTGCAGTTGAACCTTGAACTTTGAAATAAGAGAGTTCACGGTACACATTTCAACAGAAATACCAACTATGAAACACATGTTGCTTGTTTCATGTAATACAAAAGAAAGAAAAAACACTCTATGGGGTGACAATAAATTTTGAGCCTTGAACTAAGAAAGTTTAATATTCAAGTTCAACCAACATGAAGGAAATGCAAAAGATAGGAAAGACTATGGTGACAAAAGACCTTGATTTCGGAGAAGAAAAAGATTAAGGGGGATTATTGCGAATGAAAAGTAAATGAATAATAAGTAAGAATCAGTGGTAACAATGTCTCTGAGTGGGGATGAGGAGTCCTGAGGACAAAGGATGAACTTAGTTAGTTTGGTGTCGTAGACCAGAGAGTAAACTGAAAAAGGCCAAAAAACAGAGAACAAAAACCAAACAAGAAAAAAACACACCAAAAGAAAATAAGAGGAAAAAGAGAAAAATAAAATCACCTAGATAAAAATATATATACAGTGGATGGAAAAAACCCACCTATATTTGATACAATTTTAGGTTCTGATCATTATAGGTCAGGGGAAGAGTAGTTCTATCTGGGTATTCTAGCTTCAAAGAATTATTTACCATCACCTTGCTGATTATAAATGGACCTTTCCACAATGATTTCAATTTACCACAGGCACCCTTAGGTTCCCTTCGTTTATCCCACATAAAAACTTGGTCTCCTTCCATAAGATTTTGTGGCCTAGCTCTTCAGTCAAATATTTTCTTTACTTAGGATTGATACAATGCGATATGACCTATTGTTTCCTCTCTTTCTTCTTGGATTTTATTAAGGTACATAATTCTTTTCTCTAAGACATTCTGGAAGACTTGATCTTCAACTATCTTCTATAATTTCATTTCTGCCAACTCCAGAGGGAATGAAAGTTGGGCTTCCACACCATACACTAACACAAATGGTGACATTCCAATCACCCTTTTAGGAGAAGTGCGATTAGCCCAGAGAACTTCAAACAATCTCTTATGCCAATCTCTAGCATTGTTATTTACCAATTTTCTCATAATCCTTATCAATTTTTTGTTTCTTGATTTTGCTTGACCATTTCCTTGGGGGTAATAGTTAGATGTGTGAGATAAGTAAATACAATGATCATAGAAGAATAGTTTTAAATCTTGAGAAGAAATATTAGTAGCATTTTCTACAACTAGCTTGTGAGTGATTCCAAACCTGACTAGTATGTAATTCTTGAGGAACTCGCACACCACTTAAGTTGTAGTCTTCTTGACAAGGATAACTTTGACCCATTTAGTGAAGTAGTCCATGGAAGTCAAGCTATGTTTATGGTCATCACTAGATGGGAGATTTATTAGACCAACAAATTCTAATCCCCATTTCTTAAAAGGTTCTTCAATAATAACAGGCCTTAGGGTGAGTGATCCCAACTATGTCTTATTGCTAAAAAGCTTGCAATTTTCACAACCTGCAACCCATTTATAAGCATCTCTAAACATCCTAGGCCATTATTAGTAGCTTCTGAGAATATTGAAAGCACTTATTGTAGAGGAAAAGTGACCGGCGCATGCATCATTATGAAATTTCCTAAGCAATTTTCTTATTTATCTTTATCAACACATCTCAAGAAATCCCCATAGAACCCTTTCTTATAAATAATCTCATCCAAAATGATGTACTTTAGCCTTAAGTTTGAGATTACTTTTCTCCTTGGGAATCAAATGTGTTGGACAGTCACCATACGTCAGGTAGTACACCACATATGAAAACCATGAATCATGCAGGCTGACAAAAAGGGCCAAAGGGGTGTCATTTTCTGGTGTTTTCTCAAGCATTAATTTTCATAAGCCTTATCCTCTTACCAATTTCGTAGGATGAATATCTAAGTCAAATTCCTGAATTCTTGAGATCCAGGTCATCCGGTTATTCATCCCTATTCTTATTGAGTCAAGACATCTTTGATAGAAGAATTAGGTACGCAAACAGTAGAATGAGAATTCAAGATATAGTACCTAGAGTGTTTCACTTACTTTACCACTTCATAAGTCTGCTTCTTAGCCAGGGGATAGTTCAATTTTTTTTTGTTGAGGGGAATTCTCATAAAATAAATTGGTACTTCTTCCCCTTGATCATTCTTTTGCAATAATATTCTGGATAATGTATTTTCTGAGGCGTAGCAATATATAATAAAGTTTTTTTTTTATAATCTGGATTTATCAGAGTGGGAGAAGATGCTATAGATCTTTTGACATCTTCAAATTGTCCAATAGCTTTTGAACTCTATTTGAAAGGAATTTTCTCACTTAGGAGGCTCACCATATGCTTGGTTGTTTCGGTAAAGTTGGGCACAAACCTTTTGAGAAAACTTATCTGCCCGAAAAAGGATTTGAAACCAGTCAGTTTGAAGGTAGCCCAAGTTGTTAAATGGCCTTTAATCTTTCACGATCAATCTTAATCCCCCCCTTTGACACAATGTGTCCTATCAAATTCCCTTCTATGACACCAAAAATAGACTTTTTAGGATTAAAAGTGATGTCGTGTTCTCTGCACCTTTGTAGAACTAACCTCAAATCTTTCAGGTAGTTTTATGCCTCTTAGAAAATAAATTTAAATCATCTAGATAGATTACAATTACCCTATTTATTAGATATCGAAAAGAAGAATTCATGGCCCATTCAAATATAGTGTCTGCATTGATCAAACCAAAAGGCATATGATTATAAGCATGTGTTCCCCATGGCATGATGAAGGTCATTTTATGTTGATCTTCATTGACCACCTCGATCTAATTATAGATAGAAAAATAATCCAACATGGACATCATTTTTGAGCTAGCCACGCTCTGCAAAATATGATCCATTCCGGGGAGACCGTAATTATCTTTTAGGATTCTTTGATTTAAATTTTTTAAATCAACACAAATCCTTATTTCTCTATTCTTTTTCCTTACATGTACTATGTTTTCTACCCATTTAGAATGGTGAATGGGGTAAATAATTCAGGCTTGCAACATCTTCTCTACTTTATTTTTAATTTCCTAAAATACCTTGGGGTTGTAATTTCTTATCTTTTGCTTAAACGGTGTAGCCCCGGGCTTGAGAGGGATATGGTGCTGAAATTTCCCTCCTTTGAAAATTTTAAGGTTGTGGTAAGAACAAGCGAAGGTGTCTTTATATTCCCTTAATAAACTGATAAATATCCTCTTCTCATCAAGTGCGCAGCACTTTCCCAGGTTTATGTATTTAGGATCCCCTTCCTCCCCTATATTTACCCTTTCAAAATTACCTACATTGGTATCATCATGGGAGATAGGTAATTGTTTAACTTCATCATGTTGGTCAAACAAGCTTTCTAGAGAAACCAGCCCTTTACGGATACAATTTCCCTTCAATTAGACAATCCCTTCATCAATAGGTTTACCAGGATCCGGACAAAATTCATCATAGCTCGACTCAGACCCTTCAAAGAAAGTTGTGTTGAAGACTTCAACTATTTCTAGAAATTTATCTATTTGGATGTCATCTAGGAAAACTTGCTAGTATTCAGCCTTATCTGCTACCCTAGGTCTATAAACCATTTTAATTATGTAAGAACTTTCTTTGAAGTCTGGATGGGGTAATAATAGGGACGCTTAGACTACCAAAGAGTTTTCCCTGCTATTTAGATCCCTAGGGATAGCCTCTATAGATAAGGCCTCAAATTCTTCAATTTTGTCCCAAACACGGTTCCTGTAATGTTTGAGCCTTTCATTTTTTTCTGAATATTTTCCCCTCACTTGTCTTACCACTAAATCCGCATCCCCTTTAGCCTTAAGAATTCTTATCCCCATTTTCTTAGCTTCCTCAATACCTAGCAAAAGTGCTTCATATTCAACAGTGTTGTTTGTGTTGTTAAATTCTAATTTGAATGCATGAGGAAACATATCTCCTTTCGAAGATATCAACACAACTCCTACTCTAGATATGACTGAGGTGAAACTTCCATCAAATTATAAGAACCACAAATCATTGATTTCTTCTCCTATTCCCTTATCAACATTTGCTGCTGGAGAGATCATGTAGTTTCCAAATTCACACTTCTGATAAAGAATTTGAGATTTGGGATCCTCGAATGGAAATACAGATTACTTTGATTTTCCTTCCGATTGCAAGAATTTTTTTTTCCCACAGGGATTGTAGCTTGAGACCAATCTAACTTGATTTCTCCTCCAAGGTCTCTACAAAATGTTCTACTTAGCAGCATCCCATAGCTGGCAGGGATGTCAACAACTAGGATGGTTAATTTGAGTTTCTAATTGGGGTGTGTTGCTAAAGACACTTGGACATCCTTGATTTGGTCTACAAGTGGGACTTGTTTTGAATCAATGGCATAACATTTTCCAAAAGTCACGGTTAGGGGGAGGTCTAAGGCCTTTGCAAAAAAAGCTAACATTATGTTGTCAGATGCTCCAGAGTCTATCATGCAATTATTTAATTTGAACCCATGGATGAACAAGGACAAATAAAAGGGTTCTGGTTTCAGCCCTAAATAATAATTTACACTTTTGATAGATTGAGTAACTAGGGTAATTTGGGTTTTCTTTGATAGGAATATGTGGGTATTTTCATTAGCCACAAGATATGAGGAGGACTGTCCTGACTTAACATAATTGAATAGTCTTTCCAATTATTTTGGATTCATCCTAAGGTATTCTATAGGAGAGACTTGGATTTTGAAATTTTTGCAAAAATCAATGATATCAAAAGAAGAATTAAAATCAGACTTTTTCAACAATTCATCCTCTTTAAAACTATGATTTTTAAAGAAAGGACTCTTAGAGAAGGGGTCATTACCTTTGTCCCTACATTGTGAAGTTGATGGAGAATCACTGGCCCAAGAATTATGATGGCCTCTTGTCAACACTGTACATTTCGGGTCCTCAAGGGTTACCAGAGTATTATCTCCTCACTTAGATTCGGATTCATTTTCCATATAATAGTTTCCAGAGCTACCAGGTAACTGTGGACTTTCTACATCTCCAGGAGATTCTTCAAGAAATTCTTTATTGACATGTATCTACATTGATAAGATCATTTTAGGACAAGTAGTACCATCATGATCATTAGTGAGGTGAAAAGTGCACATATTGGCTCTTCTAGGAGGGACTTCAAGTGCTTTTTGATCAGATGAAAGGTATCATGGTGTTCTGTGACTAGGACCAGCCTAGTTAATAATTCCTCTAGGAATGTCTCTATATAATGGAGGAGGATTAGCACTCCCTTTAGACAACTACCTTTTGATAGTAATCACATTGCTTACCAATCTTTGTAACATGGGATCAGAGGAGGAAGCACTATTTGCATTTGGTATTTGCACATGTTTTCTCCACTTTCCTGCTATTATCAAGTCATCTTCTAACTCGACGATAATGTCTTGAGTGGCTTGAAAATCAGATAATTTTTCCCTCCTCAAATGAAAACCAATATTGGGAGGCATAACATTCTGAAAAAAAAATCTTTCCTATTTTATGGGGTTGGTCTTTTTGCATGTGAAATTTTATTTATGATTTTATTGAATTTTTTTATGAAATCCCTCATTGGCTCATCTATTTCTTTCTTTAATTGATTCAATTGTGCATCCCAACTAATGATATGGCCATTGGGGAGATGATAGAACCAATCAACGGCTGACTCTATAAAGGTTTGTACAAAAAGTCTCACTGCAACATCCTCATGTTGGATAGCCAGAATTCCACAAGTTTTGTTAAAATAATTGATGTGATCCTCAACTACAATTTCCCCATCTTCATAGAATTTTGTCAAGATCTCTCTTGTTCCTTTAGGTAGATTATGATTTCCCCCTAGATTTAGAGGTCCTACTGCCTCTCCCCAAGGTTGTACCATGACTACAGTTGGATAAATTGTTACAAGGGGCGGGGCTTGGATTCCGGACAAGGTTAAAGATTTCCAAGTGTGAGAAGAAGGAGATTCACTAGAAGGTTCTTTAGGTGGAGAGGGAGGTCTAATTTTGGATTTTCTCTTAAGTGTATGGATGATAGGGAATTGGAGATTTTGCAGTTCCTGAAAAAAGGTGTCAAAAATGCTCTCCCTTCTCTGGGATCTAGTGTAGGGTCGAGAATCCAGTATGTGTTTTTTATGGTCTCTAAGCCACTCTATCTACTATCACAAATTCTTGGGCATTAGGAATACCTCTTAACCATTCACCAATATCTTCCTCTTCCTGTAAGACCAAAATAAATTTTTGATATTGTTGATTATTGCTTCTTTATTTCCAAGCTAGGGTATTTAGATCGGAAATGATGTCCTCTTGACTATCTTGGAAGTTCAAATTAGGTTGTACGACTGGTGATACTACTTCCCAATTAGGAAAAATAGTGGTAGGTAATGCCATGATCATTCATTAAATTTTTTTTTTTAGGATTGGTTCACTTTGTATCTCACTCCCCTGCAAAATTGCCAAAAATATGTTAGTAAATGGATTTTGTCTTTATATTATATCACTAATTTCTTACTCCATATCCCTTTCAAAAACAATGAACCTATAATAATAGTTAGATCAAATGCATGTAGTTCTTAATCCTCTAAATTACGGTGCATATTTTGATTAGATTTTCAATGAATACTCAACAATCAAACTACATTTGCAGAGACATACTTTCTACTCGAAAGTAAATAAGGTATTAACAGTAACTCACACATAAACATGTTGTGATTACCAATATGAAAGAATTCATATATAAGTTCAACAAAGCTCACCAAATTTGATTTCTCTGCACATTTGAAAATGTAAACCTGAATATAATTGAAAAACTAAGACTTAAGAATAGATTTACTTCCAGAAATTATTCTAATCAATTAAAGATATCCCAACAAAGATCAATTCACCACTATAAATGCACAAATTCATAGGAACGAAATTTTTTCATTCATTGATTCAAAAACATATTCAGAAGTATCTCCCAAATATCTTAACTATTAGAACTAAACTAGCATCAAACTAAATCTATCCTACTCCAAAAATTGTTATTGGCCTTTTCCAAGTTTTTGTGGGCTATATATAGCCACTAGTTTTAAAACATAACAATTAAAGCCCAAAAACTCTCCAAGAGTTTCGGCATGAGACAATTTTAAAACTAAAAGCATGATATAAACAAAATACAAGGAGAGAGATGAAGGCACTCTGATATCGGTGGAGCATGATCAGAGAGTGGCAGAAGAGTTGGATTCCATAGACTAGTCTTGTGAAACATCAGTTGCCCAAGAATTTCTCTACTCTTCATGCACACTTGAAACATTGATGATAGTGGGGTGATACAGTAAGGTGATATGTATGATCCTCTTCTTCAACACCTTCTTGTCCTTGTGCACGTGAATGATTTTCTTCCTATGCAACTCTAGGTGATTGATACAGACCACTAACATGGACTCAATGTTAGCCATTAATGTGAAATCCTCAGTGATCAGATCTTTATTATCTCTTATTTCTGTGACTTATTGTTCAAACTTTTGGGTTATTTCCTCTACTCCCTTAATGTTTTGGTCACCTTCCCTCATTAGAGTGATTTTTAGACACTTCAAATCTTTCTGCATGGTATATGTTAGTCTTTTTAGTTAATTCAATAGATGGGTAGATCCTTCATGCCCTGACTTGATAACTAAGTTTTTCCACTCAATGCTTTTAATTGATACATATAGAACATCATCATCTAGACCTGGGATGGGCTTTTTAGAGAGGAATTTAGCCACTCCATATTTTTGAATTTCATACATCTGGTTCATCACATTAGCCCATTTCATTTTCTCTTTTTCCATTCAACTAACTCTCTTTGCATCTCATAAATTAATGCTATAACAGTTCCATGAGTTTGGATTAGCTAAGTGATGTAACTACCCCCAAGTTGGATCATACCTTGTATCCACTTTCCAAACACATTAACAATGAGCTTATTCCTTTCGATTTGATCAAGGGTTTTTTTAGTCTCGGGTGAATGTGTATTGAATTATTGGGGCATTTGGGCTAATGGCATGGAACTCGGGTCCTGAATTTCCTACATGACTTCTGCCAGCTTCTTGATTGTGACCTTCAACTCTTTCTTTTCCCTTTCATCTTTAAAAGTCATGTGAAGTATCTTTTTAATAGAAATTTCCACATGTTTTACATTCGTTGCCATAGTTGTAGCTCCAAGATATATCTTTTCAACATTGTAGTCATCGGTTGTGGCCTCGATGAGATCTTTATCATCCATAGGAACCACACGTTCAACAACCCAGTGTCTTTTTTATCAATGTTGATTCTGGACTCAATTTTGATCCTTTTTGGTTTCACTACAATTCCCAAACACTTCCTAACCATGTCTACCACTAGCAGAGTGATAGGAAGGATGTTTCACTTTTAGTTGATTGATGTTTCTAGCCACTTGATTGTAGGGGGCAATGTTTGCAGGGGGTGATCATTACGTGCATGGAACCAGTAGTCACAATAGCTATGGAAACCCCTGTGTTAGGTTGGTTATCCTTCTGAGATTTGACATCTTTAGAGGGTGTATTTTATGCATGCTTATCTCACAGTGGGTTTTCCATTTCATCCAGGTTGATTACTTATTTATCTACAGCCACTTCAATGTCTTCTTTCTTGGACCTTGCTCTTGTGATTCCTGCAGACATGACAAAATAGGGGACACTATGATTTTTGGACTTGGACTTTGAAATTTTCTTACTTTTAGTTTTGGAAGGACCTGTAACAGAAACATCAATGTTAGAAGATAGAATAGGATTTTCAGCAGGGGATATAATGGAAAATCTTCATTTATTATGTCTCCTCTCAATAGGAGGATTTTTTTTGGCAATCCACTCCTCAGCTATTTTGATCACACTAAGTGTTTTGATGTGAATGTTGTCTCTTTCTTCAATACTCCTGTCTATTTCAGGCAATGGCAATCTTTTAACCTTGGCTTTATATTGATCATCAATTACCTCTTCACCTTCTTCTTCTTCTTCTACTCCTGTGATATCTTTATCTATTCATATGGTAAAAAATTGGCTAAGAGTGAACCTCGACCATGAATGCCTTATCACTTCAAAGTCATTTGTACAATTCTCCCAATAATATTCCATTTGAGGGAGGTGTTGAAACTTAGTTGATAAATTATAATGTTGGGTCGCATATCCTATGTTGTCAAAGTCCTTCCTTTCTTTGAAGGTTTTTAGCATCAAATTTTTGAGTTCTAACTCTAGATTGAAGGCATCAAAAAAAGTATTGCATGTGTAGAATCACAGTTTGATGAGGAAGCTTGATTTGGCTCTGCCCTTTTTCTCTTTTACCCCTTTATGAACATGGGCTAATGGATGACCTACTTTAGTAATGATGTGGCTATTGAGGGAATATCTCAGGAGCTTAAATGGTTCTCCATAAAACCCTCCAACCCTTATATAGGTGAACCTCCTGAACTATATGAAGAAGCTTCCATAAGTGTTGATGAAAATTTTTCCTTCTTCTGACATTCTGTGTTCAGCATTACCCTAAATTTCATAAACCAATTCTAGAAAAGATATCATTCAATTTCATGAAGTTTTTTGTGTAAAACTCTTTCTGCAGGTGGGGGTAATAGTCATACACCTTCATATTGTGAATAGGTGATTCGTGGAAGAGACCCTTCCATTCTCTAGAGCATGCCAGAACATAGAATAAATAAGAGATCAAATAGAAACTAGGCCTTCCTAATAAATTTTCCAATTGATGATGAAGCTCATCTGAAATATTGTTGGCCTAGTCGATAAATTTTTCCCTATCTAGGGTTATCTAAATGTAGAAATAAATCCAATCTTGCTAGTAATATGCATGTTGGTTCCCCTTGATTCTATTCAGCAATATTACTGATTCCTAGACCTCTAGCTTAAAATTATCTATAGTAAGGGGCTTGGGTAATCTAGACCCTCCTTTCTATGGTTTCAACAACCAAATTTGAGCAATCTCATTCTTATAAACTTGACTTTTTCTAGAGAATATAGACTAAGAGGAGGTAGTAGTCAAACCCTCATAGGGATCTTTTTCTAGAATGCCCATTGCAGTCAAAATGACATCTCTGTTTATGAAAACCAATGGGCTTCCATCTTCCTTTTTGATACATTTCTCCTTCCTAATATAGCGCTTAGCGCATTCCACTACAAATTATGGGCACAGAGTCACCATTGGAAATTTGGCGACTTCTGCTAACCCACTCTGGACTATCTTTTCTATCATAGAACCTGGGATAGGATTTGTAATCTTGTTCATAATTTCCTCTAATGCCCCTAATTATATAGTTGTATCATCGTACTCTAGCAATGAACTAATTAAACAAGAGGTAAGCTCAAAATTTGGGAGTGGGGGCTTCATGATGTACTCGGGAAACAACATAAAGAAAACATAACAGAGAATTGTAGAAGTTCTATGAGCTTTTTAATCTCAAATTCGTGAATAGCTTCAACTTTGAACAAGAGTGCCAGGAGAAAGGAACTAACCTATAAATTCATGCAACTTCCCTAAGCTTTGAGAAGGAAAATGATACCTCTACTACTTCATTACCTTTGTCTATATTAGAAGAACTTTATAGTAACAGAAGGAAGAACTAAGCACCACTATTTATCAACCAATTCTTCAAAAGGTTGCAGAAAGATTTGCAATGAATGATAATGTGTTGGGAAAAAAGTTTAATAAATGATGACAAAAGGTCTATCTAATTGCAACATTTATTATTGTGCTTCCTCATGAGTGAGATGAAGTTTAAATTTTACTTCTTATGATGATTATATCAGCTTTATACATAGATGTCATATCCTCCTTCCAATTGTCACTACCATCACATCATCACCACCTTTTCCACTTCTAGGCTTGAGAGCACCCATTGAAATTTGAACTTTGAACTAATAAATTTCAATATTTAAGTTAAATTGAAAATGAGACACGACTTCCCCTTAGTGTATTTAAAAAAAGACAATACAAATGAAAAAATAAGAAAAGTTAATGATACCCCAAACAGGTTGCAAGATGAGGACCTTGGTTGAACCTTGAACTTTTAAATAAGAGAGTTCACGATTCAAAGTTCAACAAAAAGACCAACTATGCAACACATGCCACTTGTTTCACATAAAATGAAAGAAATAAAAAACATGTTATGGGACAACAATGAACTTTGAACCTTGAACTAAGAAAGTTCAAGATTCAAGTTCAACCAACAAGAAGCAAATGCAAAAGACGGGAAAGACAATGTCGATAAAAGACCTTGATTCTGAAGAAGAAAAAAATTAAGGGGGATTCTTGTGAATAAAAAGTTGATGAATAATAAGTAAGAAGCAGTGGTAAGACTTAGTTCCTAAGTTTTCATGCAATAAGGGGCATTGGAGATGGGTTCGGCTCCTAATACCAAGTCTATGGGAAATCTATATCTCTTTTTGGCGACATTTTTGAAATTTTTTTTGGATACAAATCAAAAAAATCTTGAAGTAGTTGGAGATCAAGTGTTATTTCTTTACTTTCCCCTTCAACAAGATCATTTACTGAGATGGAAAAAAGTTGACATCCCTTTCACATGCATCACTTGAGTTACATTGTCAATATCATGCAAAGAGATATATGTCGTAGGATCCCAACTATAGTTCTATGCCCACTTGAATCATAAATACAATGAATAGTCATCTTTCAGAATTCTAATTTGTCTACATGAGCTTCTAACGAATCCATACCTAATAAAAAATTTTAAGAGCCAAAAGGAATCACTCAAAGGTCTACCTTGGTGGAGAAGGGTCCTAGTCCCAAATCACAATTTCAGACACACAAGTTTGTGGTCATTTTAGCCTCAGGGGATAGTTTTACCTACCATTAAATCCCCAGACTTCCACCACTAGCCCACATCTCTCTACTAATGATGGAGCTATAAAGGAATTAGTTTCTCCTTAATAAAATAAGATAAAAATATATTTACCCTTTAACAAACCTGTAGTGTCAATGCTTTTTCCTTGGTGGTAAGCTTGTCTTTATTCAACTACAACAAATACCCTATGGGAGAGACTAGCATTACCTATCATTGGTTTTAAGGCTACATGATTATGATTTATGATGAAGTTCGTGCATTGAGGACAATGGACGGCAAAATGTCCATGCTTCCTGCAGGAAAAGCACTCAGTGCTACACACAAAATTCCTTGTAGAATGTGCACCAGACTGCTAATAACCCCCTTTACTGGTGTTCTAAGAATTATGAGATGGTTGAAGGGTAAATATTTGTTGGGTATGATTATTAATATAGGCCTAAGGGTATTGAAACTTTCCACTTCCCTAATTGTTATTCTAAAATTTCTTCTTGTGAAAGTTTTGTCCCCATTTATAGGATGACTATTAGTTCTTGGAGCTTGAAGTCCCTTGGTTATGGTTTCCATTAGAACCTATCCCAACATTATTTTCTTCACTACTAGAATGGTCACCCTCCCCATCCTTACATTTATTTCAACTAGAAAGGATTTGGCTATAGAATCCCAGAGACATTTAGGTTCAAATACTGCTACTTCCCCAGATATGCAGTGATTTATTCCTTAGAAAAAATATTGTACAAGTAAAGGGACATCATCTTTGTATCCTAATAATGGCTTAAGTTCATATAATTTTTTTCTTAAGATGGTGAAACTCTTTTTCCCCACTCTGATTCCATTAGTCTGATACGAACCGATCCTTAAAACTTTCTAAGACTAGTTCCCAATAAACAGTGTCAATGTTGACCTGAAGCTTTTCCTCCTTCATACACCACCAAGTGGAAGAAAATTTTCTTAATTTCATGATGGTACATCTATCTTTCACATTACTACAAAAGGGATTTATGGAAAAACATCTTTCTAGATCATATAACCATTTTTTTTGTCAAGGATATCCCTTCATTACCATAAAAGAAAGGTATCTTATCTCTGATTAAGTCCCTCCTATAGGAAGCATCCATGGTTTCACTATCTGGTATTTTTTTCCTTCTCCTAGGGCTTCTATCTCTTTCCCTAGAATTATGGGGAGAATTTTTTTCTTCTTCATGATTCACTTTGTTTTTTTATGGTGTTGAGCCTTTGCAAAATTTACTGCGTAAGTTGTCTCATTTGAGCCCAATGTTAGAATAGTCCCAAAGGATAACTGAGAGCAGGGGGTGAATCAGTTATCATCTACTTTAATTATTTTCTTTTCTCAGATACAATTAACATAAAGTAAATGCGCATTTAGATAACACAATAGAGAACACAACAATTTTGGTTACGAGGAAACCAAATAGGTAAAAACCCCAGTGAGAATTAGCACCCACAAAGAACTGTACTTGAGTATAATTATCCCTATTAAGGGATCTTGCAACTCTGTTAGGAGTTTTTCTTTACAATGTAATAAGTACAAAGACCTGGTTAAGGGTCATACCCTGTTAGGATTCTTTTACAAGTAACCCTGTTATGGGTGAGGACTCACTGTCCAAAAGCTCACTGCTAAAATGATGAAGGATGCAACCTTCAGTAGAACAAATATACACTATATCTGATAGATGAACTATTTGAGTAGACTTGATATCTTGATCAGTTCCAATTTTTTTTATACTTCCACTTCTTCTTCACATAGATCTTTTCTTGATGAATGAAATGTCTCTACTGTCCCAAAAAAATAGAGATTTTGTCCTACACTTTTTCTGTCTTTATTCTTCTCATTCACACTTGGCATTCATCAAATGAGCTACTATAAGTATCTTCTCCAAAGGATGTGATCTTTGTTAGCTCTAGGATTCCCTTCAATACTTCTTTAGTCAGCCACATCATCCACGCAACCTGATTAGAAATACGCAACTCATACTGAATAGATGCAACACTTCACAAATTCGGCTCCACCAAATTAACTCCAACTTCACGATTCTAATAGCAAATGTTTGGCACCTTTAGATAATTATCTTTAACTCATAACTAAACATGAATACAAACATACATATCCCAAAGATAGGTGCAACTCAAGAAATAATGTAATTGTGTCAGCTCTTCACAGATAGTGTTCAATCTCTGTAACTGTCATAACTGATTAACATAACTCAACTGAAACTTCATATCTAACTCGGCGTGAATGGACATAGAATCTAGAGCATGTATACACCATGGAATTAAACACGCATAGCTCTAGAACATCTGTACTGATAATTTCATATAGAACACTGTTGTATATTATATGTTGTCATCAATGACAAACATACAATCAATTATTTGCACAGAAGAAAATCTCCAACAATATCCCCCTTTGACATTGATGGAAACATATGATATCATCAACTCAAAGTCTCTTCCTTCTTTTTACAATCTTCTCAATATCCTCATCAAAAGTTCCTCTTCACTGCTGCTACTCTGTATACTCCCTAGAGTATATGCTCCCCCTTACTAATACTCCCCCTTTGACATAATTGACAAAGGGTGTTAAACACCATTAAGCACAGGTACTACTCTAGAAGTAGAGTAGTCAACCATTCATCAGTCACCAAGGACTGATGTTCTTGCTGCAAGTTCTAATAAGACTTAGGAAAGGGAATTATTCCCAACTTCTCCTTGAGATACTCAAAAGTATCTTTTGATAATGGATTTGTAAAAATATCTGCTAATTGTTCTTTAGTGCTCACATAATCCAACTTTACTTCTTTGTCTGCAAATTTTTCTCTTAGAAAATGGTATTTGATCTCAATGTGTTTTGTCTTTGCATGCATCACAAGGTTCTTTGACATATTGATAGTACTAGTGTTGTCACAGTGAATAACAATGGGATAATCAATCTGAATACCAATGTCTTTAATCATCTGTTTGATCCAAACCATTGTTTAACAATTCAATGCTGCTGCAACATACTCAGCTTCTGCTGTTGACTGAGAGATGCAATTCTACTTTTTACTTGTCCAAGTGACCAATCTATCTCCAAGAAATACTACTCCTCCTGATGTACTCTTTCTTTCATCAACACAACCTACCCAATCTGCATCTGTGTACACATGAAGTTGTATATTCTCTAAGTTAGGATACCATAAACCATAGTCAATAGTCCCTTTTAGGTATCCAAATATTATTTTTATTTCTATTAGGTGAATTTTCTTGGGTTCAGCTGCAAATCTTCCAACAATACTAACTTCATTAGAAATATCAGGTCTAGATTGGGTAAGATATATGAGTTTTCTGATCATAGACTTGTATATGGTTTTGTCAACTGCTTTATAATCATCATCTTTAGAAAGCTTTCTTCCTATTATCATGGGGGTGCTTACTGGTTTGCTTACTGGTTTGCAATCTTTCATCTTGAAAGTCTTCAATAACTCCTTCACATACTTAGACTAATTTATGAATATGCCTTTGTCTATTTGTTTTACATTCAATCCAAGAAAATATTTGATAGGTCCAATCATGCTCATTTCAAATTTACTTTTCATTTCTTTGGTGAATTCTGCACTAAGTTTGTCATTACCTCCAAAGATAATGTCATCAACAAAAATAGCAATGAGTAGTAATCCTTCATCAGTCTCTCTTATGAATAAATTACAGTTTGCTGCTCCTTTTCTAAATCCTATCTTTCTTAAGTAACCATCAAGTCTCTCATACCACACACTTGGGGCCTGTTTAAGTCCATAAATTTCTTTCTTTAATCTGCATACCATGTCTAGTTTATTTGAAAGTTTGAATCCTTTAGGTTGCTCTATGTAGAATTCTTCCTTCAAGTCCCCGTTCAAAAAAGTTGACTTGACATCCATTTGGTATACCTTAAAGTTCTTGAATGTTGCATAGGTAAAAAACAACTTGATAGCTTCAAGTCTTCTTACAGGCGAAAATGTATCAGTGTAGTCTATTCCTTCTCTCTGCACATATCCTTTACATACTAATCTTTCTTTGTTCCTTACCACTGTGCCTTCTTCATTCATTTTGTTCCTGAATATCCACTTTGTTCCAATCACGTTCTTATCATGAGGTCTAGGGACCAGTTCCCATGTTTCATTCTTGATTATTTGGTCTAATTCTTCTTGCATGACACTTTTCCAATCTGAATCTTTGCATGCATCTTCAACACTTAAGGGTTCAATCTGTGAAAGTAAGCATACATCTTCATCAGCGGTTGAACCTTTTGCTCTGGATCTTGTCAAGAATTTTGTGCTCTGATCTCCAATGATATCTTCCTTAGAGTGGTATTTGGATGTGTATATTGAGTTCTTAGGAGTGATACTTTCATCTGTAATTTGTGATTCTTCTTCACTTGGTTCAGGATTGTTACATGAAACATCAATACAATCAAACATTTCTTCAATAATTGTGTCCTTATTTATGCGTTTGGGATCATCTTCAATCATGGAAGTATAGTCATAATATCTTTCTTGAATCATAAACTTCTCATAAATCTTCACATGAGTACTTTCAATGATCTTCTTTAATCTTAGATTAAAACATCTATAGGCTTTTCTTTTAGTTGAGTAACCAAGAAAAATACCATCGTCACTTCTCGCATCAAACTTGCCAATGATATCATCTCTCTTGATGTAGCACTTGCTTCCAAAGATTCTGAAGTATTTTACAGTAGGTACATACCAAACCAAAGTTCATAGGGTGTCTTGTCTGCACCTGGCCTTAATTGTATTCTATTGATAGTATAGACTTTTGTATTGACCGCATCTCTCCAATAAGTATGAGAAACCTTTCCTTCAATCATGATAGTGTGCACTGTGTCAAGTATTATTTTGTTCCTTCTTTCTTCAATCCCATTCTGCTAAGGGGTTCTAGGTGCACTAAACTATCTCTTGATTCCATGTTCTTTACAGTAATCATAAAACTGGTCAGAGGTGAATTCTCCTCCTCTATCAGATCTCAGACATTTTATCTTTAGTCCAGATTCATTCTCAACTTTAGCTTTAAACACTTTGAACTTCTCAAAAGCTTCAAATTTGTCTTTTAAGAATGCAACCTGCATCATCCTTGAGAAATCATCAACAAAAAAAATGAAATTTCTTTCTCCGTAGTAAGATCTTGTTTGAGTGGGTCCACATAGGTCTGTATGTATCAGATCTAATTTGTTTTTTGCAGAGTCTTGTTTTCTCCTAAATGAGGTCCTCACATGCTTCCCCATCACACATTCCATGCACATGGTGTCAACTGGTCTTGCAATACTTAGGAGGTCTCTTACTGCCTTTACATTACTTATCTTGACTATGTTGTCAAATTAATATGACAACATCTCTTGTGCCATAGCCAACTGTCATCCACTTTTGCAAAAAAACAACTTACTTCTGAATTGAGCTGAAAAAAATTACCTTTGGTCTTTGATCCTGATGCAATCATGTCTCCTTCTTTGTTTTTAATGATTCATTGGTTTTTTTTGAATTCCAACTGATATCCTTTATCAAGCAACTGTCCAACACTTAGTAAGTTATGATGTAAACCATCAACATAAAGAAAATCATCTATTTTATTCTTTCCATCTAAGGTGATAGAACCTCTGCCTATGATAGGTTTGGCAATGTTATCTCCAAATCTAACCATGCCACCTTTGTACTTGTCCAAATGTACAAATATTTCCTTGTCTCCTGTCATGTGGTGTGAACATCTGCTGTCAATGATCCAGACAGTTCTAATGTCAGCTTTTGAAACTAATGCTAACTCTTGTTCTTTTTCTTCATCTTCTTTGTCCATTTCTTCAAGCATCTTTTCAATGTCTTTAATGGCAACAAAACCAATTTCATCTTCTCCTAAATCATCATCAGTTACACCATCTTTAGCATCATAATATTTCTTAGTGTACTTGGGCTTGTAATTTGATCTGAACTTCTTGACTCTTGTAGGACACTTGGATGCAAAGTGACCAACTTTGTTGCATGAAAAATATTTGAATGTTAGTTGTCATTCATATTTCCCTTTACCTTTCCTTTTTTTCTTGGCAATCATAGAAATAATTTCTTCTAGTTCTGTATCCACTTCTTTATTATTACTAGAACTTCTCATGGATTTCTTGCTGTGGACTGAGGCTTTGAAAGCTGTCTCACTTTTGGGTTCTGTCTTCAATCTTGATATCTCAAATGCAGATATTTTGCCGATCAAAGTCTCTCTCTTGAAGTCTTTTGAAAATTGCATAGTCTCATCTAAGATATTGATCTTTCTCTCATAGTCTGTTGTTAGTGTGGTCATTAGTTTTTCCATTATATCATCCACTAAAATTTCTCCACCATTGTTCCTGATACCTGAAACTGCTTCATTAATTCTTTGATTATAGGCTCTGATGTTATCTTCAGGTAGTATCTCTAAGTTGTTTTACCTTTTCTTCCATGTCTTTCTGCATGCATTCTTTTCTTGGATGTCTCCTTAAAACATATCTTCTAAGTTTTTCCAAATAGAGTATGATTTATCTTCCTTCTTGATCTCAGAAAGTTCACTGTTGGATAGGGCACTAATTAAGGCTTCTTTAGCAATTGCATTATGAGTGAATACTTCCTTTTTTTTTACTATAGAGTCTTCTTCTGAAAGGTCTTTCAAGGTGGGAGCTTCAATTTCTTTAGTGGCAATCTCATAGATCTCAAATCCAACACATTGAAGATGTGTTATCGTTTTTTTCTTCCAGTCAAGATAGTTTTCTCCATCAAACTTAGGACTCTCTTTCCTAAAGTAAGCTATTAGGGTTTCTCTCCAAGGCACTTGGCTCTGATACCAATTGTTAGAATAGTCCCAAAGGATAATTGAGAGGGGGGGGTGAGTCAGTTATCAACTACTTTAATTCTTTTCTTTGCTTAGATACAATTAACATAAAGTAAATGCACATTCAGATAACACAATAGAGAACACAACAATTTTGGTTAAGAGGAAACCAAATAGGTAAAAACCCCGGTGGGAATTAGCACCCACAAAGAACTGTACTTGAGTATAATTATCCCTATTAAAAGATCTTGCAACCCTGTTAGGAGTTGTTCTTTACAATGAAATAAGTAGAGAGACCTGGTTAAGGGTCGGACCCTGTTAGGAGTCTTTTACAAGTAACCCTGTTAGGGTTGAGGACTCACTGTCCAAAAGCTCACTACTAAAATGATGAAGGCTGCAACCTTCAGTAGAATAGATATACACTATAGCTGATAGATGAACTATGTGAGTAGACCTGTTGTATCGATCAGTTCCAGTGTGTTTTATACTTCCACTTCTTCTTCACATAGATATTTTCTTGATGAATGAAATGTTTCTACTATCCCAAAACAACAGACATTCTGTCCTGCACTTTTTCTGTCTTTATTCTTCTCATTCACACTTGGCGTTCATAAAATGAACTAATATAAGTATCTTCTCCAAAGGATGTGATCTTTGTTAGATCTAGGATTCCATCCAATACTTCTTTAGTCAGCCACATCATCCATGCAACCTGATTAGAAACACACAACTCATACTGAATAGATGCGACGCTTCACAAAGTCAGCTCCACCATATTGACTCCAACTTCATGATTCTCATAGAACATGTTTGGTGCCTTTAGATAATTATCTTTAACTTATAACTAAACATGAATACAAACACACATATCCCAAAGATAGGTGCAACTCAAGAAATAATGTAATTACGTCAGCTCTTCACAGATAGTCTTCAACCTCTGTAACTGTCATAACTGGTAAACATAACTCAACTGAAACTTCATATCTAACTTGGCGTGAATGCACATAGCATATAGAACATGTATACACCATGGAAATGAACATGCATAGCTCCAGAACATCTGTACTAATAATTGCATATAGAACACTGTTGTATATTATATGTTGTCATCAATGACAAACATACAATCAATTATTTGCACAGAAGCAAATATCCAACACCCCGTCGTAGTCATTAATCTAACTCTTATTCCTTTCTTCCCTATTGTTACCCTAATATTTCTCTTCCTCATAATCCCCTTGGAAAATTTTCTATTAAGATGTAGGGAAGGAATCTTGAACTCTTCTCCTAGCTCTTCCATGGGTGATAAGAGGCATCCTAGAAGAGTAATATAACATAAGAAAAGGGCATCCAACTTTACTAATATGCAAAAAGAAGGAAATAATTAGTTAAACTCAATTAGACCCTAGAGCTCCCAGTGTAGAAACCTAACACTCTGATACAAGGTGTAACGCCCCGCCAGGGAACCCAAAGGGAAAAGGTCTAAAGTTCCAAGAAATGCAACTTTTTATTTATATATAACCATCATTGTTACTTGTTTTTTAAGTACAAACATGTCCCTATAGATTCCTAACATTTGTTACTAAAGTTAACATTATTGATTCATTCCCTTTCCTTTTGAATCCATTTTTTTTCTACTCTACTTATCACTTAACTTTTCATAATCGATAAGATAAAGGATAACATTAATACTTATTTCACATGATTTTATTTCATTTAACACTAAATAATTAATCTTACATTGATTTCCAAATTACATATGTTCTAAACATGATTCATTTAACCTTTCAAACCATGATTTAACTTTTCATTAAGAAATCATTACCTTTCATACTACATTCCATATTTACATCAACAAGATCATAGAGAGATAGGGTAGAAATTTACAACTTAAATTCTTCATTTAATTTGTTTCATATTACAAATGATCATACTCTTTCCAATTTTCCTAAGACTACCCGTCCCCTTTACATTTCTTTTCTTTCAATTACATTTCCCTTCAAGGCTTACAATAAACTAATATATTTGAATTACAATAAATTTAATTACATGATACAGAAGTAAGAATATTCAATAGCTTCCAAGAAAGAATTCAAAGGCAAAGTACTCCATGGAACCACGAAGAGTACCTCGAAAAGATTAACCACCCAACTATTGGCACCTAATTTTCTAACAAAATTATTTGTCTTTCTCACAAGTTCTTTGTGTATGATAAGAGTTGCTACACTTGTTTGCATGCAGGGTGAGAATATTTGGCAAGTGCAAGACCAAAAATTACAATTTTAAACTTTCTAAAGGGTGGCACAAAGGTTTATCAACTAGTCCAGATATGATGTAACCCATATGATCCAATGTCGACATCTGCTCACAGAAAAGAAACTCAAATTAGTAGTATCAGGGTAACATTGGCTGATGAGTGATGTGATAAGTGCTAATATAAAGACTATCAAGATAACATTATCTAATAAGGTAAGGTTAAAGAAGTGAAGTATAATCCATATGTGTTGTATTGATAATCTCATTGGCATAGAGAATATCATCGGTGCAAAGTAATCTCTGTCCCACTGATACCCGATGATCCTATCAGTGTATTGTTTACTGATGGGCATGATAAATAAAGTATTAGCATTATCAGATGAAGTTATACCAATCACCTTATCAGTATATTAAAATTAATCAGGATGAATGGTTGTAGGATATGTCGATACCCGATGGTCTAATCAGTATATGTGTGGGCGACAAAATTTATTGGAATATTATACAACATCAGGTGAGAAGGAAAAGTGTCATGTCAATCACCGATGAGCAACATCGATAAACCATGTGATGGTAAATTATTTTATTAGAGTAGAAAAAGAAAGTGGAGAAGTTCAAGAAATTCTAACCTGATTATCGATGAAATGATCGACAAAACTTATACCGATTATTGAAATAACAGATTCAATCACAATGAAGGATATCAATTTTTTCTGATACCCAATGAGGGTATCGAGATTGTGTGTACCGATAAAAAGAATAAAAATATGGAGAGATCATGTTGATTATGGAACATGATATTTAGGGTTATGTCGATGGAACCAAAATCAAATTCTCACCGGAATAACCTGACGCAATAAGAACCCGTTGTCAAATCATTTCAAATATCAAGGCTGGTCAAAATTAAATGTTTACACTTAAAAATTTTGAAGCAGCACAAATGAATTAATTATATCACTAATTGAATTTAAATTTATTGAAATTAGCTATAATGAAATTTGGATAGAGCGAAAGAACAAAGATGAAAAGAAATCGTAGGAAAATGGAGGTTTTTGTGTCGTCTAGCAAGAAACAAATCATAGAGAGCTCAGAGGAAAAAGGGAAGAAATAGAAGAAAAAGAATGATCTTCCCCCTAGGAAATTAAGCCAAGATTTAGTGGATCAAATGGAAGTTCCAGGACCAAAGTCGAGACACTCGAAGTTGAAATTACCTAACACTGACAAATTGGAGGATAAGTTCAAAGAGGTATGTTTGGAAGAAAGGCAGAGGATATGAGTTGTTTCTATTTCATTACCTTAGAAGAAATGGGGATATACCTCTAATAAACCCTTGGGCGATGAATATAGGTAAATTAGTTGTTCCAAATGTGTTTGTGATTATCAAACTATTATAACTATTGATTGAATTTACAAATTAGAGGAAAGATTTATTTGTGACAGAGATAGAGAAGAGTTCATGAAAATTTCTTCATAAGCTATTGAGGAAGTATTTAATGTCAATGTGATATTTTCAAAGAAATGAGTATATGAAAGCTCATACTACATACAAAGTGTGGAAATTGTCAATGCACAAGAAGGATCCTGGTACTCTAACTATTGAAGATGGGCCCCCATTCAATGTCAATCTGTTTAGGTCATACCTTGAGATTACATATATGTCGTGCGGACAAGTGGGAGGAATTGAGGTTCCATAATTAATGGGTGAAGGCCCCATGGTACTAGCTATTGATATCTAGATGTATGAGCCAAGACCAACAATTATGTTGATTATATTGTAGAATGTCTTCACGATAATTTTATTCATTTCAAAGGTAGAAAAATTACAACTTTCAAACATTGCTCACTACTGATGCATAGGGTGCTTTTCTATGGATAGAAAAAGGGTATTTGGTCAAATCAACTAAATTTGAATACACAAAACAAGAATGGAGAATACCAGTCAGTGTAACTTTGGACATCAATTTGGGATTCAAGGTATGACTACTAAGATTATGTAGAGTTTGAAAAGTTAATTGTGAAGCCTATATACAACATGTTCAATTTTCCATTTCATCAGTCTATTTTAGTGGAGATTAAATTTTTTTTGAGACCTAAGGACTTTGGTTTGAAAGAAATTGTGGATCACAATTGGGGTGACTAGTATGTATATGATGAGTTCATCTATTTCAGAATTGATGGTTTTTAGGAAGCGCCCTACAGGTTACCAAATCCTATTCAATATAGGATTGTGTACCTTAGGATTGTTAGATAGATGAGTGTTTCAAGTATTAGAAATATTGTAGGCACTCAAAAGAAGCAAACATTCCTTCCTGGTACACTCATTTTTGGAGACTTTACAATTGTGTCAACTAAGGATTATGAAATGATTAATCAGAAATTGAAAGATGAATTTCATATGTTTCATCACAATGACAGGAAGAATTATGATCTTGAAGGATATGTTCATACATGTAAGAAAAATAAACACTTGAGATATTATCCCCATATAGGTGTAGAAGTAGAGGATTTATTCAGAAATATGGAGGACGATGAAGCTCAACAAGTGATTGATGAATATAATACAAAACTATTGGAAAAAAGATAGGAACTGGAACAATTTGTTACAGGGGGTTATGATCTAGAAAAGGAAGTTGTTGATAATGCAATGTCAAGACATTGTAAAATTGAGAAACAAGAGAGGCCCGATGAAGATGAGAGAATTGTTACCAAAGGGGACATACACAAGGATGTCAGGTTGGGTGAATATAATAATTTTGTTTATGATGATAAATTTATTAGATCAAAAGAGTTTTCCACATTCCTATATAGTTTCAGAGGGAAGAAGCACAAAGACTATGTTCCACTGATTTCCCCTAAGAATGAAGCTGATTTGTTGTTGAAACTCAAAAAGGACGCTAGAAGGCACTTTTTGGATTTGTTATCTAGAATGTTAAAATTGTGGATAGCTATCTATGTAATCAGTCTATTTCCTTATGCTTATATTAAATATAAATATCCAACATTTTCTTTATTTCTGATGAATATGTTACATTAATCATTTTATTAGTCCATTAGATAGATCAATTTCATTTAATTGTTTTAGTGTGCAGATCTTATGCGTTCGTGATTTCAAGTTTAGTTTTTTATTTGAGAATCAGTTAGAAGCATTTTTTCTTTAAATCTTTTATCTGTCTTATTGGTCTCTCAAAGCTAGAGTTAAATTCATTAAGACTAATCATAAGCAATATAATTAAAATCATGAAGTCATACAAAAGTCAGTGAGGTGATGGTCTTGTTTCTAGTACAAGTTATTTAAAACCATCTCTAAGGTTGTATATAGGATCATCTGAATAATTTAATAAGAAGTCGGTGAGAATTAAAGGCATTGGTATAAATTAGATGAGGGCTAAGTAAATAAATAAACTAAGAGAAATTTCAATTCATATTTATATTTTACAATCAAAGCAATATTTCTTTTAAATATTTTTAGTTTAAGATAAATTATAATTATTATTTGAATTACCTTGAGTTTTCATTGCCAACTCAAGAAGAACCACCAAATCATTATAAAGATATCTTCTATAAAAAGCCTTGGGTCAAGAGGATTTGGATAAGGTATAGGCTCACCCACCTTGGTTTTACAGAGCCTAAAGTGTAGGGGAGGAGGATCATAATCGATCATTCCCGTCAATTGGCCAAAACTATTGGATAATCCCATCATTGAGTGGGCAACATCATAGGATTTCCAACCTATAGTTTGGGGCACAAAATCCAATTATGTGAAACTGTGAAGTTCCACTCCCCCTTGCTAGAAGCTAGAACCAAGTTTCACACAAGCCCTAAGGAAATCTAAGGCTATGAATTATCCTTCCCCAAAATATCAAAAAACCAAAACTAAAAAATGTAACACATAAGCAAAAACCAAAACATCACATCACAAAAGTAAGGGTTCCAGAATACCAATTAGGTAAGTGTCATCACATAGTCTGCTTGTTGGGATCCACCCTAGAAAATATGGTACCCTGGTTTCCTTATAAGTAGGATCCACCCAAGTAGTTAACTCATGGTCCTAGTACTCCAATGGGTCTATGCAGCTACAATACCACTTTTCTTTTATTATGTTCAAACCCTCATATAACCCAAGTTTATTTTATGGTTATCTCTTAATTAAGGAACTAACCAATAGGATCCTCTAGAAACCTCTTTTGGTCCTAGAATTTATGGGGAGCCACCCACATAGGGTACCTATTTTCCCTACTCAAACATTCCATCTAAGGAACTTGAACAACTTCAAAGCATCCATTACACACATTTAGGAACTCTCTCTTGTGATTCCAAATCCTCAGGACGATTCCAACCTTTAATCATTTATCAAATAAGAATAAAAACAATGGATGGCTTCACAAGGAAATTGATTTCAGATTAAGGATTACCTCATACAAAAAATCATAGAATTATCTAAGACTAAAATTGATGTAGACAAAGATCTAATCACCAGAAGAGAAAATGCAAATAAAAAAGCCTTTTAAAATGTGAAAAAACTTAACAATATGTAGCACAAGCTTCTACAAATATTCTCGTAGGCCCATAAAAGTATTCCACACATGAAATAAAAGTAAACGGGTCCATGCATCCTAACTTGTATGATTCTCAAGCCCAGAAAGAAAAATTACACTCCTAGATTGACTGTACAACCATAATTGGCATGATGGGGGTCCTAGGAAGGATTTATGAGGTAGACCCATTTTAGGTCTCCCAATTACACATCCAAATATTTCATCAAACCTAATTTAAACCCCAAAAAAACTTATATTTTGATCTCAAAAATGAAAATATATAAACATAAACAAATCTGCACATAGGCTATACAAAAGAGAAAGGTGTTGTGTGACACCATAAACCTCCCAAAACTTAAAAATAAAGGGGATGCTACTACAATCTCCAATAGAAAAGCCAAAATAAAATAACAAAGATAGGAAAAACTCAACCAATTCAAAAATTGTTTATTTCTAGACGGTTTTATCTTCCCAAACATTATACATGTATATATATTTATTTCAAATTCAAACTATAGTATACACTCACTTATAAATGCATCAATATAAATATTTAATAAATATATGTCAAATACACACATACAAGCACATGGTATTTTCTTGGTTCCATACCCTACCTGGAGTCTTGTGGAGAGATCCCTTTTGTGTTGAGAAAATCCTCAGCACTCCACCTTCCTATGCAAATCCAAAACCTTCTCTCAAATTTTCAGGTAGTATCTACTCTCTCAAATATTACACAAGGACCACAACCTACTCTCTTCTCACAAATACTACAAGGATCACAATCTATTCTCTTATTTTCAAAATATAATTTCTAGAATTTTCCTTCAATCCCCTCCTCCAAAATTCTCCTCAAACTATAAATAAAACTGTATTGTTGAAGGAGTTTCTTTGCGAGAAGCAACTAGCTCAAATATAATAGTTGATTCAAAATAATAATAAAACAAACTCTCTTATTCTCGTGAGCCTATGGTTAAAAGCTTTAATTTTTAATTAACTTAATTGATTTACTAAGTTATCAAATATGATAAGTATAAATAAGATTACCATATAACTCACATAACCCAATTGTAAACTAGCTAGCCTTACTCATAGGAGGTCTTGGGTTAAAATCTCCTAGACAAGCTAGTTTTTTTAATTATGCATTTTATATTTATTTTATTTAACAAATATAATATTTACATCACTATCATATTTATGCATATACATACATTCATACACACACACAAAGATATATATATATATATATAATTACACTACATAAATTTACTTACATACCTAATACATCTTTATTTATATATCTTAAGAGAACATAACCAAGAATCATAGTACAAAAACATAACTGACATGAACAATAAGAAAATGTTCACCTGACCAAAACATAAATCTCAAAACCATACAAAATAATTATACTGCCCAACCCAAAATAGGGTGACTTCCCTTAATAGGAACCTAAGTCAAAAAGGTGTGCTTGAGAGAAATTTAGTAATATCTCCACAAAAACAACGTTCGAGGTTTTTGAAGGCACACTCAAACCTATGTGGGCAAGTGGAGTCGATGCATAGTACCTGCATCATGAATCACTAAGATGAGAAAATCATATACAAAAATATATATGCAAGCAGTGGCAGACAAGGAGGGGGAGTGCGACATAGTGTAGATCTCCTATAGAAGTGACTAGGATTTCCTCCCCTTATCCCAAAAATACATCAGATAGTATTGATACTGAAGCATAATTGGGTTAGTATCCTTAGCTCCAATATAATCATAATTCCATTATGAAATAAAATGGAATGAATTATCATCATTAGCAATATAATCATGTATATAAGCAAAATTATATAAGAAATCCTTAAGATACAAATCAACCAGCTAATATTCTAAATCATTTAAAAACTTTCATAAAGATTAATTTATTGTCCAAGCATATACTTAAAGTGTCTCGTCATCTAATTTAAATAAATAAAACAAAACATAGAATCCACAATAACCAAATTTAATAATCCTATCCATATCTATTCCTAGGTATCATGTTACTAGGGTGGGCACTACAACTCACATAGTCATGACCCATTTGATGAGTCTCCCAGTTAAGGCTACTTTACTTAGTAGGTACTTCAGTAGATCTATGTGAGCTATGAGCTTAGTTTGATGACTTAGCATATAGTATCTTATCCTTTGAGAGGAAAATACAATTTCCATACATTCTTTCTAGATTGAAAAATAACTGATCTCATACCCGACTAATGTTTGGATGATATAATAAAATATCTCTCATTTCCTTTGTCATCATATTGTGCTAATAGAGCTCCTAGTTCTGAATCAATATCTGAGATATATAGAAGAACTAGTTTACTAGAATTTGGTTGAACTAACATTGGAGAACTCAACAAATAGCTATTGAATACTTGGAATTCTTTCTCACATTGTTCCGTCCATACAAAAGTCACTCCTTTATGCAATAAGTGTTGAAATGGGTGACACTTATCAACCAATTGTTCTATGAATCTTCTAATAGATTATACCCTTCCCTAAAGTCCTATGAGTTGTTTCAGATTCATTGAAGGAGGCATGTCTAGTATTTCTTTTACTTTCTCAGGATCTACTTCAAGGGCTTTGTATAAAACTATAAATCCAAGTATTTTTCCAAATGTGACTCCAAAAGAACACTTATTTAGTTTGAACCAAACCTTGTATTCTTCTAGCCTATCAAAAATAGGTTGCAACACTTGTAAGTGTGTCTCTCTGAGTTTGGATTTTTCTAAAATTTCATCCACATAATATTCCACAGTATTATGAATTATATCATGAAATATCATCATCATTTATATTTGTTAGGTAATGCCTACATTTTTTAGACCAAATGACATAACATTCCAGCAATATGTGCCCCAAGTGCAAGTGAATGTCATTTTATGCTGATCTTCAAGAGCTATTTTAATCTGATTCTATCCAGAAAATCCATCCATTAGAGATAACATTTCATGTCTCGCTGCCAGATCAACAATGATATCAATGTTTGGAGGGGGGAAGTCATCCTTGGAACAAGCCTTGTTTAGGTCCCTGAAATCTGTGCATATGCAAATCTGACCTAAATGTTTTGTAACTGGAAAATGATTTTATATCCACTTCACATATGGGATGGGTCGTATGAATCCAACATCTAGAATTTTCTTCAGCTCATCCTTCACTAACAAGGCGATGTATGGATGCATCATTATGAATTTTTGTTCTACTAGTTTTGCATTTGGTAACAGTGATCAGTGTTGTAATACTAGTTATGGATCAAGAGTTGGCATGTCAGCATATTACCATGTGAACTTTACTTGTCTTTCTTTGAAGAAGTTAATGAATTTATCTCTTTCTTCAAGTGAGAGATATTTTTCCAGATAGATCTTCTTAGGGTGGAGCTCATCCTCTAAGTTAACTTCAACAATGTCTTATGCCAAGAATGTTGATTTTTCCTCATCTAAGGGGAGGAGATCCAACTTTTCATCTTCTAGCACCTTAGAAAGGTTTTCACTAGAAGATACATCTTTATTTTTACTTTTTTCATGGTCAAGAAGAACCTTTCAATTTTCACTTAATGACCTTTCTTTTTTCCTTTCATTTTTAATTTTTTCACTAGAAAGAGGAGCTACCTCACGAAAGTATGCAGACTTGCCTAAATAAAAATGCAACCTGACCTCATGGTATCCTAATGGAATTCCTTCCCAAAGACCTATAATTTTTTCAATGGCTTCATCATTTTAAAAAAGATCTATGTCCGAATGTCCTTGTTGATCCCATTCAAATAGCTCAGGGTGAACTAGACAAAGGTTAGTGTTGGCAGATGACTTAGTTTGGAAAAATGGAACTGCAAAGATAGTTCTGAAAAATGTAGAATGGGAAGTAGATGATTCATTAAGGAGAGTACATTGAGGTGTTTATCAATATAGGGTTCATCCTCTAGGTTCATGTTGTCAAACATGTCATTTATGTTCCTAGTGCTAGTGGATCAAGATTAATGCCATGGGGTGTTAGAATCATAGTTGTGAAGGGATAACCACTCATACTCATGATAGTTAGTCATGCTAGAACACTCGTAGGGTATCTCATTTTTCACAAAATTTGAGATTTATTTTTCAAGGGACAATTCAGAGGTTGCAGATTTCATTACGTGTGGAAATGGTTGTGGAAGTATGTTTCTGATTTGGGTATGTCCATGATCTTTCCCATGTTTTGGATCGATGTATTCTTGAACATCTCAAAAGACCACACTTGTTCTAGACTGGTCATACCCAAGACCTCTTTTGTTCCTTTGTGTAGGTGGAAATGATAGCTCAATTATTCCTTGTTGTGTTTCCCCTAAGCATGTGGTTCCATCATATCCAAACTATTATAACATGGTGTATACTGGTCCATATTTATCCAAAGGTAACTATACTAATAGTGTTTCTTGGGGATCCTAGTATAACTAGGTCTTGATATCATGATCAAATGGATTTTCCCTCACTCAAATCACCCCATTTAATAAATTTGTAGGTGGGCAGCTGAAGATGACTAGTTCTGTCATTTCAACTATCTCTACTAATCTAGGGAGACCATAGGATCTTGGTGACAGAGGCATATTGTTAATGGTGAAGTCTTCCTTGTAGAAATATTCACGCATCCTTTGTCTTGGACTAATATTTTAATTCTCATCCTTGGTATGTCTTTAGGAATTGAACCAGAAGTAAAAGGAACACTTGCTTCCTGATTCAATGGTACTTGATACTCTGAACCACCCCTTAGATTTTTATAATATTGGAAGGGGTTTGGATCTCTTTCTATAATGACCTATGTTCCTTGGTAAGTAAATTTGATACACTGATGATATGTATAGGGTACAACTTGAGTTTTCTGTATCCATGGTCTTTCCAGTAACATGTTGTGTCCTAGTTCAAGGTCTAGGATTTGAAATGGAGTGCTCTTTACTACTGGTCCTATTCTGATATGTAAGATAAGGACACCTTTGGATGATATTTCCTCTTCATCATATTCTCTAATGTTTATGTGTCTGGTGATGTTGATATTTGACTCTCAATATCTAGGACTTGTCTGATTGTATGTTTATACACTTGGACATGCAAGTGTAAGGGATCATTGTGTTATAGTTTATGCAAAGGAACATCATGCTCAGTAAATGTAGCATGATTTCTCACAGAAATATAATTGACCATGTTTTGAAAGTTCTCAAGAGATATGTCACTTGGAACAAGTACATTTTGGAGAGCTTGGTATAATGTTTTTTTGGTGTTCAGCGGATATGCACAGTAATTCAAAGACAGAGATATGAGTGAGGGTACATTTGAGTCGATCCACCAAAATGTGTTGTGGATTGAGAGGTGTTGCAGAGGTTGCAGGTGTAGAATAAATAGAAGATGCATCCTACAGGACAACCTTGGAATGAGAGGTTGTGAATGTGAACCTAGATTTATTTTCTTAGATAGTGATAGTTGATATCTGGTACTCAGCAGGGTTAATGCAATTTATCACATTATAAGGGCAGATATAGCTGACCTATTTTAACTGGCTACCAGACACAAGGGACTTCCCTTTATTATGATTTTGCAAATCATGTGTGAATATTGTGTGATCTTTGTTACCTTTGGGTTGAATAGTGTTGACATCAATTAAGTGATGTTAAATTAAATCTTGGATGATGTTCTTCATTTGATAACAGTTTGATTCATTATGACTCTTAACGCGATGATAATCATAGAAGTCATTGTCATTCCACCACTTAGGTTTAACAACACCATTCTCAACTTCTCATATCTCAGGTAATGTGATGAGAATAATTTTATTTAACTTATTGATTTTTTCTTAAAGTGATTCCCCTAAAGGTGTATATTCATGTTTTTTGTAAAAGGAGTTCTTTGTCAATGTTGAGGATTAGGTTAAGATCGTGTAAGGTTAGTTGTTTGGTTGTTTGATCCCTGCATTTTTTCTTGAGTATTTTCCAAGAGTGTATGTGTAATAAGGGTTTGAATTGGTTCTAATGACCCCTCCAATGAGATCTTGGGTTACACCTAGTTGATGATCTTAACATCAGTGATGTCACCATTGGAAATGTTCTTTATTTTATTCCATCACTTAGATTTATCATTGGAACTTTTGGTGGTATTTGATTGGTTAGGATCAGAGAGGATTCCTCTCTTGATTAGTTTTTTCTCACATCAAATGCCTCATTTTATTAATGGTTTTAAATTTGGAGCAATTCGCAGTTCTATAGTAAATTCCATGTTTGGGACAAGGTTGTCAACAAATATGACTATAAGGTCTTGTTCAAGAACATCATATGGGATTATAATATCTATACTTCTCCATATTTTTAGGAATTTGGAGAAGTACTCACCTTCCTTTTTTTGATAATCACATATTTCCTTGATGCTAACCTTGCATTCTATGTTATGATGGAAGTGAGATATGATTCATTCAATGTATAGAAAATGATCCATATGTGTAAATGGATTAATCTTTTTTTCTTCCTCCCATGGAGGGAATGGATTGACATATGATTCCTCTTATTGATTCCTAGTCTGTGACATAGTATTTGCTACCCTATAGGGTGTAAATGACATTTTGTTAATCAGGACTTAACCAAGATGAGTGACATAAAATAAACAAAAGGGACAACTTCTCTAAGAGAGTTCTAGTTCCTATTTAACAAGGGTAATTCTAAGAAAAAACTTTGAATTCTCTTGATCTCAGAGATTGATAATGATAAGATATGATCTGACTCCTATCTCAAGTGAGATAGATTCATTATAGAATCATGGTGAGAAATGAAACTGAGATAATGAGCTCAAGATAGCCTAATCTAAACTATTAAATTGTCAATGCTAAATAACAGCTGAACTGAAAAATAATGGTAATCCTAGATGTTTGAGATTTCACTAAATATATGTTATCTCCTAAAGCATACACACTGATCTTTTGTATGACATAGAAGACTTATTGAGGTTTTGGACTGATAAAAATGAAATGCGCTAACAGATAAAATAGGATTTCTTTGACAGAATGGATCTATCGATGCTCATATCAAATGCGATAATAAACAACCAGCATGCAGAAAAGTGCAAGGTCAATTGTGAAAATGTATTGGCGACTGCGGAAATGAAATAGTCAAATGTGGAAATAAATAGATCAAGTGTGATAATGCATAGGAGAAATGTGAAATAGATTTATCAATTGCGGCATAGTGCATAAAAATGACAGACAGCTGGGTTTGTTGAACAAATTGTTTCTTTGATGAAAATTTGATAGCTCTAGAACAATAGGTTTCAAGCGTTATTCTGATTGTTCTAATCATGGAACTATCATTTTTTGACCTCCTAGATCTTTACCATATTGATTCAGTTTGAATTTTTGAAAATGTTTCAATGACATACATAACAAACATGTAGAAAATACTGCTCTTTGTCTCCATTTCTAGATAGGTAGTGTATGTTTTGTAGTCGTTAAAAGGAATTTATTTCAACTGGTAAAGCTAAGAGACAGAAAATAATAGACAAAATTATCTTAAGGAATCATCATATTTATCAAAACCTTTTCCCACATATTGATATCCCTTTGGCTCACACAGAAGTGTCACCCCCGAGCGGGCGCCTATGTTTTCACCTTTGTGAGAGCTATGCGCAATATGGTCAAATGAGACTGTGCAATGAGACATCAAATGTCATATTATCCACTTTAAAACACTCAGGGGATACTTACGGTGAGTTTCTTTAGGAGAGATTCTTCCACCTCCTTGCAAAAATAATATGATGATTTCAGAGGTGAACTTAGTAGCAACTACTATAGGGTTCTTAGTACTTTTCAGTTCAAAAGCACCTTATGAATGCATTACAATGCCTCATGGTAGTGTAAACTCTATTTAGATCATATATATTTCTAGAGGAGATGAAGCATAAGGTAATTTTCCCTTTGATTATAGTGGATCAAATAGGTGTGGTGTTTAACCTCTATTTCCACTTGGATCATTCTCATAGGGTGAGTACTTTTTCCCACTACAACAGGCACGATAAAGATGAATGCATAAAAATAAATGGATGGCAATCGAGGGTCTATAATTTTTATCATTCTCAAGGGGTGAGAGAATACTCTCCCACCAAGAATGCTTCTCCTAGGAAAAATAAACACACATTCATTTTAAATCCCCAAATTCAGATGTTCCTATGATTAACATAAGCAGAAAAAAATGAAACAACTTTAAGAAAAAGAATTGATTGTTTGTTTTGCATTTCAATCCCTCCCCTCTTGCAAGAAAACTACTAGATCAATGGGTTCTTTGACAAGCGCATTTTTAATTTTTCTCTTTTTGCAGCCACAAGCTAATAGAAATTATTAGTCGTTAAACAAAATATGATTCAAAGATACCTAGATTGATAAGGATGTGGATACTCAAAGAAAAATATATTTAACTTGTAAACCCGCCTTAAGAGCATCAATATACCTGTTGAAAGCATCGGTCTCATCTTTGATTATGATTTCTAGAGTTATCTTTCATTATCTTTAATAGTGAGTAATCCTTCACTTGAGTTATTTTCATGATCTAAACCCTAGAGTATGCTTAACTATCTTTCTCATTATTCATCATTTGTCTGTCTTGTACAGAAACCAAGGAAAATCAGAAAGCCAGAACATCAGGATTAGTACAAAAACCCAAAAACGTTAAAAAGATAGAAATGGATCAATTGAAAAATTTATATTTTTATGGAGAAATGATTCTATCGAATGTGGTAAAACCCAGACAACTACAGCAACTTACTGTCGATTGCAAAATTTCTCTGTCGAACACGGCAATAAATGGATCAATTGTGAAAACCTGCTAAATTGTAAAAAATCTTAAAACAGAAACATGTCCAGAACTAGTACAAAATTATTTTGTCGATTGCGAAATAAGACAGATCAATTGCAAAAATTAAAGGGCCATATGCGGTAAGACACTAGCAATTGTGAAAACTCGAGTACGAATGTGAAAAAATGGAAAAAGATATAATTTAAAAAAAAAAAAAAATCTCGGTCATACGGTTACTGGAAAATCTTTTGGTCGCCTACAAGGGATCTGTGAGTTATGGTCACGTCGGGTTCACTAAAATGTCGTAAGGTAAATTTGCAAGACTAGAGAAACCTGGTTAATAGCACTGAACTATATAATATAGAAAACTACAAAACCTTATTTAAGCCCTACTAACAACAAAATAATGAAACATCATGAATAATTAACAAATTAAATTGAAAATTGATGTATTTGAAGTTTTTGTTGCTTCTCTCTTTTCCTTCTGAAATGTTTCTTTGGATGGTGCTCAGAGTTGATAATGAAAACGCTTATGATTTGGGAGATTCGAGAAAATGTGATAAAAAAAAATTGTATGTTGATCACGATTCACTTAGAAAACTTGCATAAAGATTGCGCTCTCATTAAATTGGATCCTCATTATGAGAATAAGGAAGGTTTATATAGAGATTTCAGATTGATTGATGGTTGAGATTAATTTTGAGAAAAGAGGATTGGATGGACAAGATAATTAGAGATGGAGTGAGCACTCTTGAAGAGAAAAAGAATAGAAGATAAAGATTGAATAGATATTTCAATTTTGGAGAAAATTTGTTTCCAAAAACCAATTGATTTTTTATTAAAAGATCATTTTTCATTTTTTTAGTTTTGAGGATAATAAATGATTTTATTTTTTATTTTAAAGATTATTTCTGATTTTCAAAAGTCTGGATTCCTCATGAAATTGATTTTCTAATTTTTGGAAGATTTTGGAAATAAAAGTGAATTAAAAATTCACTTTAAAAGGAACGTGGAATTAATTCAAAATTAGAGTGAAATTAAATAGAAATTAGTTAGAAATGAAATTAAGATGAAATTAAATTAATTTGGGACATTAATTTAATTTAGAAGAATTAATTAGCTAATTTCAATAATTAATGATAATTATTTAAACTATGGGAATTTAGAAATTGAATTCAATTAGCTGATAAAGACCAATTAATTAAGGTAAATAAATTAAATAAGATTAATTATTTAATTAATATTAGGAAATGATTAAATGATGAAAAGATTAGGACATATCATAATTAAGATGAATAATTAAATAATTAAAGAACCATTTAATTAATAGAAGAATAATTAGTGATTAAATGTGAGCTTGAAAGTCTATCCATTTTTGGGTATCTACTGTTAGAATAACTGAGCGGAGGGGGGGGGGGAGGGGGTGAATTAGTAGCCTTAAAAATAATTCCAAAAATTCAACCAAAAACTTATCTCTCAAATATAATATCCTGTAGTTATCTTTCAGTCAATCGAGATGTCTGCCATAAATAACTTTTAACAAATATAACCTTATCGGTAAGAGATATTGTTTATCTTTTCTAGACTTTACCGAATAGCAGTAAATAAACTTAGTGTTAACCGACCAATCTAGTTTTAATAACATGTAAAGAAAAATATCAATGTAATGAAACATATACACATTTGACACATAGATTTTAATGTGGAAACCCTGCTAAGGGAAAAACCACTTGGGACTGGTAACCCAAAATATTTTCACTCTTCTGCAGTGAGCTCAATGAAGAGCCAACCCCGTTAAAGGTTACAATACACACTATTAAGTGCAACCCTGTTAGAGGATTTAAAACTAACAGTTTGGTCTTTTGACCTAGCACTCACTATGTTTTCTAGTCGTTGAAAATAAAGCAATCAATCAGTCAACCCTAAATATAGCTTTGCCAGCTAAGTAGTTTTATCATTCTTTAATTTTAGTTCTATTCGGTCATCAACTCTAGTTATTCTCAGTAACAACTTCAGTTTACTGTGGTTCTCGGTATACACTTTCTTGGTGACACTTTCTTGGTAACACTTGCTCGGTTACTGCTGTGCTCAATTTACACTATGAACTACTCAGGGTTCATTGTTCGTCGGTGTTCACTGTCACTCAGTGTTATACAAACTTTTTATGTTTTATCGATAACATAAACTTTGTCTCTTCATCTCTTCAAGGTTATGACCAATATGTGTTTGTATAATCAAACCATATCAAGTTGACTTCAATGAAAATACAATACATTAACTGATTTAATGTCTTGTATTCACTTTTGCAACTTGGTGATCATCAACTTATCATCTTCAAACATTCAATCAGTTATAGTTCATCAATATCTCCCTTTGGCATTGATGGAAACATACTATGAAATAAGCAGTATAAGATATGCCATAACATACCAAACTTATTGTTCTATAACCAATTCAAATATCTGAATCTCGGTAAGCTCTTCTATCTTAGATTTGATTATGTTGTGTGCTCTCCCTTTCTTCATTCCCTTCAATGGATAGGTGTAGCGATACTATTTTTTGATTTTGTCTCTCCCTTTCTTCTAGAATCTCTTCTCCCCTTTTTGGGTAGATATGCAGTGTTAACTCTCTCCAATTCTTTCCCTTTGATGGATGGTTATTTCATTAAATCTTTCTCTCCCTTTAGATGTTCTTCTCTTCTATCGATATTTCATTGAATCTCTCTCTCCCTTTGACAAAAATGCCAAAAAATAATATATACAACTTTGTATTAGACAACAATATTTTTCTCCCTTTGAAGCTGTGTGTCCCTTTCGTAGACTTATATGTCATCGTAGTCCATATCTCAGCTTGCATCAACATGATTAATCTTATGATAATGTGTTGGCTGATGCAGCCTCCGAGTTATCTTAGTGACCATTATTAGTCTATTCCTCAGGTACTCAAATGTATCTTTTGGCAATGGTTTTGTGAATATGTCTGCTAGTTTTTCTTTAGATTGCGCATATTCTAGTATCACCTATTTCTCTTGTACTTGTTCCCTCAAGTAATGATACTTAATAGATACATGCTTTGTTTTAGCATGCATTACAGGGTTATTTGAGATGTTTATGGCACTAGTATTATCATAATAGATAATTACTAGGTCAAGAATTTCTTCATTCATACCTTTCAGCAATTGCTTGATCCATGCAATGTTAGAGTAATTTGTAGTAGCAGCTACATATTCTGCTTCTACAGTTGATTGGGATATGTATCCTTGCTTTTTACTTATCCATGTGACAAGTCTCTCACCCATAAATAATTCTCCTCCTCTTGTGCTCTTTCTATCATCTATGTTTCCAGCCCAATCAACATCAGTACAAACTTGTAGCTCAAAATTTCCTTATTTATTGTACCATGAACCATAGTCTTCAATATTTTTTAGATATCTCAAAATTCCTTTAACATTAACCATGTGTGATTCCTTAGGATTAGCAGAGAATCTTGCAACTATACCAACTACATGTGGTATATCAGGTCTAGTGTGTACAACACACATTAGTTTTCCAATCATAGATCTGTATAAGGTCTTATTTACCTCGGTTTTCTTGTCTTCCTTTGTCAATTTACATCTGGTTGCCATATGTGTTCCAACTGGTTTGAAGTCCTCCATTTTGAATATCTCCAGAACTTCTTTGATGTATTTGGATTGTATGATGTAGATTCCTTCATCCTGTTGTAGAATAGCTTCTCTCTAGAATGTTTGTGTGATTCCTTTTACAATCATCAGTGTTCTGGCACAATCAACAATTGATCTATTCCTCCTTTCAACAATCCCATTTTTTTGTGGTGTTGTCGGTGCAAAAACCTATCTTGTAATCCCATGATCATTATAAAAGTTAGTGAATTCATCAGAAATAAATTATCCTCCTTTATTTGATCTTAAACATTTCAGTTCTTTTCCACTTTGTTTTTCAACTTTAGCTTTATACCATATGAACATCTTAATTGCTTCAGATTTCTCTTTTAAGAACACGACAGTCATCATCCTAGAATAGCCATCAACAAATAGAATAAATTATCTATCACCATAATAAATCTTTGTTCTCATTGGCCCACATAAGTCAGTATGGACTAACTCCACAATAGCATTAGATGTGTAGGTTTTTCTCTTGAAACTAGACTTTGTCATTTTTCCTATTTGACAATTTTTGCACATAACATGGTCAGGATTTGAAATACTCGGTAAGCCTCTTACTTTTCTTTTCTTACTTAACATTGCCATGTTGTCAAAATTCACATGACATAACCTTTTATGCCACAACCAAACATCTTCATTTATAACCAATAAACAAGTGGTCTCAATATCATCAAGATAGAATAGATTACCTTTTGTTTGTTTAGCAGTACCGATCAAATTTCCTTTTTCATTTTAGATCATTGCCTTTTTGTTCTCAAATGCAACTCATTGTCCTGTGTTTTTCAGTTGTGAAACACTCAATAAATTATAGTTAAGTCCTTTCACCCAATATGCATTTTCAAATCTGATCATATTATTCAACATGATGGTACCTTTTCCTTCAACTGGGCAAGGTGAGTCATTACCCATCCTAACTGATCCACCATTATTATATTCAAAAGTTTCAAAATTTTCATTATCTCTAGTCATGTGATGAGTATAGCCACTATCAATAATACAGACATCATTTTCGCTAACTTTAGATATGAGTTCTATTTCAACATACCTTTCTTCTTCATCTGAATCATCCTTTATAGAAACAAATACTACCTCAATATCTTCATCAGAATCAATGTCAGATTTTTTAGCTTTGTTCTCAACCAGGTAACAAGCCTTCTTGCCTTTGTCCTTGTAATCTTAGTTATCTCTTCTATCAGAGTGTCAGATTCTTTTGTAGTCTCACTCATCACTTCTGTCATACTTCTTTTCATAAGATCTATCATTGTTTCTTTCATCCTTTCTCTTGTTAGGGAATCTAGCAGCAAAATGTCCAATATCTTTGTAATTAAAACAAACCAATGGTAATTTACCTTTATATCTTCCTTTACCTCTATTTAATCTCCTAGCCATTAGTTCTTCAAGTTCAACAAGTTCTTTTTCATCACTATTACTATCACTATCATTTATCATACTGTGTTTGTTACTAGATTTTCTTATTTTCAGAGAAGACTTGAATGCAGACTCAATAGTAGGTAAGACACTGTTGTCATATTTGTTCATCTCAAATGAAATAAGTCTACCAATCAAACTATCAAGAGTAACATTGTTATTTTCTACTGCTCTCATTTCTTGAATGGTAGATACTCTAATAGCATAAACAGGTAGTAAGGTTGTCAAAATTTTACTTATAATTGTTTCTTCCTCAAGTACTCCTCATACTCTATGGATAGTATTAACAACTTTGATTCTTCTACTATACTAAGTGATGTTCTCTCATTCTTTCAGTCTTAAGTCATCAAACTTTCCTTTTAGGCTTTAAGCTTTATCTCTCAGTACATTGGTATCTCCTCCATGTACTAGCTTGAGTTTGTCCAACATTTTCTTTGTAGAGGTGCATCATTTCACATCTTCAAATTCAACATCGATTAGTGAAGAAGAAAGTTCTATCATCATAGAATTATGCTCATGTTTCTCTCTCAATTGATCAACAGTCAGAGGTCCATTATGTGCAACATATTCAATATCCAAGTGTTGTGTGACATCATTTCCAATACCTTATAGGTGAAGTCTTATCCTAATTTTCCATGATGCAAAGTTGTCCTTATTCAACTTAGACACATCCCTTTTACTCATCTTGTGATCTTTAGCTTAAGTCCCTTTAAACTTTTCTTCCAACCACCAAAGCTCTGATACCAATTGTTACAATAACTAAGAGGGCGGGGGGGTGAATCAATGGCCTTAAAAATAATTCCAAAAATTCAACCAAAAACTTATCTCTCAAATATAAAACCCTCTAGATATATTTCAGTCCATCAAGATGTATGCCATAAATAACTTTAACAAATATAACCTGGTCGGTAAGATATACTGTTTATCTTTTCTAGACTTTACCAAATAGTAGTAAATAAAATTAGTGTTAACCAACCAATCCAGTTTCAATAACGTGTAAATAAAAATATCAATGCAATGAAACATATACACATTTGACACATAGATTTTAACGTGAAAACCCTGCTAAGGGAAAAACCACTTGCGACCGGTAACCAAAAATATTTTCACTCTTTTGAAGTGAGCTTGGTGAAGAGACAACCCTGATAAAGGTTACAATACACACTATTAAGTGCGACCTTGTTAGAGGATTTAAAACTAACAGTTTGTCTTTTGACCTAGCACTCACTATGTTTTCAACAAGAAAACCTTTTGATACTCTTGAGTATCTCAATACAATAAGGACTGTTGAATCCCACTCGATTAAGATATTTTCTGAATCAATGGTTAAACTGATACAGTAAATGATCTGTTTAAAATACAACTTTAACTTGCAGATATTCAGATCTATTGTTAGTCCAATAATACATCTCTAATCAATTTTCTCTTTAGTTCCTTTGATCTCTTTCTCTCTTCTTCTTGGTGAATGCTCTTTCCTTTGTTGCTTGGTTTCTGTAGAATTCCTTGGCTCTGTTCTTCAGCCTGTATGTTCATATTTGCATGAAGAATTTAATCTTCACCAGAATATACTCAGCATTCATCTCTTCATGATTAATTCCTTGTCTCTTTATATAGACATGTTTAGCCGGTCAATCTCCTTGTTTTTGTCATAGATAACTTCTTGATCTGTAAAACTCGCCATGCTTGCTTTATCCCATAAATCTCTACTTTAGTTTTATTCTGCAAATCTCTCTATGATAACTATGAATAAAATGTGCTTTAAATCTCTTTCCATGCTTTAGTTTAACTATTCGTTGAAAAAAAAGCAATCAATCAGTCAACCCTCAATATATCTCTGCTAGCTGTAATCACATAAAAATGGTCATCTAAACCCTAGACCCCCAATCTCAAGAAACCCTAATCTTGATTATTCTAAGTCCTAAATCAAATAGGCAATTCATCAAATTTGAACTAATATGACCTAAACCCTAGGTCCTAATCAATTGTCGTACTTGATTAATTAATTAATTCTTGAAATCATAATACATTGGCAAATAAACCTTATGTTAACTATTTAATTGATATGCTGATATATTAATTAAATAAAAATACAAAATTGTCAATTAAATAAAAAAGGGAATTAAATTAATTATAAAAACAAATGTGAATTCAAAATAAATTAATTCATTAAAAATGCATATAACATCATCAATTCCAGTTAACTGATTTATCATTTTGGAAACAATCTAGTTCCACTCAGTTAACTAATTCTCATCTATCTATCATTTTGGAAACATTTTAGTTAACTGAAAATTGATTTTAAAAGTTTCCAAAATAACTGAACAGTTAGTTTAGTCAACTGACTCTCTCAACCAATCACATCACTTGCACATGGATTGTGCTTCTTTAATCGAATCTGAGCCACTCTTTTCTTTCGATCTCGGCCGTCAATTCGAGAGAGATTTCTATAAAATAGAAACTTTTTTCCTTCACAAAGAATCCTAACTTTTGCATTATCGTTATTATGTAGTTTCTCATTTTTTATTGTATCTTAGCTTTCTCTTAATCATTTAGCTTTTATTGTTTTTAATTTTTTTAAGCATGCAAACAACATAATTTAGAGAACATTTTGAATTTGGGTTTTAAAATGAATATTAAACACTTCAAATTGGTGCTTTAAAACTGGATCTAAGTAGATTGGATTAACAACAATCTGCATTTGCATTTTGCATATAGTTAATCAATCATCTAGATTAAATCCTTTGTTTAGAACAGTGTGGTCACTGAGCTTGCAATGACCTGAGAGAAAGCTCATACTCCTGCCTACTAGAAGGCAATATATCGGTTTAGGTTAGCATAGTTGCTTATTGTTTTCAAATTTTTGGTTTTCTAACCCACTAACCATATAATTATCTATTGAAGTGTGTGTCTATTTTGAAGCTTGCAGATACCCATTTTCACATGCACATTTCTGGCACCCACCATGGGGCATACCTTCCTCCATCATCACTGACAATGGAGGACAATTTAAGGACAACGCCATAGATGAGTTGTGTGCAAAGTTCAAAGTCACACAAAAATGTTCTTCCATCTATTATCCTCAAGGTAATGAATAGGCTAAGGCCTCAAATAAAAATTGGTTGAAAATCTTGCATCGTACGGTTAACAAGTCTGAAAAGGATTGGCACCTGCAGATCAATCCTGAATTATGGACTTATATAACAAGCATCAGAACACCTACAGGGACAACCCCATTTGCACTAGTATGTGGGGCAGAAGCAGACGCACCTCTAGAGGTAGAAATCCCATCTCTTAGGGTTTCTTTATGTAGACTTATCCTAGATGAAGAGTATAGAGTTTTGAGACTCCAAGAACTAGATCTATTGGATAAACATTGGGAAGTGGCCTTTGATCACCTTAGAGATTATCAAAAAATAATGTCACAAGGATACAAAAAGAAAGTCAGACCTAGAGAACTTCAAGTGGGAGACCTCGTGTTGAGAGAAAACCCCCGTAATCAGTCACATAGGGAGTAGAAGTGGAAATTTGAATCCAAATAGCTGGGTCCTTACATCATTACTTCATCCTTTGGCTCTAGAGTATATCGACTCTCCACACCTGAAGGAGAACCATTGCGGGAGCCCATCAACACTCTCCATCTAAAGAAGCTCTACACCTAAGGCATTATCGGTGATCATCACTATGTACATACTTATGATCCTAAAAAAAATTGAAAAATTGAAAAATGTCCTTAAAAAATGATCATCTTGGTGAAAACCTAGCAATAGGAATCTTGATGCATCAATAAAAAAATGGAAAAATTGAAAAAAAAAATTGAAAAAGAAGAAAAGGTGCCTTGGTGAAAACCTGGTAAACAGGCGCCATGGTAGAAAAAAAAGAATCTCTACCAAGTAGGTGAAAACCTAGTAAATAGGTGCCTCTTATAATGAACACTCCATCTATCAATGCTCACTCTTGGCATCAATCCTTTGCTTCAGTTTGTACATACCTTTCAATCACTTTCATGACACTTTGGTTCTTTTGAGAACCCTCCTGGCTTGAAACCAACCAAGAGTCATAACCTGGGGGCAATCAAATCAGCTTTGTCCTTGTAGTATGACTCAAGTCAGTCATCATTGTTTTCTACTATGGGCATGGGTCCCCAAATTTGATCACATCTTTGGATTACACCAGAGTCAGTATTCTTGTCAATTCTGAAGGCAACTCGCTACTGACACAAACATGTGTTTCTCAACACCACAATCAAAAGTGTTTCTTAACACTATCTTTGGATGCATACGTGTTTCTTAACACGCATTGGATATCAAAAACATAAACAACAGATCGATAGCAATCAAACACAAATAATTCACAAGCACAACAGTGTTTCTCAACACCTCATACATATACACATATGAAAACTTTGAAATTGGTTGGAGTATGTTGAACTTCTATTTGTATGTTGCCTGTTCTCATTAATTTTTGTTAATCTTTTCTTTGTCTACTGCTTGTTGGTGTGGTCCCAAGGTTCTAGCAACATCAAATAATAAGGGTGTATGTGATAAGATCTCCCACATTAAGGTGGAAAAAACTCACATCCCTCAATCCTATTTATTTGTCACCAAGGTGAGGTCAGAAATATCTCCTTGGATATTATTACTCTGCTTGTTTACACAAGATCACACTCATGGTTATCTTCGCTTTGAATTCCTTGATACTAGTTTACTCTTGCAACATCAAGTGGAAACAATGTTCAGGTCATCTCGGCTTTTGTGCCTCAATGCTTACATTAGTTTCCCATATCTTATCCAATGAAATTCATATTCATATTCTTATGGTCGCAGTGGCACCAGTAAAGATTGTATCGACTCCGATGTTCCAAACATGCTTAATGATGAAAATTTTCAACGCTAAAGCTTAGTGACTACACCTTAGGTTGCATTCATGTTAAGTCTTCATCTGCATCTTCATCTCCATCTGAATGGTGTGGAAATCAACATAATAAATTTATCTATCCCCAATGTGAAGGATCTGAGATTCTTATCAATCAGTCTTCTCATCGTCAAGTTGTTAGTTATGTGTGAACATGACACCCCTTGCTAATTCGATTGTCCTGATTCCTTTTTCAGGATTGAAATCAAAATCTGAAATTGACCGCTTGCACAACCAATGGAAATCTCTCATGCTTTTCTTCTAATCAATCCATGTATCATACTTTTGGTCAATCTTGGTCAAACAAGACCTCCCATCAAGTACATATTTTGTCCTGACCACTTGGGACCTATTTCTAATCAGATCAGCTTCTTCTTGCATCATGTTATCAATCAAATTTCTTCTCATCACTAGGGCACCTATCCATATTTTGATTTCGCTCCCGAGGGGGCAGGATCGAGACATCAACATTCCAGTGATCACATCCTCAATCAAAACCCCGTCGCTTGGGGCATCTCAGCTTCATCGCATCAAATCAAGTTGAGATGATCTAAAATCCAAGGCAACCTAATCAATGGTCTTATATAGTGGTGAATACACTTGAAACCAAACAAGATCGGTCTTATATGGGCTATTCATTATTGAAACTAGATGCATTGATCAAATTGGCTTCATCACTTCAAATTAAGTCAATTTTCTTTATAATCAAATCTCTTAACGGTAATCAGTTTCATCACTTCAAATCAAATTTTTTATTCGTTCAAATTAATCAAAAGGTTTAAAAGTTCCTCACAGAAGTTCAGTTTCATCGCCTCAAATTAAACTGAGCATTTTGTTTTATATATTTTGATCGATCTTCATTCAATCAAGCTCGAAGTCGATGTTCTTCTTCAAATGAATGGTTTCATCGCTTCAAATCAAACTATTCTTGATCTCATCACTAACAAGTCTTTGAATCAATGCGCTGGTCGCACATCAATTCAAAGAGGGGCAAGTGTAATCACATAAAAATGGTCATCTAAACCCTAGACCCCTAATCTCAAGAAACCCTAATCTTGATTATTCTAAGTCCTAAATCAAACATGAAATTCATTAAATTTGAATTTATCTGACCTAAACCCTAGGTCCTAATCAATCATCATACTTGATTAATTAATTATGTGAAATCATAATACATTGGAAAATAAACCTTATGTTAACTATTTAATTGATATGCTGAAATATTAATTAGATAAAAATACAAAATTGTCAATTAAATCAAAAAGGGAATTAAATTAATTATAAAAAAAAATGTGCATTCAAAATCAATTAATTTATTAAAAATGCATATGACATCATCAAATCCAGTTAACTGATTTATCATTTTGGAAAAAATCCAGTTCCACTCAGTTAACTGATTCTCATCTATCTATAATTTTGGAAACATTTCAGTTAACTGAAAACTAATTTTAGAAGTTTCCAAAATAACTGATCAGTCATTTTAGTCAACTGACTCTCTCAACCAATCACATCACTTGCACATGGATTGTGCTTCTTCGATCAAATCTAAGCCACTCTTTTCTTTTGATCTCAACCGTCAATTCGAGAGAGATTTTTATAAAAGAGAAACTCTTTTCCTTCACAAAGGATCCTAACTTTTTCATTATTGTTATTATGCAATTTTCACATTTTCTTGCATCTTATCTCTCTCTTAATCATTTAGCTTTTATTGTTGTTAATTTGTTTAAGCATACAAACAACATAATTTAGAGAACATTTTGAATTTGGGTTTTAAAATGAATATTAAACACTTCAAATTGGTGCTTTAAAACTGGATCTAAGTAGATTGGATTAACAACAATCCGCATTTGCATTTTTCATGTAGTTAATCAATCATCTAGATTAAATCCTTGATTTAGAATAGTGTGTAGTCACTGAGCTTGCGATGACCTGAGAGAAAGCTCATACTCCTGCCTACTAGAAGGCAATAGATCGGCTTAGGTTAGCATAGTTGCTTATTATTTTCAAATTTTTGGTTTTCTAACCCACTAACCATATAATTATCTATTGAAGTGTGTGTCTATTTTGAATCTTGCAGGTACCCATTTTCACACGCACACCAGCTAAGTAGTTTTGTCATTCTTTAAATTCAGTTATGTTCGGTCATCAACTCCAGTTATGCTAGGTAACAACTTTAGTTTACTACGATGCTTGGTATACACTTTCTCGGTGACACTTGCTCAATTACTACTGTGCTCGGTTTACATTGTGAACTTCTCGGGGTTCACTGTCCATCAGTGTTCACTGTCACTTGGTATATACAAACCTTTTATGTTTTACCGATAACATAAACTTTTTCTCTTCAACTCTTCAAGGGTATGACCAATATGTGTTTGAATAATCAAACCATATCAAGTTGACATCAATGACAATATAATACATGAACTGATTTAATGTCTTGCATTCACTTTTTCAGCTCGATGATCATCAACTTATCATATTCAAAATTCAATCAATTATAGTTCATCATCTACTTTTACCAAAATTTCACTCCTGGCTCAATCCAGGTAGAGCCTTATGCATTTCAAAGGAAAAGGGCCATTTATCAACTCTCATACATTTTATTCAATTACATGTTTAACATAGATTACAAGTACTATAAAAGTATCACCATCATAAGAGATGTATGGAACATAGAGAATTTTACAAACCTGTTTGTTCAAAAGTAGTCTATTGAATGAAGTATTTACATGTTGTCTCACACATGTCGTGAGACTGGACTTTTCTTATTTGATACAAATTTGGATCAATCAACACGTGAATAAGAAAATGAACAAGTGGGGAAAATGCATCTCCCACAACGGTTGATCCTAGCTTGTTAATAAAAGACAAAGATATGAAAGAATTATTCAGAATGAGAATTTAAGCATCAAAGGGATATGTGCATTCATGAAACCTTTTTCTTTTTTACAATCAGTAATAAGTACAAATAAAATGGAAAATCTTTAAAGTATAGGTATGGAAGAGGTTGAAGATGTAACTACAAGCAGATGAACACAAGACTATACATATAAAAAAAAAATATCAATTCAATCAAGCCCAAGCTCCCAAGCCAAAAGAACAAACAAAATTCAAAGATGAGCATCTACAGCTGCAGGGGTAGCAAAAGCCAATGTAATAAGCTCTAGGATCATAATTGAAATCAGTCACGCAATGATTATGATAAGTTATAGCATAGAAATGACAAGGAGTTAAAGATAACATAAAGAAGGACAATGTGAGCATAAAGCACTATTTCATGAGCCAAGCAAGAGGTGGAGAATTTAGGGAAATTAGAGAAAAATTATTCTACATGGCCATATTGCTGAAAGTTGGGGTTTGTCATGAAATTTTTCCAAAGGTTCAAGTTTTCGCAACAAGACAAAGAAACATCAAAACATTAGGTTTGTCATCACAGTGCTAGTGAAGATACATAGGCATATGCTCTTATGCTCAACACAATCTCAGTGAGAAAATTTTAAGCCATAACATAAATTAATGAGCAAAAAATATTGTCAAGACAATAGAGAATTTCACGAACAATGGTGGCAACATTACAAATGCCAAGATTGAATCATGCATCAAAAAATAAAGCTACAAGAATATCCTTATCAACTACATGATGGTAGGGCTACATGAATAATCAATGAACAATAAAGCAACATAAGTACCAGAAGGATGTCACCTACACAAGGATATGATAATGCATTAGAATGGGTGGGAATGGATATGTACAATAAATGTAATACCATCAAAGATCATATACATTCAAAGCGTAGACCATTAAGAACAATAATAGTGCCAAATCAAAGCTTAAGAGTGGAAGAAAAAGATATATCAGCTATTGTTTAAACATTTCAATAAGATTTATGGAGATCAATCCGTGTAGTGAACATATCTGTCATATATAACATTGTTATCATGAATCCAACAAGGACAAGCATGATATATGCTATCACAATAAGTGAAGTGATGTCCCAGATATTGAATGCATTTTTTCAAATATTAGTTCAATCAAGACACTAATCATAGAAATGATATTTTGGTGTCTCATAACAATGAAAAATCAAAATAGCATGGGAGAGAAACTGTTGACGGGGTTTTGCTTACCGGGTCCGCCAACAGTCATAAGTTGTCACCGAATTCTGGAGTCTGGAGATATCGGCCAACTCCGCCTGTAAAGGTTGTCCGGGGGAAACAAATCCTCTGGGCCGTCAAGCACCTGGGTGTCAGGTCATGACGGTGCGGGGCTCGGTTGGGAGAGGTGACTGTTTTCGAGGGGGATAGCTGGTTACTTCAACTCATTTCTCTCGGAGATTCAATTTAGTGAGGGTTTTCCTGGAGTACTCCATACTTTGCAAATAAAATGAAAAAGATCCTGCAGGGTTAGAAACATTTATCTAACTATAGTCATGCTAAAAGGTTCGGAACATCAACAATACTCTGAAAGACTATACTAAATACCGAAGAAATATACAACCATCAGTTAGCATTTTATCAGTAGCGGGAATAAAGAGGTCCTTAATCTACTTTAACCATTTAGAGCAAAGGACATGCAGAACATTAAAACATGAAATACCATTAACTCAGAAGCAGAGATGATAACAACAATATTGCCATGAATCCTTCCTTCTTCATTAATGTTCAATCCAGCGAGCACTGGTGCGTGATACAATAATGGCTCCAAGGGAGCATTTAACTACTAAGAACAGAACAAAAGAGCATTGAGCTCTGCAACTCAACAAGCTAGAAATTACTCTGCTATTTCTTATGGACAACAAAATCATCAATTTCGCTGACCCTTGGAAATGGGTCGATTTGCCTATTTATACAACTCTTTAACCCTAACCCTAACTTACTGCATTTGAATAAAATACAATATCTGGGGGCCGGTACTACCTGCGCCACCCTACAAAAGACCTGGAGATAGAATAGGTCTTCTAGGTCAGAGGAAGGAGATAAGAATATACATCGAAAGAATCGGCCTCGAGAAGAGAGCCGAAGAGAGGAAAGAAGAAAGTAGGTCCTTCTGGAATCGAGGCTACATGCCTCATAAATGGGAAATCTAGCGCCCTGTCTCCAATGTGCCAGGTGTACCTTTGATCGGCGCCTCGAGAATACCATTGTCAGAAACCAACTGTCGAGCCAATGCCTCTTAATATGTACAACTACCTTCTGACAATCCTAATTAACCGCCTCTGAAAGTGACCGGTCGGCCTCAGGGACCGGGACGTAGATCACTTTAAAGAATACAAAATTGTGGATCCGGGACTCTGGGATCTGGGAACTTACGTCCCTGAAAGAATAAAGAATACTGAATGCTCAAACTTCCCCGGTTCCCGGGGAACGTTCAAGGCTATTTATTATCACCAAAGGCCTGAAGGAGGCAGAAAATACCATCTTCATCAACCTTCTTCAAACTGGCCTTTCTGAATCTGGCTATCTCAACTTGTTCCCCTAGTTCTGGAACATCACTTTTAAACTCATCAGCCATCTTTGCGGCGTCGTGGCCTCTAAGCACCACCTTGATCAACTTAATCATTTTTGCCCCATCAATTCCTTCCGGAGATTGATACCGGGAGCCCACCATTTCATCAAAACCTCCCAAAACTGACTCCTTGGGAGTATAAGTATCTGCGTTGAAGGGATCCACCCCGAAAGCCTTTATTACGAAAGATTTACATGAATTGAAAGAATATTTTACTTTGTTTACCTTCTCTTGTAAGGACTCTACCAGTTTCTTGGTTACCTCCAATGTGAGGTCTAGTCTAGAGTGTTGAGTCCTTACAAAATCAAATGGTTCCTCACCCAGAATCCCGAATTCGGAAACTATATCTTCTCCCAGAGTGAGGAGCTCTTCGAGCTCTGCCTTTCGCGCCTGGTAATTCTCAGCATCACTCTCCCACTATTCAATTAGTGCTTTTGCCTGGTGAACAACCTGCTGGGCCGTGTATAGATCCGAGAGAGTGGATACTAGGAAACGTCGGATGTTTCCTATCTGCAGATTGGCCCATTCATCAACTGCTTGGGATTTCTTCTTCATTACCCGCAGGGAGTCTATGTCGCTCTGCAGTAATTCTTCTAAGGTGGAGGCCTATGGAGGGATGGCGCTAATGGGACTGGCCAGCTCATAAAACAACCCAAGAAGGTTGGTGTTCTTTTCCTTTTCTGCTTTGAGCCTCTGGGCCTCTTTCTCATATCGGGCCTCCACCGCTCTTGCTGCTTCTTTCAGCAGGTCTACTTCACCCTGCTTTCCTCTTTTACCCAAGTGTACCTCAGCGATATTATAGTCTGCGGGGTCTGTAGTCGCTTCATCAGCATCTCGGGGAGGCATTGCTACTACCGCAACCGTTTCTCCGCCCGGCCCAGTTCGGAGGGTATGAACTATCCGAGCCTTCTTTATCTTCGGCGGGGCCTGAGCCAAGGCCATCATTTCGGCCAAAGAGATAGGGGCTGTTGGAGTGGATGGGGATTTTCTTTTCTTGCTTTCCACCAGCCACGAAGGTGGGAGAGGTGGCCTTCCTACCAGAGTCTATTCTTCTGATGCTCTCCCAGTGTCCGGTGGTGGTTGCTCCTTTTCAACGAGCACCTCCTCTATTTTTCCTGCCAGCACTTCTTCCATTTCCTTTTCTGCCAGCACTTCTTCTTCAGCAACATCTTCAATATCTATATCCTTGGCCTGGTCTGTGAGATCGATCGGTGAATCTGGACCCTGGTAGGCCTCTTCGAGGATTACCTCTTCAAGTTTCTCTTCTCCCTCATCTGTTCCTGCCCCTGGCTGGGTTTCTTCTGTCATTGGTACTTATTTGGGCAGTATGGGAGGTATCTGGCCAAGATAAAAAGTTTGGGCCGCTGTTATTATGTGCCTGAAGGTCACTCCCGGGAGTGGCCCTTGGAACACAGCGGTTGGGGTTATGGTTGTTCCCGAAGATCCAGGTCTGGGTTCCCCAGCGGATGCCATTTGTTCAGTTTGCTGTTGGTCCACTCTGGTACCTTGTACTGTCTGAGCCCCGGAGATAATCTCCGGTCTTTGCTCTTCTGTTTGCTGCTCTTCTTGTTCTGCAGCCTCTTCTTCTAAATCCTGGAGATCCACAGCCTCTTGTTCTTTCTCCGGGACTTCCGTCCCTTCTTGTGTGTCGCCCCCTTGCAAGTTTCCAAATTCATCGGTTGCAAATAGATCAAACTCTTCTTCTGGAGGGGGACTGGGTGGGTCCTCTGTTTGTTCTGCCTCTCTCTCTGGTTCTAGAGAACTAGAAGAGAGGATCTCTACCTCTTTGGGGAGGGATGCCCTTGGCGTTGGTTCCACCTTTGGCTGTTGGATGTGATTCCTTTTGTTCCTCCGGGTGATCAAAGGTGGCCCCGCATCTGCTATTGCTGCTGCCTCCAAAGGATCCACCCCCGTCACCATCGTCATTAAGGAAGCCAATGAAGGGGAGGAAGGAGGACGAATTGGTCCGGACATGAGCGGGGGAGTTGCCAGCTTTGTCAATAATTGCTCCCTCATTTTCTGGGAGGCTGCCATGGTTTGCTGAAGCTGCTCTTGTATGGGAATCTGCTGCGCGGAGGGGGTGAGGGCTATCCCCTTTCCTTTGACTGTGCCCTGTGCAGAAGTCCCGGCTGGTGAAGATGTCCCGGCCCCCAGAGTTGATCTTAATACCGGCGGTGAAGTTACTCTTTGTGTTGGTCGGGGACCAAGGCGCGCACTCCCGAGGCACGCCCGCTTGAAATATGTATGACTTCTCTCGAAAATTGCCCGAGTGAAGTCCTCAATTGTATGATCTTCTTGGGTGGCCCAATTTATTGTGGGCAGTGCCAATTTGTCAATCCCCTTTTCTTTGTACTGGGGATCTGTGGTAGGGGTGGTGTCAGAGAAGCCCTCCGGGAATCTCTGGAGCTTTAGCTCCTGCATCATTCCAGCCGTCATTCTATCATAATGCTGGCTGTGCACATCCATATTGTCCTGGCGATCTGCCCAGAAGTCTTCTATGTGTGCTTGGAGGGGCTCCGATGCCCGAGGTAGTGCTATTGCAATTCGGCCATGCGGATCAAAGTTCTTCCGCGCCAGATAGAACTCCTGCAAGTTGTAACTTTTAAGCTCACTGTCTGCCTCCTTTGTGGCGGCCAGACTGTAGGTATAGTTACCACAAGAGATAGGTAATGAAACATTGGTGACCTTCTTGTGGCCCAAGAAGGTATGCAGCTCCGTCATTTGTCTGCAATACTCCAGCAGCACGATCTTGTCCCC
>MU223861.1:560889-598255 GCA_018584345.1 Thuja plicata | reverse complement strand
AATATCCATCCAAGAAAGACATCATCTGGGATCCATTTACTATCTGCAACACCTCATCCAACGAGGGGAGAGGGTGATTATCTTTTTTAGATGCCTTGTTCAGATTTTGGAAATCCACGCAAAGGCGAATCTCACCATTTTTCTTCCTAACTGGGACCAGGTTGGCAACCCATGTAGTATGCCAGATCGGGAAAATAATTCAAGCTGACAACAGTTTTTCTACCTCCTGACGAATCAGAGGTTCTATCAGTGGGTTAACCGGTCTTTGCTTTTGCCGAAAGGGCTTAGCATCTGGTTTCAGGGGAATGGTATGAGTCATGATGGAGGTGTCATACATCTTCAAATCTTCATACCCCTAGGCAATCACATTAATGTATTCTCACAGAACCGCGAGAATCTTCTCCTTTTCCTCAGGGGAGCAGGAGGTGCCTATGTGGATGATTTTCTCTTCACCAGGCTGGCCGATGTTAACTTTTTTGAATTTTCCTCCCTCGGGGGAGGATGAAACCTTCTCACGGGCCCGAGGGTCCAAGTCAAAGATTCTTTCTAATGCAACCATCCCCTTAGGGATAGTGTTGGTGGGCAAGTCCATGATCCCATCGTCTTCATCACCCTCTCCAGTGTCATCATGGTCTCGTTCCTCCACTATCTGATCCTCGAAAACACCAACGTTGGCCATGAAGGCCAGGATATGTTGATCGTCCTCAAAAACCTGAAAGTGGGTAACATTTTCTGGAATGGAGGGGGTGGGGACCATCTCGACTAAAAATTTCTGGAGTCGTGAGCCGGCCATCGGCTCAAGTGTGCTGGCAGAAACAGCTAGGGCATCCGGGACATAGTTCCGTCACCGGGGAATAAGGTCAATGCCAAAGGCATCGAAATCTTCAATAAGGCTCCAAGCCCGGTTGCGGTACACGGACAACCTTTTATCATGACATGTGTATTGACTCCATACCTATTTGACAACCAACTCTGAATCGCCCAGAGCCTGGAGGCGGGTGATACCTTTCCTTAGTGCGAATAGGAGTCTAAGGACCAGGGCCTCGTACTCCGTGACGTTGTTTGTGCAGTTAAACTGTAACCTGTAGGAAGCGAGGAAGGATTTCCCTCACGGGTTGATTAATTCTACCCCTGCCCCACAGCCTTGTTTGGATCAGGACCCATTGAATTTAAGGGTCCACAAGTCATTATTTGTAATCTGGGGCTGGGGAGGGCGAGTTTTCTTTAGATTGTTGCTGGGAGACTTGGGGATTTTCTCCTAGGCTACCGGCGTAAAAGTGGAATTTATCCCCGGAGGTGTTTCAGTTTGTGATCCCTGGGCAGGCGGCACCAAAGGAGTGCATCCCGTAGATGTACTGGGTCCCGGGAAATCGGTTGCATGTTCACTCTGGAGGATATCAAGTTGTCGGGTAGTGATAGACTGGCATGGCTCACACTCACGCTCTGAATGTTTTTGGTAATGCAATCAGCACCAAGTTCCAGATAGGAGTGTGGCAGGGGTCACTGTGGGGCCTTGAGAGTTGACTTCAACTCTCAGCTTTTCTTCCAAGTCCTGTGCTCTTTGCAGCACTATGGGATCCTCTCCGGGGATGAAATCAAATGTTAAAATTTCAAGGGGTCGGTATGCCCCCAGAGAAGATTCAAAGAAAAGGACTTCATTGACCCTCCCAACTTTGGTAAGGGCCTGTTTCATCCGAGGTTCACTTTCAAACTGGATCTGATTGGATTCTCCTTCCCAAGGAAGCCACAAGTGGGTGAAGTCGGTCGAAAAGTATCCATTTAAGGACTTAGACCAATTCCGACTTAGCAACATCTCGTAAGTCTCTGGGATGTCCACCACTTGGATATCGATAATACTGGCTATCCTGGGGTCCTGGATAAGATGTATCCAAATATTTTTCAGTTCCCCCACCATTTTCACAGCAGTCTTATCTAGTTGGATCACTGTGCCATTAGACGGGGTGGGGTGGAGTCCGAGCTTCTGACAAATGGATAAGGGCATGATGTTACCCGAAGCTCTGAAATCTACTAGGCAGTTGTGTATATTTTTGCCATAAATGTTCAGGCCTAGAAGGAAGGGAGGATCCTCATTATTTCCCCAGAAGATAGCCACGTTAGCATCTTTGAATGAGACCATCTTGGGTGGGCAGCTAACTATTTCTGGGTTCCCAAAGCGCTTCAAAAGGGACTTCTTCTGCTCGGGACAATTTAGCAAAACTTCCATCAAGGTCATGGAGGTGGTGGTCTGCTCTAACGCCTTTGTAATATCAAATCTTCCTCCTGGGAACTGGGGATTTTCTCCTGCGAGGTCCTTTGCTTGGTTAGAGCTAGGACCTCTTGGAGGGACAGGTCAATCAATTGCATTACTCCGGGGAGGAGGAGTATCTTTAGTAGGAGGTACGGGCGTGTAAGCTGGTCCTTTACCTGCTGGCTTTGAGTGTTGTATGGAGCCCATGGGTTGGTAAAGGCGTTGGCCTCAAAGGGCGGAATGGATTCATCAAAGAATCCCTGCAATTCAGATTCTTCTTCATCTTCTCCGAAAGTTCCGAAGAAGATGGTATCACAGGTGAAAGCACTATGGGTTTGCTCTTGGACAGGGGGCTCTGGAAGAGCGATATCATGTGACTATTGCCTATCCAACTGGGAGATCATTATGACTTTCTCCAAAGTGGCACAATTCACTTCATTGTGCAAACCTGTATCATGCAGCCGACACCAATTAGTCATGGGCTGGAAGTCTGCGACTGGCGTAAAGTGGGATGGTCCAGCACCATTTTGGTTGGTGTTTTGATTCAGAGGCGGGCCTCTGGTGTTAGCATTATTATTCCATTGTTTTTGGTTGGGCCTTGGCCCGTTGTTGAAGTTTCTTCCCCCGGCATTGTTGTTTCGTTGGCCGGAGAAGATATTTCCCCTTTGGGAATTTGAGTTCTAGGGCGCATAGGATCTAGCCTTCAGCTGACCCATGTCCATGGTCAGGGTGGACAGCATTCGCCGGAGGGACTCAACCTTGGCGGTCAATTGAGTGTTAGCGTCACAATGGGACGGCTGTGGCTGTTGTTGGTTTCCAGGGAAAGCAGCAGGATTAACCAGAGTCGAGGGCGGAAATCCTCCAGTCGCGGACGACTGGAAGAAGGGCACTCCGGACGGTTGTGTCTGAGTTTGTTGTGTCTGCTGTAGTTGATTCCAAGGGAAAACTTCCAGACCCGGTGTCATTTGGGTCTAGGAAGGGTAGACATATCGTGCCTATTGGTCTACCAAAGGTGGCGGGGGATTCACCGCCATTGAAGGGGCACCTATTGCCAGATTGGGATTATAACCCCCGGCATAAGCAGTTCCACCGGGGACCATGTTGAAAGGTGTGTTCTGTCCAATCCCGCCCGGGGACTTATTGAGACCGCGGGATAACTCTAAGGCTAGGTTATAGACTTTTGCCAGAGTATCCCGGTCGCCCGGGGTGGTTGTTCTCCAGAGGAGAGTGGCAACAAAAGGGTCCATCGCATTGAGGTATGTCTAAATGGTAACATCTGGCGATGGGACAAAAGGGCTTGTGCACCTCTTCAGGGCGCGTTGGAACCTATGGTTAAATGCTGCGAGTGGTTCATTGGGTTCCTTTCTGATGGAGATGAACTGAATGTGGGACCAGGCTGGGTCCACATGCACCCGAAAGGCAGCCAAGAATGCGTCTTCCATATCCTGCCATGTGTTGATGGAGTTGGTGGGAAGGTTTAGGTACCAGTTCAGCTCACTTTGTCCCAAGGACAAGGGAAACATGCGGGTCACAACATCTTCATGTTGGATCCGGTGTCAATTCATGGCATCTTTATATGCCTGTAAGTGTTCTTCAGCGGTCCGTGGGCCTAAGTGCTCGTATCACGGGCAAATCTTTTCCGGGTGAGAGGGTAGGTCGTTGGTTGCACCCGGAAAACTACCCATTGGGGACCCAGCGTTCCCAAAATATACAGCCATTGGGGGAACTATATGTTGGGTAGATTGAGTGTTGGTTCCCGGGACCATCTGGGGAGTTCAAGTACTGGTTGATAGGGTAGATCCCTAGACAACAGTGGCTGGTAGGACTTTAGACGTCCATTTCTTTCGAGCAGGAGGCTCGAGTTCGACAAACCTTCCAGGATTCGGGGCGGATCTGAGGATTCTTTCAAATTTAGCACGGGAAAAGGACCCAATCCCACTAAAGGCTTGTCTCCTAAAACTACAACTCAGGGAACCCTCAGGAGGTGTAAAATCAGAATCTTGGGAGGGGGATGAGCTCATGCCCTCCTTCTAGCGCCAATTTCTATTGACGGGGTTTTGCTGACCAGGTCCGCCAACAGTCATAAGTTGTCACCGAATTTTGGAGTCCAGAGAAATCGGCCAACTCCGCCTATAAAGGTTGTCCGGGGGAAACAAATCCTTCGGGCCTTCAAGCACTTGGGTGTCGGGTCACGACGGTGTGGGGCTCGGTTGGGAGAGGTGACTGTTTTCAAGGGGGATAGCTGGTTACTTCAACTCATTTCTCCCAGAGATTCAATTTAGTGAGGGTTTTCCCAGAGTACTCCATACTTTGCAAATAAAACTAAAAAGATCCTGCAGGGTTAGAAACATTTATCTAACTATAGTCATGCTGAAAGGTTCAGAACATCAACAATACTCTGAAAGACTATACTAAATACTGAAGAAATACACAACCATCAGTTAGCATTTTATCAGTAGTGGGAATAAAGAGGTCGTTAATCTACTTTAACCATTCAGAGCAAAGGACATGCAGAACATTAAAACATGAAATACCATTAACTCAGAAGCAGAGATGATAACAATAGCATTGCCATGAATACCATTGTCAGAAACCAACTATCGAGCCAATGCCTCTTAATGTGTACAACTAACTTCTAACAATCCTAATTAACCACCTTTGAAAGTGACCGGTCAGCCTCGGGGACCGGGACGCAGATCACTTTAAAGAATACAAAATTGTGGATCTGGGACTCTGGGATCTGCGAGCTTACATCCTCGAAAGAATAAAGAATACTGAATGCTTTAACTTCCCCGGTTCCCAGGGAACGCTCAAGGCTGTTTATTATCACCAAAGGCCTAAAAGAGGCAGAAAATACCGTCTTCATCAACCTTCTTCAAACTGGCCTTTCTGAATCTGGCCATCTCAACTTGTTCCCCTAGTTCTGGAACATCACTTTTAAACTCATCTGCCATCTTTGCGGCGTCGTGGCCTCTAAGCACCACCTTGGTCAACTTAATCATTTTGGCCCCATCAATTCCTTCCGGAGATTGATACCGGGAGCCCACCATTTCATCAAAACCTCCCAAAACTGACTCCTCGGGAGTATAAGTATCTGCGCTGAAGGGATCCACCCCGGAAGCCTTTATTATGAAAGATTTACATGAATTGAAAGAATATTTTACTTTGTTTACCTTCTCTTGTAAGGACTCTACCAGTAGCTTCGTTACCTCCAATGTGAGGTCTAGTCTGGAGTGCTGAGTCCTTACAAAATCAAATGGTTCCTCACCCAGAATCTCAGATTCGGAAACTATATCTTCTCCCAGAGTGAGGAGCTCTTTGAGCTCTGCCTTCCACGCCTGGTAATTCTCAGCATCACTCTCCCACTGTTCAATTAGTGCTTCTACCTGGTGAACAACCTGTCAGGCTGTGTATAGATCTGGGAGAGTGGATACTAGGAAATGCCAGATGTTTCCTATCTGCAGATTGGCCCATTCATCAACTGCTTGGGCTTTCTTCTTCATTACCCGCAGGGAGTCTATGTCGCTCTGCGGTAATTCTTCTGAGGTGGAGGCCTGTGGAGGGACGATGCTAATGGGTCTGGCTAGCTCATAAAACAACCCAAGAAGCTTGGCATTCTTTTCCTTTTCTTCTTTGAACCTCTGGGCCTCTTTCTCGTATTGGGCCTCCACCGCTCTTACTGCTTCTTTCAGCAGGTCTACTTCACCCTGCTTTCCTCTTTTACCCAAGTGTACCTTGGCGATATTATAGTCTACGGGGTCTGCAGTCGCTTCATCGACATCTGGGGGAGGCATTGCTACTACCGCAACCGTTTCTCCGCCCGGCCCAGTTTGGAGTGTATGAACTATCCGGGCCTTCTTTGTCTTCGGCGGGGCCTGAGCCAAGGCCATCATTTCGGCCAGAGAGATAGGGGCTGTTGGAGTGGATGGGGCTTTTCTTTTATTGCTTTCCACTAGCCATGAAGGTGGGAGAGGTGGCCTTCCTACCAGAGTCTATTCTTCTGATGCTCTCCCAGTTTCTAGTGGTGGTTGCTCCTTTTCAACGAGCACCTCCTCTATTTTTCCTGTAGGTACTTCTTCCATTTCCTTTTCTACCGGCACTTCTTCTTCAGCAACATCTTCAATCTATATATCCTCAGCCTGGTCCGTGAGATCGATCATTGAATCTGGACCCTGGTAGTCCTCTTTGAGGATTACCTCTTCAAGTTACTCTTCTCTCTCATCTGTTCCTGCCCCTGGCTAGGTTTCTTCTGTCATTGGTACTTCTTTGGGCAGTATGGGAGGTATCTGGCCAAGATTCAAAGTTTGGGCCGCTGTTATTATGTGCCCGAAGGTCGCTCCCGGGAGTGGCCCTTGGAACACGACGGTTGGGGTTATGGTTGTTCCCGAAGATCTGGGTCCAGGTTCCCCAGCGGATGCCATTTGTTCAATTTGTTGTTGGTCCACTCTGGGACCTTGTACTGTCTGAGCCCCAGAGACAATCTCCGATCTTTGCTCTTCTGTCTGCTGCTCTTCTAGTTCTGCAGCCTCTTCTTCTAAATCCTAGAGATCCACAGCCTCTTGTTCTTTCTCCGGGACTTCCATCCCTGCTTGTGTGTCGCCCCCTTGCAATTTTCCAAATTCATCGATTGCAAATAGATCAAAATCTTCTTCTGGAGGGGGACTGGGTGGGTCCTCTGTTTGTTCCGCCTCTCTCTCCAGTTCTGGAGAACTAGAAGAGAGGATCTCTACCTCTTTGGGGAGGGATGCCCTTGGCGTTGGTTCCGCCTTTGGCTGTTGGATGTGCTTCCTTTTGTTCCTCCGGGTGATCAAAGGTGGCCCCGCATCTGCTATTGCTGCTGCCTCCAGAGGATCCACCCCCATCGCCATTGTCATTAAGGCAGCCAGTGAAGGGGAGGAAGGAGGACGAATTGGTCCGAACATGAGCGGGGGAGTTTCCAGCTTCGTCAATAATTGATCCCTCATTTGCTGGGAGGCTGCCATGGTTTACTGAAGCTGCTCTTGTATGGGAATCTGCTGCGTGGAGGGGGTGAGGGCTATCCCCTTTCCTTTAACTACGCCCTGTGCAGAAGTCCCGGCTGGTGAAGATGTCCCGGCCCCCGGAGTCGATCTTAATACCAGCGGTGAAGTTACTCTTTGTGTTGGTCGGGGACCAAGGCGCGCACTCCCGGGGCACGCCCACTTGAAATATGTATCACTTCTCTCGACAATTGCCCGAGTGAAGTCCTCGATTGTATGATCTTCTTGGGCGGCCCAATTTATTACAGGCAGTGCCAATTTATCAATCCCCTTTTCAATGCCGGCTACGCACATCCATATCATCTTGGCGATCTGCCCAGAAGTCTTCTATGTGTGCTTGGTGGGGCTCCGATTCCTGAGTTAGTGCTATTGTAATTCGGCCATGCGGATCAAAGTTCTTCCGCGCCAGATAGAACTCCTGCAAGTTGTAACTTTTAAGCTCGTTGTCCGCCTCCTTTGTGACGGCCAGACTGTAGGTATAGTTCCCACAAGAGATAGGGAACAAAACATTGGTGACCTTCTTGTGGCCCAAGAAGGTATGCGGCTACGTCATTTGACTGCAATACTCCAGCAGCACGATCTTGTCCCCGCAATGCCTGGGCAACAAGTAGAGTTTCCCGGAGAAGTCGGCGACCCTAATATAGGTATGCTGCTGGAACTGAATGTAGTAGTGCCCATAACTACTAACCAATTTCATCACCTCAGTAGATAGGTGGTATCCGGCATCCTGGGTGGGCGTCAGCAGGTGATGGTAAACGAAACAATCGTTTACCCGGCAGTAACTAGGGAAACTGGCCTCCCATTGAATCTGTGGGAAATGGTCCCATGGTGCCTTTTGTCCTGGACCAAATCCTAGGATGCCGTCTGTAAGTAGGCCATTGGAGTGGGGCCTCTAATGAACCAAGGCCCAGAAAACATAAGAAGTCATGTAGAACTTCTTATCCTTGCCCAGCTGCCGGAGCTGGGAGTCGACATGGTTGGAAATGATAGTAGCCCAGTCGAAGAATTGTCCGTTAGTGGACATGGCGAACAGGAAATAGTACATCCATTTTGCAAATTCTTGGGCAGAGGGCTGCCCAAATACCTGTGCCAATGCAATCATCCCCATCTGGATGCTCTCTTTGAATTCAGAGCGGGGGATGTCAATCTTCATTCTTTTGGGGTCCCTCTTCGGGACTTTGAGCCAGTTGGTGTTTATGTACAACCAAGAGGCCTCCTCCAGCTCAGTGAATTCTTTCAAGGCATCTAACCTTGTAACCACTGTAGCTTGATCAAATTGTGGGATGCCCAGGCCGATTTGGAAAGTGGCTGGGTCCAGGGACACCAACAGAGTAGGGAATCCTGATGGTTCCGCTGGTGCTAACATGACGGCCCGGACGGCGGAGTTATAGTGGGCCGCCAGAGTTAGCACAAGCTCCGGAGACTGTACAGAGTATGGGAAGCAAGCTTCCCTGAGAATACCGGAACCTCCAATGTTAGTAGCAAGTGAATCTCCAGCCTGTCGCTGTATATGCATGATTTTTACTAGAGCCTGCATTTCTGCCCAAGTCCCGACGCTGGTGTCGGTCTTCATCTTTATCTTGGACTCAATCTTCGAGCCCACAATCTCCTCACCCCGCATATACTTCATGGTGAGGGGGAGCTTTGCCAGGGCCTTCTCTATCTTAGACTTTGCTGCTACCCTGGTCTCGGTGGTGGATGGCAACTCTAGACTTCTGGGAGGAGATGATGCAGATGCTTCAGACATGATTGTAAAGTGAAGTTCGGACCTGCGAGACAAATCGACCGTCAGAATGTATTTATCAAAATAAAACCATAACTCCGGGGTCTGGAGATCTTACCACTACGTTGTTTGCTTTCCCTGAAAAGTTAGTCTTTTTGCATAAGTATCCGAAAAGCAAAACATAACTTAGCACTTTCATCATATCTCCGGGTCCGGGAAAATTTGTCACTCTTGACAAAGACAATGGGATGGATGATGGAAAGGGACCCGCAACCTAGAGAAGTGACCGTTAGTAAAGAAGAATGTGGAAGTAGGTCCACGTGGATGCCACGTGCGCTAGCATTGAATGGACGGGATGGCACTGGCGGCGGAGGAGACAACTCAAACGCGTGAAAAGGGAAAGCGACTTGGCCGGAAGTAATTGCGCGCATGGGAAATAAATAAGGCTCTGACAGCCTTGATGGAGGAGAGAGAAAACCGCCTGTTTGAAACCAGCCACGAGCCAAGTTTCAAACAGGTGGTTTCCTACGTCGAAGCCAACTTTGAAGCAAAAAACCAACAGCAAGGGTGACCCGACCAGCTCGTCGAGCCACCCAGAAGGATATATAGAGGGCCGAAGGATATATACATGGGATGGGGGGATATATACAAGGGTTACCTATAGAAATATATACCTATATACATTAATATATCTCAATGTACACGCGGGTGACTCCCATGACAAAACCAGATGAAGCCGAAACCAAAATATACAACTATTTACATCATATACATGATACCTACAAACTACTTACAGACCATTTACAGGTATTTACAAATATTTACAAGCTATTCACATTAGCGCAAACCAGCTATTTACAAACCATTTACAACTTATCCACAATTATTAACAACTATCTCCATCTGCACAGAAGGTGGACAACCTTCCGACAGAGCCAACCCACCAACGGGCGGTGAACCAGAGGCAAGAAAAGAACAGACGATAGAAATGAAACGGAACAAAACAAAAACAAGCGAAAACTAAACCAGGCGAAAACAACAAACGAGAAAATGAACCCAAGACAGAGAGAAGGGAAGCGAAAGCACCAACCTGAAAATGCAGAAGGTGGAGGAAGGGATTACCGAGTGAACTCTACAACACTTGAATCGTTAGTTCGCCAAGATCACCAACACGGAGCACTCGCATACGTCAGAGAACACATAAGGGATTTAAGCTTTTGATTATTGCAAATTCTCTGCAAACTTTGTTTATCGCTCTAAAAAATGCTATATTTCGCTCCAAGTGCTCAAAGGTTTTAATCGCGGTAAATGTGAAAATGACAGGTAAGCTCTATTTATACCCACGGTAAAAGCAATCCTCCTCCTTCCGGAGTTTTAGGTTAGACGAAACTTCCAGACTCCGGACCTAGGGATTCCTTGCGATGATGTTCCTAAGACTTAGGAACATCATCGCAAACAATCCCGGAGTCCAGAATCAAACTTCCCACCAAAAGACAACCTCCGAGATCTGAGATCTGGGAGGGGAAAAACAAACCAAGAAAATGGCACACTCCGGGAAGAAAACCCCAGAGAAGGAAAAGCAAAGAAAAGAAAGACAAGGCAGAGCCGCAACAAAAAGAAAAGCAAAGAAAGAAAAAAGAAAGGGGGACCCAACATTTTGCACACAAATTGTAGGGACGGGGATGCAGGGCATAACAGAAACATGGTGCGTAACATAGTGATTTGGTTCATTGTTTTGAGTTACAAATGCATGAAAATTCAAGAATATGTGGGATCAAGGAATATGGTAATCACAACAAGGAATCTCATTGCCATATGGTATGTTATACTAGTCACTAGCATCGTGAGATATCTAATTATTTACAATAGTATACAAATCATTCAAGACACATTCCATGCAAGTAGTATGCGTAAAGATAGCAGATCATTAAAGCCAAAGAAGACAGTAATTTTTTTAAATAAAAAAAAACATTAGCTGCTACAATAATCAAAACAATTGTTTCAAACTAATACCAACTGCAGGTAATAGACATGATGAAATATAAAAGGTAACAAGAGTTTTTCTTCATTGTTTACATCAATAGTGTTTACCTAATTTACCTATTCATAAGATATTTTTTAGAATGACATGGTAACCATATTATTATGAGAACATAGAAATCTTTAGAAGAAAATTATCAAAATGAAAGTGAGTGCACCATACAAGGGATGAGGCCCAGAATCACAAACACAGAGTTGAAAAACATCCCAGGAGATTCCAGGAATAAGTCATGGGATCATATGATAGGAAGAAAAACAAAAATTATAACTATCAGATGGAAGACACAAGGAAATCCTTGGCTATTTGACATGGCTGGAGAAAGTAAAGATTATATCAAGGAAAACTCGCCATTTAGGAAAAACCCAAATGCAGTTTTTATATGAGAATACTACAACATTGATAAGAGAATTCATAGCATGCAATGAATATATAAGAGAATAATCAGGAGCCTTTGTTCTTGCATTTAACAAACCGTCATAAATTTCTAGGTTTTCAAGAGTTGTTGCTACAACATTTTACAAAATAAAGGAAAGATGTGAAAATATTCAAAGAGCCACCATTTATGTCAACAATAGAAAAGTGTCATATAGCAGAGACAAAGCTTGAACCAATGGATAATCCTAAAGAAGAGAAAGAGAAAAGAAATACCCAATTACAAAAACTAAATTTCATTCAATGAATGTACATAAAGTAAAGGAATGTTCCAAGAAGTCATGGCTTTTTTCATGCATCAAAACTGAGTGTTCCAAAAACCCAAACATAGCGGCTATTGCAAAATAAGGAATGAGTATAGGAATCCATATACAAAGAAATTGAGGGTTTCTATTTATAGAAAGAGAAAAGAATCAGTAGGGTTTTGATTTCCCGACCACAATACATCACAATAAAGGAGTTCAATTTACTTACAAATCTCAGTGGAAACCTTTATAAAATCCTCACAAATCTTCAGCTTCCTCTTGAAAAACCTGTTGCTAACCCTAGCTTAGATCAGCGTCGTGAGGTAGTCTATAAAATTCCAAGTGTTAAACGGAAAAAATAAATGAAGAGTATTTTGTTTTATGGTTGAAAAGACCATAGAAGGTTCTCGAGCTCCTAATGCATTTTTTTTCCTTTGTTTAAAAAAACAAAACTTCCCAACTAATGTGTTGTGGGCTAATAATTTTTGTCTTATGTTGAAATCCTTCATCTTTTTGCATAATGTTAAATGTTAAGTTTGCTTTAATGTTGTTATTATAAAATATTAATCAAGTTATTTCTTTCAAATCAAAACTGCCACATTTGTTTTGTATTTTTAATGCAGATAGGAGATGTGGAAACATATGTGAGGTTATTTGCCAAGTGTGGGATGCTATTTAATTGATTTTTCCAGGTATGATGGAGCTATGTCAAAGTGGTTGGAGCTTTTATGTATTGTTTCAAGCATATACGGGTAGTTGTTCCAGTTGGAAAACATGTACCAAAGAGTTAGGAGGCTATTTTGACCCTTTAAAATCACTTTTGAGAGCTTTTTGGAGCCTTTTAGTTGGATTTTATTGTGGACTTGGTCAGTCTTGACCTTTTCACATGTTGAGAGCACTTTTGAAGGAGATTTAGTTGTAATATTTTATCCTTTTCTTATGTATCTGACCCAAGACAGTTGGGAAGTTCCTATCTTCTTAGATTTTTAAAAGGAGATGTTTTCTTGGTACTTAGTGAGTTTTGTAACTCCTGATTCATTTAGTTCTTGATTATGCATATTTTGGGCCTTAGTGACTTTTAACAGTGCTTTGTTCACTATTGGCATACTTTAGTAACTCATATAGGTTGATATATATAGAAACTACCTTGGAAACTTATGAAAGTTTTGTTACCTTCTTTCTTTTCTTGCAAATTTGTGTATTTCATGTGATTGATCAAATTGCCAGTGAAGTTTAAATTATTTCCTTGTGATTTTGTCTTACTGTCTTTTATACCTTCTCTATGAGAATGTCATGTGCAGGTTACATGTTGTGTCTGAGCAACTGATATGAGCTCCTTTTTGTGAATTTTTCCATTCCATTCTTGATTTTATACATTCGGACCTTCTTGTGAAATATTTATGCATGTGCATATTTAAGAAAAATTGTGCGAGTTATTACTGTCATCATAGTGTTCAAAGTGTTTTCAGCTTCCTGAATATCATAAGTTTAGCAATTTGGTGCATCACACTTTAAATTTAAATTTTATTTTCCTGTTATCCTTCTAATTGTTTCCTCTGAAAGTTTCATATAGGTGAGTACCATAGGAAGATGACCTTCTTTGGAGGTTCTTTGTATTTTAGGTAGCCCAAAGACCTGGAAAGATCCCATGTTTATCAAAGTTACTAAGTCTACAACTTTGTAGGGTGAAAATTTCAGAGATAACATTTTTTGGCACGCCCGGTGGGACCCAGGAGTTGTTTAAGGCTCTTATTTTCTAAATTTTCTTGTTGTTCTTGGTGTGTGCACTAGTGAATTTACCTATAAGATGAAAAAAATGTTACACATCTAGAAAATCTAAGCTCTATAATGAAAGGACCAATGCAAGTAATTAATGAGAATAGTGCAGACAAGAAGCATCTCTTCTCCTTTTAAGTATTTGGAGCTACCCCCACCCAGAAGGAGAGGGAGATCAGCTCAGAGATTACCATAAATTCTATTTTATACAAGAAATTCTGAATCAATTCCTTCTAGATGAAACAAAAAAAATACAAGTTATTTAATATTGATTTTTGTTGTTCCAACATTTGTTTTTCCAAGAAGACCAGTTTTGCAAGTTTCCATGGAGTGTCATTTTTCTTCTTTTAATCATGGCAACCCGCTGAATTTAGATCAGTGTGACAATATGTGAGTGACAACTTTGAAAATCCTACAATATTTCTTAGGTGAGGACCAAACCACCCATGTTGAAAATATTTAGGATGTTGTGAATCTATGTGCTCTTCATCATGTAACAGAAGACAACGTTGTTGTGAGATTGTTAACAACTTTGTTCAAAGGAAAAGCATTAGAATGGTACATAAGGCTTGCTGCAAGTTCTATTAAGAATTGAGATTAGTTAGGGATAGATCGGGTTATTTTTCATTAATGGAGAAACTTTCCACTATAAAGAAATCTCCTCATGAACAAATTTCAGATTTTAATTTTAGATTTCAAAAGACTTGGGAGAGGATTCCTCAAATCGTGAGGCCATTTGATGAACATTCATTTTCATACTATTTGAGGGCATTTAATAGTGACATCATTGTCATGATACAGTCTATTATGAGAGGAAATACACTTCCAGGAGCTTATGACATAGCCATTAGAACTGAGAACATCCTTATTTAGGCTAGAAAGATAGCCCCAAGGCCTCCCATGCCTATTTTTCCTATAGCACCTATAATTCAGCCAGTAGTGCCATTACAAGAGACAGCCATAGTTGTTATTCTAGTTGATTCCTTATTACCAGTATCATATTCAAAGCCTAATGTCTCTAGAAATGGTATTCCAACTCAATCTATTAAGATGCACGAGATAAAGGGATTATTACACAACTTTGGGAATGAAATCATGAATTTAAAAAAGTAGCAGAATCGGAATTTCAAACCTTACCATGCCCCTTATTAGCCTCCATATGAGCATAATCAAATTGGGAATAGGTCATTTTACCAGCAGAACAATTTGGGCCAAAGATCTCTTAATAACATGCCTTATCAATCATATAACCCAAGTGCTACTAGTACTTCAAAAGAGTTTGTACCAGTATAGAACAACCTGCACAGGACTACGAGTGGTGTTTCCTGTACAACCAAACCCACAATTAGAGCACATGTACAAATGGGATAATCAATCAATCTTTGATGGTGCAAAGTATTCCAAGTTTTCAGCCAAGTACCTCAAAAGAAGCCTCAATGCAGCAACATGAGGAACAATCAGAGACTACTCTTCTGAAATAGAAGAAAAATATTTATGTGGGGTCAATCACGTTGGTCCATCCATTTTGGATAATACAAGAATTTTAAAAAGAGCACTTAATGGAGGGCAAAAAAATGTACAAGCTTCAAATCCAAAAAATAAAGCTACAGGATACAAGCAAATTGATGTAGGACCTTCTATAAGCAATGGACCTATTGTGAATAGAGTTGTAAGGGGTGCAAGTTAGAAAAATGTCTCTAATGTATGAATTTTACAAAAGGACCAGAAATAACCAAGCAAGGTGTAGCTAAAATCAACAACTCAACCAACAATGCCAACTCCTGCTAACATCGAGATGTTGCTCCTAAAGGTCTGATTAAGGTTAGTGACACACATTTTAATATTTTAGAGAAAATAAAGAAAGCTAATGTATCTATGTCTATATGGGATACATTAAGTATATTTGGTTAAAAAGACTTTCTACATTCAGCCTTATTAGATTTGAATATAGCTAGTGAGCCCAAACAAGATAAAATCCAAGGTTGCTCTTAAAAATTCTATTGTAAATGATAAGGAACAACAAGTGCTAAAACCCAAGCCCCCTCCTTTTTACGTGTCATTAATAATAGGAGACCATCTTGTGCATAACTACATGATTGACTCGGGTTCCAATAGCTTAGTCATACCCAAGCAAATAGTAGACAAACTAGGTATTGAGTATGAGCCACTTGAGAAGGGAGCTGTCTAGCTAGATGGTACAGTAGTAAATGCGGTTGGTGATATTAAGGGTTTGAGTTTGACCTTACAAGCATGTCTTAACTTCACTATCCCACAAAACATATACATAATAGAGCTGCCACCTCATTTTTCCATCTATCTTTCTAGATATTTTATTGCAAAGATAGGTGGGTATTTGTCTGCAGACTGGTCGTACATGCTTTTTAGGAATAGCTATGGGACTAAAGTTACAATTTAGTTTGAGACCATAGCTAAGCACCATATTGAGCCTTATAATCCTAGCCCTATCAATTCCAACTTACTTGCAAGTGAGATAGAGGAACAACTTGTTGTCCAAGAAGGTCAAACACAGATTGTGGACATTCTGGATATCCTTTTGGATGAATGGGCTACCCAAAACAAAAAATAGGTTTTCTATGAACATGTAGAACAACCAGATTTGGGTGCATACATGAAGTTGACTCATTCATTCCCAAATTAATGAAAATATAAATCAGTGTAATGAACAAGGAGTTTGGGAGTTGTTTTTTGATGGGTCAAGGAGAAAAGTTGGAGCTAATGGGGGATGTATGCTAGTCTCTCCAAGTGGACAGCAATTTTATTCAGCTTGTAGATTTTGTTTCATTTGTTCAAATAACACAAATGAATACATAGCCCTCATTCATGGGCTGGTATGACCCAAGAAAAGAGGAATCAATTGTTCAAAAGTTTAGGGATACAGTAAACTGATTGTAAACCAAGCAAGAAATCTCAAAGTGATGAAGAATAACCTACTGACATCTTATAAATATAGGGTATGGGACCTGTTGGCAGGTTTTACTGCTTTCAATCTGATTTCTATACTAGAAATCAGAATAAGTACACTAACAAGTTAGGTATCATAGGTGCTCAATTTGATAATCCCAAGGAAATGACGAGTGACAAGTGGAGCCATCATATTAAGGTAATTGGCAGGCTTTTTGTACACAATAACAACATAAATTGGTAGGTTTTTGAAAGTGACCAGAAAATTGTAAATTTTTGGAGAGAGGATGTTGGGTTTTCATATGTTAACCAAGATAAACTTCAGCAATAGTATGAAGACTAGATCATTCAGCTTAAGAATAACAAAGTACCAAAGGGTCTAGTCACCCTTGAATCATTTTTTAATAGTGATGATGAAGTCCATAAACCAAATTCAAGCATATGGATTCAGCTAGATCATTATGAAGAATTGGAGGTCTTCAAGGAAAAAATAGTTAAATTAGGAAAGGTATGTACACTTGATGAGAAACTCTCTTTTGTTCAATTTTTTCAAGAGTTTAATGATATTTTTGCATGGGAATATGGAGATTTAAAAGGTTTTAACCCACAGTTGGCCCTACATACCATAGAATTAGAAGTTAATGCTAAGCCTGTGAGGCAAAAATAGAGGCCTATAAATCCAAAGTTAGAGCCCTTAATGTAGAAAGAATTGAATAAGTTAATAGAAAGCAGTAGAATCTTCCCCATAAAGCATACTTCATGGATTTCAAACTTAGTTCCTGTTAGGAGAAATAATGGGAAGTTAAGACGGTGTGTTGACTTTAGGGATATTAATAGGGCTTCACTGGAAGACCGTCTGTAGACACCCTAAAATGGACATACTTGCAACCTTACATTAAAAGCACTAATTTTCATATATTAATTAATGGTTATCTAATTATTAATTAATCATCTATTTTCTTCTAAACTCATTTCCCAAATCATCTAATCAAATTACCAAAATTAATTAAATAATTAATTTTATTTAATTAATTAACCTTAATTCATTAATTTCCATTAATTAATTAATTCAATTCAATTTCCTAAAGTTTAAATTGAAATATTTAAACTTACTAATTAAATTCTTCTAATTAAATTAATTTCAATTAAATTAATTTCAATTAAATTAATTTAATTTCATTCAAATAATGCAATTCTAAATAAAAAAGAATTCAATTATCTCACATGTTGAAAACTTTAAATTCAAAAATGAATTAAATATTTATTTATCTTTAAAGAGATAACTTTAATTAGATCACATGGGTTATTCCAGCCACCTCTTCAGTTCTAAAAGGTAACTCAAAATTAGCTCTTCAGTTAACCAAACTCTATCTCCTCTATCTCAGTTGAAGAGGTGGAATTTACTGATGGCTTCTTCAGTTCCCTTTGATCTCAACCGTTCATCCTCCTATCTCTAGGATTGATCTCAATCATTCATCTCATTCTCAATTCCTATATAATAAACCCTTCATAACCATTTGAAGGATCCAGGATTTCAAGCTCACATGCACCATTACTCTATCATATTTGGTTCAAGCATCAAGCCATCTTGCGATCACACACACACACACATTCAATATCAAATTCTCAATGCTCCCAAGTCATAGACGCTACCCACACCAATACTGAGCATCACAAATAACGTTTCAGAAGGAGTAGAGAGAGACAATAGAAGCTTCAAGCAATTGTGTTTGCATTCATTTGTTTTCCTCTTATTTGCTTGTACATTTTATTGATTCGTAGTTTTATTTTTAGTATTTATTTCCATTTGATTTTCCCCATTGCAAATCGGTGCTACTAACCCTCTTTGTTGAGTGTTACATAATTTGATACCACGTACATTTTGGTTAATACGGTGTGAATCAAACAACCCGAATATCCCTTGCAAACAATAGATAAACCCTTTTAGCCATGACCGTATGGTTGTAGAATTCTTTTCTATGTTTTTTTTTCAATATCTGTGTAATTTTGCAATCACTGGTGCTTTACCGCAATTGATGGAATTTTGCCAAAATTATTTGGTTTATTACCACAATTATTGAAAGGGTTTCGCAAAAGTTTTTTGTCTCTATTCACAACTCTATTTTCTTGCTCTGTGCTGCAATCGCCATCATTTAACTACAATTGCACACAGATTGCCGCAATTGACTGATCCATGCCACAATCAGTGGTTCTTTACCACAATCTGAAGTAATTTTTTGCAATTGCTAAAATCTCACCGCAACAGATTGTTCTTTGCCATAATTGCCAGTGCTTTACTGAAAATGCCAGAAATATTTCTTATCTGATCCAAATCCTCTGCCTATCTATTTTTAATATGACATTTTCTTGTTCTCTGTGCAGGACTGGACAGATCACCAAAAATAGAGAAGGGTAAGTCTTTGTGAGTATCAATCATTTCGAAAGCTTTTTTTCAAAGTTGCACATACTCTCATTTGAAAATATTTTTGTGGTACTAACTTGTCTAAACAAAGCAAACTTGAAATCAATCCACTTGTCAATTTGGTTCTTAAAAATAAAATTGCATGCAATCATCTTGAAACCTCACATTTACACATTGGTGCTTTAAAATTGACGTGGAGGTTAAGAATTGAACAAAGACAAAAAATCATTTAAAATTTGGGCATTAAAAAAGAACAAGCAATCAACACCTACTTTTGGGCTTAAAACTGAACACTTATGCTTATATGGTGGTTTAGCTTTGTTCACATTTCAACTTTGGGGTTTAAGCAATTAACCTTGTGTCTTGAGTTTTTGGTGCACTTGCAAAATCTGTTAGATTAAAAACCTTTATACTTTTTTAGAAATGCCTATCCGGGGAATGTGCTTGTTCCTCAGAGAACAACCTTAAACTGGTAATCCTTCTGATTAGTATATAAACAAGATGCAAACCAAAGTTCTATTTTATATCTAGCTAAGCTCGGGCGAGGTGTGTTGATGATATTCTGGATCGGGTGAATAACCCTATGGAGCCAGCGTGGTCAACTAGGATTTTAAGTGAGTCACACACATAAAAACTGATTGGATAGATGCCATGGACCCTACTAGAACCTATTAATTAGAGGCCAACCTAGTTTATCTTTGAACAAATACCTTATTATAGTGCAAGGGGTTGTAGAATTCCCCCCCAAGATTCCCAACATATGTGTTCCAAGATATTTTTGCAGTGAAAGAGATCTTCACTATATGACAACAATATCTAGCAACAAGAAAAACATGGGCACCTACGTCGTGGACCTTTGTGTCCTAGTAGTGTGATAATTGATGTGTGAGCTAATGGACATTCAAACATTGGGCCTATAATATTGTATTTTGAAACCATTGACTTAGATTAATCTCACTGTTCATTGTTGAGACCTCATGATAACATTGCAACTTGAAAAAGTTGTAGAACATACACATTCCAATCTTAAATCTTTCAAGACACATTGTCTATTGTGCTTGTTCTTTGATCAATTTCCAAAATGCAAAAAAAAATCAAAACTATCAAAATGATTCAAATGTGTTAAAGTCTAGGGTTGTCAACATCAAAATATTCTACAAATCAGAAGCCTTGTTCTAAAAAATCAGAATTGTTAAGCAGTGAGGTCTATTTTTTTATTCTTTTTGAGACTATTTCCCCTTTGCCACAATTTCCCACATTTTTCTGCAATTTACAGAAGTTTGTCGCAATCATAAGTTTTATTGCCACACTTGACCAATTTATTATAGCAATTGGTGATAGATTATCGCAATCAACCAGTCACTTTACCTCAATCAGTCAAGTTTTGCTGCAATTTATCAGAGACTTTTTAACACCTAATTTGACCTAAAAACCTTGAAAATACTCCCCATTATGTGTCAAAAACCAGTGTCTATCCCAGAAAAATGTGAAGAATATTGTGTGAATCTCTAAACATTAAAGATCATCCATTGTTTGAAAGCATGATTATCATCCAAGCATTGTTAGTTCAAAAATTTAGACTCGAACTATCTTGATCCCGTTATCTCAAAATCATCATTATCTCTATCAGTGACTTTGTCCCAGGCAAAGGTTGACAAATCTTATTCTTACATCATCAAAACTTTGAGATCAAGATAAATCAACATCTGTCCTTAGAATTACCCTTGTCCAAACATAACTCGGACTCTCCTAGAAAGGTTATCCTTTTCTATTTTATTTATATCACATGTTTTAGTCATAAAATTTGGACCACACTATGTCTAAAACACCTTATGGAGGGCCTTACACAAGGTCGAAGGCTAAAACCCAACCTGATGAGTCTTATATCAACAAATTCCCCACTTGGGAAATAGAGCAAGAGGATGATCCTTTCAAAAATACCAATCCTCTATACATTGATAATCCCCATGGGTCATCTTTGTTCCAAAATGTCACAAAAGAGGAGCTTGAAGATATAGAGAAAGGCCCCTATTCTATGCAAGTGGTTGATGTTGTTGTAGAGAGGAAACCTGAATGTTTATTAGCCATGTTGATAAGGAAGGGAGTCAAACTCCCTGCTGAATTCAATGTGTCAACCATATGGCCCGAAAACCCTCTCACAAGTCAAAAAACTACTCGACCCTCTCAAACAGAACCTGTGGTATCTCAAATCTTTGCATCCTTGATAACAATGACATTAGCATAGACTGTGTCCAATTAAAACAACTCCACGAACCAAGAAAGCACGTCTTCCATACAAATAATGACATGCTCCCAACTAAGTGCACCCATGGTCACTAGCATGCCTCAACCCTTGGCCTTATGGCCTGTCCAATCAAGCTTGCATGCTATGCCCTCAATCCCACCAACAAGCAGCAACCTTTTTGCAACTATGTCACTACTATAGTCAATCCCTACTAGCCTTGGGGTCAACACATCATTCCCATAGGGATCCATCTCTATAGGTCTGACTTTCAGTCAATGCCCACCCAAGGTTACACCTTTTCTCATCCAGCAACAGACTCAACCCCAGTAGCAACAATCCTAGCTTCAACAGCAACAACAACCTCAACCCCAGCTTCAGCAACAACAACCTCAACCCCAACAACAACAATCCCTACTTCAGCACCAACAACAACCCCAACCCCAACAACAAACACAATAGAATCAACCTTGGGCCACTCACATGCCCCCATATCAGAATCATGTGTTGGGAAATCAATATCAAGTCCCAAGGATGAGGTCCTATGTTCATACTCAAGTGACACAAAGGAAAAAACTCATACCTACTACAACACAGAGGTACAATGTAGCAAATTATCCTCACTCTCAAATAGACATGCTAATCCAACAACTACAGAACCTTCAAACCCAAATGATGGATATGAAAAATCAAGGGAAAACTAAATCCTACACCGCAGAGGATTTATACTCATACCCCTTTGATCACTCTCTTCACATGTCTCCATTCCCAACCCACTTCTCAGTACCAAAATTTGACAAATATAGGGGCAATACCAACCCTATTGAGCATATTCAAGAATTCTTTGCTAGTTGTGTCAAGGTCGCACATGATGAGACATACTTAATGTGACTATTCCTACAAAGCTTAGTCAGACCAGGTAATGGAATGGTTCTCACATTTACCTCATGGCATTCTGTCTTGGGGTGAATTGGCCAAAAAGTTCATCGCTCACTTCCATCATAACATCGAGCGCAAGGTCAGCATCAAGGACCTTTGTGATATCAAACAAAAAGATGGAGAGTGTTTTGTAAAATTACTACAAAGATGGAGGAATACTGCAAACAGAATCACATATAACGTACCTGAGAAAGACCTAATAGTCATGTTCATTGACAATCTGATTCTAGACATGTCATTTACAACAAAATTACAGTTAGCTCCAAACTTTAAAAAACTCATCAAATGAGGAATTCATTATGAGCATAACTTGGTCAAATGAGGTGTCCTTGCAGATCCTACCCAAATGAATACAAACAAGACTGCAATAGTCAAAGAGAAATGGTGGAATAAAAACAAAAATGTCACTAGTGATGGTGTCATTGATGTGAAAACTCTCAACTATGCCCAACCCAAAGTGTCACTGCAAGGTGAACCTACAGCTAACCAACAACCCATGGTGCCCACTCCAAAAGCATACACTCAAGCTCAACCACCCCCTATCCAAGTGGCCATTGTGTCAAAAATTCAACCACAGGCACAAAACCAACCACAGTTTCCATTTCCAAAATGATATTTCACACCACTAGGAGAGTCGATAGAATCAACCTTAAGAAAGCTAATACAATCCAACAATATCACTCTCCCTAAAATTAGAGAATATGAACATGGTGCAATCAAACCAAAGTGGTACAATGATAATGATTTTTGCAAATTTTATTGAGTGAAGGGACACAAGACACCCAATTGTTATCGATTGAAACACGCCATCCAAGATCTGATTGACACAGGGGTCATCGATGTAACCAACACCCAAAAAAAGGCACCACTAATCATACGATATTCAATGACACATTCCATGATCATAATAAAGGGAAAACCTCTAGGTCTGGTGGACAGTCAAAATAGGTCAACTACACTTATGCCAACAGTGACAACACTATCAATTTCCTAAATCCTTCAAATTTCCATGTGGCTACCATCACTATCAGAGACCAAGGTGCTAAATGTGTTGTAACCACACCTCATACAAAATTTGTCTTGTAGGGAATTCCTTCCTCATCTGCTACACCAGTCAACCCTCATGCAACCTTAGATCCATAGACAAGCCTAATGGATTAGCTAAAGTGTGCACCTACCCAAATATCCATGTTTGACCTCTTGTGCACATCCCTATAGCACAAGAAAGTGTTAGACCAAGCACTTAAAAAAGAAGTCCCAAGGGACATAACTCTATAGAGATTTTAGACAATGATGAAACATATAGCCACAAATAAGCATGCAATCTTCACAGATCATGACATGTCGCTACATAAACCCTTGCATAATGATCCCTTGCACTTACTTATCCAATTCCACAAAAGTGCAATCCGTAGAGTCCTCGTTGATGGTGGAGCAAGATTGAACATATGTACTCTAAAGGTCATCAAGAAACTAGGATACTCTGAATCTAGTATCGATGTCACAAGAAGGATCAACATCATATCCTATGATGAAGCGGAGAGATCTTCCAAATTTATTATCATTCTACCTGTCTAGATTGGCCCAGTTGTCAAGAACACTCCCTTCCAGATCCTAGACCTATAGTTGGGATATAACATGTTACTAGGGAGACCATTGATACATAAGATGCAAGTTGTACCCTACACATACCATTAGTGCATCAAGTTCCCATACCAGGGGAAAAAAATCATTATAGAAGGAGATCCAAACCCATTCCAATACTGCAATGTTGTTCAAACTAGTACTGACAACCAGGTTCCATCAAACCAAGAGGAAAGTATCCCTTCTGCATCAAATTCAGTCCCCAAAGATGTCATAAGAAGAGCGGGAAAAATATCTATTACTGACAAGGGATGTGGTGAATACAACTACAAGGAAGCTTTCACTATCACAAACATGCCTCGGAGCCCAAGGATATATGGCATGCCACAACCAGCTATTACAACAGAAACCCTAGAACTTGTTATGTTCAGGTGTCCACCCACAACCTTTATCAGATGGGGATACATTGTAGAAGAGAACCCATTTGATCTAGATATCAATATATGGTTGTATCAAGATCCACAAGAGACACTTCAACAACCCCTACCCGTATCAACCTATGGAGCTGGCTATACAATACTGCAAAGGTTTGGGTATGATGGTACAACTGTAATGGGGCAAAGACAACAAGGTTTAATGGAATTGTCTCTCCCACCAACCTAGAGAAATAAAAGAGGGTTAGGCTATGGGAAACAAAGAACCATTCCTATCACCCAAGACATACCCATTGATCAAGAACAAATAGAAGAGTTACACTAGGGGAAAAACCCAAAACACATCTTGATCAACAACATACTTCAACAGTTGTTGACAGCCAAAGTGGGAACTTCTCAATACCGATTAATCCTCAACCAAGAAATCCATGATAACAAGGGAAGTGAGAGATCCAATGAGCATTCTAGCAAAATTGACTCCCACAAGTACGATTGGAGATCTATTCACAAATTTGAGCCATCAATCCTAGAATATTCCCCTCGGTCAGCCACCACCATACACCTTGACGATCTGTTTGACCAATTAACCATAGATGACTAACCCTGTATCAATAAACATATTAATAAAAATTCATTAGGTGGTGCATCCACATCACAGTCGAGGTTTGTCAGAACCATCTCTATTGTCCCATTCAACCAAAAAAATTCAACCCACCATGAGGACCTATGTACTGTACACCCAAAAATGATAGAGTGGGATCAACAAGGACAACCCAACATGGATACCTTTGAGAATGATGAGGTTATCGTAGACTTCATGGGAATTGGAGAGGGAATGCCATCAAGAGACCATAAAGAAAGTTTCTCCATTGACCTCAATAGATCAATATATTTTGGGGAGGAAGTTCCTCTTTCCAGTCATAAAAAATAATTGAAAAAGAAAAAAGAATCATTAGTAAGTGAAAACTAAAAGCGCTTAATAGCATAAAAATTGATAAAAAAGATAAAACAAGACGTATCTTCTAGTGAAAACCTCACTGAGGCACTAGAAGATGGAAATCATGAACTCCTCCCCTTGACAGAGGAAAAGTTAGCATTATTAGAAGAGGAAATGGAAGAAGTCAACTTGGGTGATGACAAGAACCCAAAGAACATCTAATTAGAAAAATCAAGCATCCCAGAAAAGAGAGAACATTTCATCAATTTTTTCAATAAAAGGAAGGACAATTTTGCATGGTCCTACTCAGACATGCCAGGATTAGATCTAGAGCTTGTGCTACATCATCTCCCATTGCTACGCAATGCCAAACCCATCAAACAGAAGCTGAGAAATATGCATCCCCATGTTGCATTACTAGTTAAAGCAGAATTTAAAAATCTCCTAGATGCTAAGTTCATAAGACCAATCCCATACGCAGACTGGATATCTAATCTAGTACCAGTTACCAAGCACAGTGGTCGGATTCACATTTGTACATACTTTAGAGATATTAACAAAGCTTGTCCCAAGGATGACTTTACTTTTCCTAACATCGACGTGATAGTAGATCTCACCGCAAGACATCAAATGCTATCACTCATGGATGGCTTTTTCAGGGTATAATCAGATAAGGATTGCACCAGAGGACCAACACAAAACAAATTTTACATGTGCATGGGGCACCTACTATTGGAACGTCATGCCATTTGGTCTAAAAAATGTTGGAGCAACATATCAAAGGGCCATGACAACCATCTTTCATGATCTCATCCACAAGACAATGGAGGACTATGTTGATGACATACTTGCCAATTCAATGCTTAGAAAGGATCATCTCCCATTATTGGGACCCATCTTTGATAGAATGCAGGAATACAAGGTCCATTTAAACCCCAAAAAATATGCATTCAAAGTCACCGCGGGGAAGCTATTAGGATTCATAGTGTCACATCAAGGCATAGAGGTAGACCCAGAGAAATTCAAAGCACATCGACCAACCTAAGGAAACTAAGGGGGTTCCAAGGCAAACTCCAATCTATCAGGTGCTTCATAGCCCAGCTAGCAAACAAGTGCCATCCATTCCAATATCTACTACACAAGGACATAAAATTCATATGGACATAACAATGGGAACAGACATTCCAAATATTAAAGGACTATCTACTCAAGTCTCCCATATCGGTGCCACCTATCCAAGGTAAGTCATTGCTTCTATATATCTCAGCAACCGAATCAACATTAGGCATACTCTTAGTAAAACATGATGACATGAACAAGGATAGAGATATCTACTATCTCAGAAGAACATTGGTAGGCTATGAGCTCAACTATACATTGATTGAAAAATTATGCCTAACAGTTGTCTTCGCTTCCGAAAAGTTGAGGCATTACATGTTAAGACATCAAACAAATTTGATAGTGCACATTGATCTTCTCAAGTATCTACTAAGAAAAGAAACACTCATCTGATGACTAGCAAAGTGGGTGATGATCCTAAGCGAATTCAACATAGAATACATAGATAGAAAAGCCATCAAAGGGAAAGTGATTGCAAATCAAATAGAAGAGGCCCATATTCAGGATCATTAGCCTATCATATCTGACTTTCCAGATGAGTCTATCCTTATACTCCAACTGAAAATAGAGGTATGGCAACTATACTTTGATGGGTCATGCACGAACCATGGTGCAGGAGCGGGGATTGTACTCATCACTCCAAACAATGATGCAATTCCCAAATCTTTTAGACTCAACTTCCCATGCACAAACAACATAGCCAAATATGAATCTCTAGTCATCAGAGTAAAGACAAAAATACAATGGAGAATCAAGAACCTTAAGGTCTATGGATATTTGCAGTTGGTCATTAGCCAAGTCAACAAAGACTATATGACAAAAGATGAGAAGCTAATACCATCTAGAGAATCGATGAACAGGTTGCGCACTAAGTTCCAATACATATTTTTTAAGAAAGAACCAAGAGCTCAAAACAAAGCTATAGATGCCATGGCTACCATAGAATCCTTGACCCATATCCCAGGTAATGAAACTAGATTCCATTTTCTAGTGGAGCAGCTCAAGATGCCAGCACATCAAGTACCAATCATAGAATCAACGTGTGTCTTTTTTGGTCCTGAAACCCCATGGTACTATGAGGTATATAATTACCTCCAAAGTAGTTCTTACCTTACGACTTATCTAGGAACCATAAAAAGTCCCTCATCCACCAAGCCTCTAGGTACACCCTTCTCACAACTACTCTATATAGAAGAAGTCTAGACAGAATGCTATTATGATGTCTCACTTCCACAAAATCCCAGAGAGCTATGTATGAGGTACCTGAAGGAATTTGTGGAGCCCACAGAGGTGGCAACAACTTAGCTAAAAAGATCATCTGCATGGGATACTACTAGCCCACAGTAGAGACATATACAAATAAATATGTACAAAGGTGTAGGCAATGTCATATTCATGAAGACCTCATCCATACACCAACCCAAGAACTTAATCCTATCACTTCACCATTACCATTTTCTATGTGGGGATTTGACCTAGTGGGCAAGATTACACCATCTTTATCTAATGGACATAATACATCATAGCATCAACATAGTACCTCAATGAATGGGTGGAATAAATTCCTCCTACCTACATCACTAGGAAGCATATCTCCATTTTTATACTCAACAACATCCTCTGTCGGTATGGAATTCCTCAAACCATCCTAACAGATCATAGTACACTTTTCCAAAACAAAGATGTTGAAGATCTATGTGAATAATTCCAAATCAGACAAGGTTTCTCTTCATTCTATTATCCTCAAGGGAATGGTCAAGCTTAAGAAACAAAGAAAACCATTTTGAAAATCTTGAAGAAAATAATTAATGAATCAGGGCGAGACTGGCATTTACAACTTAGTCCCGCATTATGGGCATAGAGAACTAGTGTGAGAACACCTACATGAGCCACTCCTTTCTCCCTAGTATATGGATCAGAGGTGGTCCTACCCCTCAAAGTGGAAACCATATCCCTGAGAATATCATTAAAGAACCTGATTTCATACGAAGATTACAGAGTAGCAAGGCTCAGTGAACTGGAACAATTAGATGAAAGAACACAAAATGCATTCAACCACTTAAAAGGCTATCAAAATTGTATTAGAAGGAACTCTCATAAGAAATTGAGGCCATGAACCTTTCAGGTAGGAGACCTCATCCTCATGGAAAATCAAAAGAACCAAGTAGAGCGTGTGAAACCAGGAAAGTTCGAGCCTAACTAGCTAGGACTATATGTCATCGTCAACTCTACCCAGAGTGGGGTATACCAACTAGAAACACCAGAAGGAGATCAGCTCCCTGAATACATAAACAACATGCACCTCAAGATTTTCTACACTTGAGGTCTTAATGGTTAAGGAAACTATCTACATACCCAGAAAATACCAAAAAAATCAAAAAATATAAAATTTTACCTTGGTGAAAGCCTGGCAAACAAGCACCTTAGCGACAACAAAAAAATAAAAGAAAAAAGAAAAAAAGTAAAGAGAAACAAAATCACTCTCTCATTGAAAATTTTTCAAATAGATGATATTGAGTAGGTACCTTGGTAAAAACTTGGAAAATAGGTGCCAAGTGTTCAAATCCATCTTCACCATCAATGAACTCCAAGATCAAAAGCTTGAGAAAACTTCGCATGCAAGACTGACTACCCAAGCTATATCCAGAAGTACAATCCCATCTAAGGACCAATACTTATCCATGGTTAGTACTTGTCTACCAGACTAGGGGGGAAATTCTAAATGTCCTAAAAAAATCCCTAAAAATTAAAAAACTCATAAAAATCCTAAAAAGATCAAAATATCCTCAAAAAATTAGTCTTCATCAAAAACAAACAAAAAATTGCAAAATCCAAAGCAATAAAACCAACTCGGTTATCTATCAGCAAACTGGTAACCCAACCAATAAATCAAATGTCAAAACCATGAGCTTTGCGAATCAGCATTGGGCCCATCTGACATAGCTTGATCAACTACCAAAAATGATCAAATCCAATCAATCAATCAAATCAATCGTATTACACAGTGATGGATATGCTCAAAATCAAACAAATCAATCTTATATGAGCCATCCATTGCTGAAACCAGACACAATCAAGCCAATCAAGCCTATAAAGAGAGGTAAGCCAATCAAGAGAATAAAACTGAATCAAGGAACAATCAAAATGTTGACTAGGTCAGTCGTCAGTTAGATGTCAGTCTATATTTTGCGGTTATGTTCTTACACTACTACAGGATCCACCAAGTGAGGAGAGTAGCTATGATGGATCATGACTTATTTTATTTGGTTTCTCTCCGGTGGAATGTTTACTTCAATTTTTGGGCCATGATGATTTAGGATAACTGCGGTAGGCGCTATCACTTATCTGGCAGCTACGCAGTTCCACGATCTAAGCTCAACCCTGGGAAAGAATTGGACATTCCTTCTCTGTTATCTACTTTTTTATTACCAAAAGAATCATAGCGATATCCATACAGTCTGAGGTCTGGGTGCATTGGATTTCTATCTTGGTTTTTTTTCTTTCTTTTCAAAATCAAGATTTCATAGCGGTATCCAGATGGTCTGAGATCTGGGTGCATTGGAATTCTATCTTGGTTTCTTGTCTTGCTTTTCAAAATCAAGGGTTCACAGCGATATCCAGATGGTCTGAGATCTGGGAGCATTGGAATTCTATCTTGGTTTATCTTTTTTCAGATGGTCAGCAAGAAAAGTGGTATCCAAATGGTCAATATCTGGGTGCTTTTGGCTCTCTTTCTTTTCAAATCAGAGATCATAGTGGTATCCAGATGGTCAGTATTTGGGTGCATTTAGATCTCTTTCTTTTCAAAATAGGGAACATAGCTAAACCCAGATGGTTAATATTTGGGTGCACTAAGTTCTCTTTCTATTCAATCTCTCTACTCCTTCCAGTTATCAAGAGGTCATAGCAGTATCCAGATGGTCTGAGCTCTGGATGCATTGGACGCTCTTCGAAATTTCATAAAAAGATGCAATGATGACAAAAATTGGAAATGTGACAGCGACTCGGTCACTCATCCATTCTATCAATTGTCAATCATCAATTTTATCAATTCATATCTATCAATCCATCCCAGAGAAATAATTCTATTTAACTTTCTTCAAACTAACACATGCATTTACTCAGATATTTTGTGCATAGTAGATTGCATTCATTTATTGCATAAGAAAAATCTGAAACATGTGCATAGTAGATCATATATTCATTGCATCCATCATCAATAACATCATAACTAACATAGGAATGCATTCATCATCATCATATAGTGATTCACATTTTCAACAAATTAATGCTCAGCTGACGCATTTTCTATGCTTAATTTGTTGAGGGGGGATATAGTCCACTTGCTATCACTGGGGCAAGCTGGGGCAGGATCAAATCTGAAAATTCTTTGACACAACATGATGAATCACATTGTATCAAAGATGGGAAAATGTAGACACCCTAAAATCAACATACTTGCAATCTTACATTAAAAACACTAATTTTCATATATTAATTAATGGTTATCTAATTATTAATTAATCATCTATTTTCTTCTAAATTCATTTCTCAAATCATATAATCAAATTACCAAAATTAATTAAATAATTAATTTTAATTAATTAATTAACCTTAATTGATTAATTTCTTTTAATTAATTAATTAAATTCAATTTCCTAAAGTTTAAATTGAAATATTTAAACTTACTAATTGAATTTTTCCAATTAATTTTATTTTATTTAATTCAAATAATGCAATTATAAATAAAAAAGAATTCAAATATCTCACATGTTGAAAACTTTAAATTCAAAAATGAATTAAATATTTATTTATCTTCAAAGAGATAACTTTAATTAGATCACATGGGTTACTCCACCCACCTCTTCAATTCTAAAAGGTAACTCAAAATTAGCTCTTCAGTTAACCAAACTCTATCTCCTCTCTCTCAGTTAAAGAGGTGTAGTTTACTAATGGCTTCTACAGTTCCCTTTGATCTCAACCGTTCATCTTCCTATCTCTATGATTGATCTCAACCATTCATCACATTCTCAATTCCTATATAATAAACCCTTCATAACCATTTGAAGGATCCAGGATTTCAAGCTCACATGTGCCATTACTCTATAAGATTTGGTTCAAGCATCAAGCCATCTTGCGATCACACACACACATTCAATATAAAATTATCGACACTCCCAAGTCATAGATGCTACCCACACCAATACTAAGCATCACAAATAGCATTTCGGAAGGAGTAGAGAGAGACAATAGAAGCTTCAAGCAATTGGGTTTGCATTCATTTTTTTTCCTCTTATTTGCTTGTACATTTTATTGATTCATAGTTTTGTTTTTAGTAGTTATTTCCATTTGATTTCCTTGATTGCAAATCGGTGCCACTAACCCTCATTGTCGAGAGTTACAAAATTTGATACTGCATACATCATCATCCTTTGCCTTCCATGGAGAAAATTTTGTAGTTTGTCTCAGGTTCAGAATGCTTCTTGTTACTCGATGGGTATTATGGTTATAATTATATTTTAGTTAAGGATGAAGACTTTTTTAAAAGAGCTTTCACCACAAAGTGGGGTACCATGGCTTACAAGAAAATGCCCTTTAGTTTGTCCAATACTATGGCAACCTTCCATAAATCCATGGATGTGGTGTTTGACAACTTAATGTACAAGATTTTTTTGGTGTGTCTAGATGATATAATTGTCTTCTCCAAGGAGGAAAAAGACCACATAAAGCATTTGAGGTAAATATTTGAGAGGTGCAGGGAGTTTGGGATATCTTTGAATCCAAAAAATATGTTTTTGCAGTCCATGAGAGCAGGTTATTGGTATATATTGTATCTAAGGAGGGAATCACTATTGACCCTAAGAGGTTTAATGCAATTCTAGAGTTATCTCTGCCTAATCACAAGAATGGGTTGTAGAGCTTCCCTAGCAGAATTAATTTTCTGCATAGATTTATTCATGATATTGCTAATTTATTAAAGCCTTTAACTGGTATGATCAAGAAAAATGTAGTTTATAGTTGGACCAGAGAGGCAAAAAAAAGTTTTGGAGCTATCATGTAGGCTTTAACAACAACTCCTACCTTAGTAAACCCCAATTTTTTGAAGGATTTTATTATCTATGCTTATGGCAACATAGATTCTATCTCTACAATTCTAGTGCAGGAAAATGATAATGGATTTGAGCAGCCAATAGATTTTTCAGTCAAGGGTTAGAGTGATATCAGCAGAGGTACAAATTTGTAGAGAAACACATACTTGTTGTTATCATAAGTCACAAAAAGTTTAAACCTTTGGTCTCTAACATCAGGATTCATCTGATGGTTGCTCACCCTTGTGTAAAAGGGTTTCTTATAAGTAAGGATTTGAATGAAATTAGAGAAGGGAAGATAAAAAGGGGCATGGAATATGACATGGATAATAAGATCACGAAGCGTGTTAGGGGTAAAGGGTTGTGTGAACAGCTAGCTGAAGGATCTGTCGTAGCAGAAAAAGAGAATGTTCTAGTTAATAATGTTGTCCCTCAAGATGATGAACCTTCTTTAGGTACTAGTTGGGTCAGGGATATGACTTTGTTTCTGCAAAATGGTGAGTTTCCAACACACATGGACAAGGCTAAAAGGAGAAACTTCAGGTTACAATCAATTCCATATGTGTTGGTAAATAATGTTTTGTTCAGAAAAGACCTTAATGATGTGTTGTTAAGGTGCATTGACAATGATTAGGTTGAGAGTGTACTTCAGGAGTTCAATGATGGAACCGTTGGGGGTCATTTTCCCCAAGAACTATAGCCTAGAATATTATGAGACTGGTTATTACTGGCCAAGATTATTCAAGGATGCACATGCATGGGCAAGAAAGAGTGTTAAATGTGTTGTTTTTTAAGGCAAAGAGAGGCTCCCATCTATGCCTCTACATCCAATATAAGTGGATCAACCCTTCATGAGGTGGGGAATTTATTGTATAGGACCCATAAGTACACCTTAAAGTGAAGGTCATAGGTGGATACTTACAGCCATCGATTACTTTACCAGGTGGATTGAAGCAATGGATTTGAAAGAAGCCAATGAATCTGTTGTCTTGAACTTCTACGATGATTTGGTGTACATGAGTCAATAATATCATACAATGCCTTGGCCTTTGTGAGATTAAGAGGGAGTGATTGGCTGTCAAAAATGGCATTCATCTGAATACCTCATCAAACTAGATGCAAAGCCCTTTAGACAAAGGCAAAGACCCATAAATCCAACTTTGGCTCCTAAGATGAAAGAGGAATTAACAAAGATGAGAGATGCCAGCATCATAAAACCAATTAGGCACTCTACTTGGGTTTCAAATCTTGTACATGTTAGGAAGAAAAATGGAGATATCAGACTTTGTGTAGATTTCAGGAACTTAAACATATCTTCATTAAAAGACAATTATGCATTACCTAACATGGAAGCATTATTACAAAAAATCACTGGCAATGAACTATTATCCATGATGGATGGGTTCTCTAGGTACAATCAGGTGAAGGTCAAAGAGGAAGAACAATATAAAATGACATTCACCACACCATGGGGTACATACGTTTATGCAAGGATGCCATTTGGACTTACGAATGTTGGGGCTACATTTTAGAGCACCATGGATGTGGCTTTTAAGGATTTCATTGATGTTATTATGGAAATATATCAAGATGACATCATAGTTTATTCCAAAAGGGAAAAATACCATTGCAAGCATTTAGAACAAATCTTCAAAAGAGCCCTTGAGTATGGGATATCCTTAAACCCAAAGAAATGTCATTTTGGAATAATTGAAGGTAAACTTCTTGGACATATCGTATCTAGAGATGGAGTGAAGATAGATCTAGAAAGAATTGAAGCAATTAATAAGATTCAGATTCCTAAAAATGTTAAGTGGATTCAATCTTTCTTTGGACAAATCAACTTTGTGAGAAGGTTTGTCTCAAATTTTTTAGAAATTGTTAAACCTATTGCAAAGATGTTAAAGAAAAATGCAGTTCTAAAATGGACGGATGAAGCATTAGAGGATTTTGCTAACATTAAGAAAGCAATCAAGGAAGCTCTGGTTTTGAAATCCCCTAATTTCTCAAAACCTTTTCAACTATTCTCTTTTGCTTCCTTTCACACCATTGCAGCTGTCCTATTGCAGAAAAATGATGAAGGACATGAGCAACCAATAGCCTTCTGCAGTAAGACTTTACAAGATTCTAAGTTAAACTATGATATACATGAGAAACAAGCTTATGCATTAGTAAAATCAGTAAAGTCATCCAAGCCTTATCTAGTTGGAGCTAAGATTGTGGCATATGTACCTAATGCAGAAACTAAAGACATATTGAGGCAATCAGAAGTCACAGGTAGAAGATGTAGATGGATCAATCAAGTTCAAGAGTTTGATATTGAAATACAAATCACTAAGTTATTAAGAGGTCAAGGGTTGGCTAAACTCATTGCAGAAACAAATTTGGATGCAACCCAAATAAACCAAGTGGATTTGGAGAACTCAGGAACTAGCATTGAACATTGTCCATGGTACACAGATATAGTTTACTTCTTAAAACATATAAAATGTAAAGAAGGTTTAAGTGATAATCAGAAAAGAACTATAAAATTGAAAGCATCAAATTATGTACTGATTCAAGGAGATCTGTATTGGAAAAACAATGATGGTATCCTTTTATTTTGTCTAGGCACCTATCAGGCCAAGTCAATTGTAAAAGAGCTACATGATGGGGTATGTGGTGGTCACTTTTCAGCTAAGACAATAGCTCATAAGATATTGCAAGCAGGGTACTATTGGTATCATGTACTCAAGGATTGTTATGAATATGTTAAGAAGTGTGAATCTTGTCAGAAGTGTTGGAAAGTGACAATGCAAGCAATTGTTATTTTGTCATTGTTGTCAAACCTTAACTGGTGAGACTATTGTTATCTATTTGAGTAACATATCTATTGTTGATGAAGAAGATTTAACAAGAAGACCAATTGAATGGTTGAGTTAAGGCAAATAAAAGGGTACTTGATCAGTTGGCACTCTGGAAAAGCAATTAGTTGTTTATCTTTCAAAGACAGTTTTCTGACTGTTTTGTGCCGAGCAAGTTTGGCTTGTGCCGAGCAAAGTTGCTTATGCCGATAAAATTTGCTTGTGCCAAGAAAATTTGTTTGTGATGAGAAAATTTGTTCAATGCCGAGCACCAGTGAAATTGCTGAGTGGAAACAGTGATGTTGGCTGACTTATAGTAATTGGATTAATGATGAGATTTGAGATCTCTACCCGACTTAGTTAATTTTATTGGGATATGTAATGTTAATTAAAGATTGATCCACAACATTTAATGTATGGTTAACCATAATTAATGCATGGTTTCAAGATTTAATTAGAGACTACTTTGGAGCAGTAAATGTAATGCAAAGATGGAATGATCCATTGGTTCTGACCTAACCTAAGATCTACAATCTTGTTTAAGCGGCAAAAGATTTATCTGACCTAGACAAAGAGGTATATGATAACCTCAAGGGGTTATTCATTAAGGATGTTGAAGTGTGTTGCTGAATGTGAAGTACATGTATGTATGAAAAAGGGTTTAATAGTTGATTTACTATTTGGCATGATCTAGCAAAGAAGGCTGAATACAGAAGCAGAGAGTTGCATGTGTGATTGCTTGATGGATTTCCAAGAAGATCAGAAGGTTGAATTGACAATGCAGGCTATCCAGTAAGTTAACATCAGAGCTGTAATTGGATCTGAATTGCAAAGTAAGTTGTACGTATCAGATCACAACTGCTGATTACTTTCTAACCATTGTTTAAGTTAAATCCTTTAACAAGGTTGACATAGCAGTCATTTGTATAAATCCTCTAACAAGGTGACATTTAGGTGGAATTTTCTAAGTCCTCTAACAGGGCCACTCTTGACAGGGTGATTAAATCTTTTAACCAGGTCACACCTAGTAGTGTGTTATTGTAACCATTAATAAGGTTGGCTCCTCACAGAGCTCACTTCAGAAGAGTGAAAACTTGGTAGCATGTTACTGGTGGTTTTTCCCATATTGGGTTTCCACGTTAAATACTTGTGTCAACTTGTGTGAATGCTTATGGTTTGTTTTACTGTTATGTTTCAACAAACTAATTTCAATAGACAGTAAACCGCATGATTAAAGTTGTTGACTTATGCTACTGCTGCTAAGTAGATCTGAAATACAGAAATTTTTTATTTGCTACATCTAGACCTAAGGATAACTTATTCACCCCTCCCCTCTTAGTTATTCTAAATTCATTCTACCAATTGGTATCAGAGCATTGGTCTCCTGAAAATAGTTTGAAGGTACTTGGAGCGAAAAGATCAAGATGAATAAGGAGGTTCCTAAGCTGAACAAAGATAACTTCCCTGCATGGTAGAGTTTGATGAAACTGCATCTAGCTAGTGTTGGAGATGATGCTAAGTGACTTATTGAAAATGACTATGTATCACCTACTACTCCTCTCACAGCTGCTCAACTAATATAAAAGCAAGAGCACAATCAAGCAATGTTGGAGATCGCTTCCTCATTGAGCTATTCAGAGTTTGATGATATAAAGAGCTGCACAAATGAAAAGAAGATGTGGGACAAACTTGCAACTATCTATGGTGGAGACACAAATGTGCTGAGAGCTAAATCAAAAAGTCTAAGAGGTAAGTTTGATGAGATGAAAATGCAAGAAGGTGAAAATGTTACTCAGTATCATGGTAGAGTAAAAGAAGTTGTAAATGCCATTAGAGGAGCTAATGGAACAATTGATGAAAACACTATTATGAGAAAGGTATTGAGAACTTTACTTCTGGTATATACTATTAGAGTTTCTAAAATTCAAGAATTGAGATGTACTCCTAACAATAATCTGAATCTACAAAATCTGATAGGCAGACTCACTACATTTGAAATGTCAAATTATGATAACTATAATCCACAAGGGATTGATTCTGCTTTTAGATCACAGCTGGTTCTCAATAAATCTAAGAAAGGAAAGAAACATGTGAACATTGATAGTGACACTTCAGATGACGATCCTGAAGAACTTGAAGCACTTATGGAAAAAAGGCTATCCAGAGTGTTGACACTGAAAATTTTAGGTTCAAAAGGAACGAGACATCAGGGAAGTATAGTATACATTTTTCATATTTTATATGATTTCCCTATGTTGATAATTAAAATGATAAAAAGGTGTGTATGCATGTCCTTATCTTATTTTCAATAAATTTAATGCATGTATATTTTGAAATAAAATAATTATAAAA
>MU223861.1:486495-500081 GCA_018584345.1 Thuja plicata | reverse complement strand
TTGACCTAACAGTCATTTGTATAAATCCTCTAACAAGGTGACATTCAGGTGGAATGTTCTAAGTCCTCTAACAAGGCCACTCCTGACAGGGTGATTAAATCCTTTAACCAAGTCACACCTAGCAGTGGGTTATTGTAACCTTTAACAGGGTTGGCTCCTCACAGAGCTCACTTCAGAAGACTGAAAACTTGGTAGCATGTTACTGGTGGTTTTTCCCATATTGGGTTTCCACATTAAATACTTGTGTCAACTTTTGTGAATGCTTATGGTCTGTTTTACTGTTGTGTTTCTACAAGCTAATTCCAATAGACAGTAAACTACATGATTAAAGTTGTTGACTTATGCTACTGCTGTCGAGTAGATCTGAAATACAAATAGTTTTTATTTGCTACATCTAGACCTGAGGATAATTGATTCACCCCTCCCCTTTCAGTTATTCTAAATTCATTCTAACAAGAAGTTCTCTGGCAAACTGAAATACAATGGCGCATTACCCCTTATTCCATTACAAACTGAAGAGCCTTTTAAAATGTGGGGAATATATTTTATTGGAGAGATTTCAGATGCTTCAAGTGGAGGTCATAAATGGATACTAGTGGCAATAGATTATTTCACAAAATGGGTTGAGGCTATACCTACAAGACAAGCTACAAGTAAGGTAGTCATCAAGTTTCTGACAGAGAACATACTTACCAGATTTGGAGTACCTTGCAAGAGTCTTTGTGACAATGGCATGTGTTTTAGATCTAAGGAATTTTTAGAATTTTGTGAAAAATATGGTATCAACCTATCATACTCATCCTCGTATCACTCGCAAGGAAATAGTCAAGCAGAATCAAGCAATAAGAATATACTAAAGATTATCAGAAGAATGTTGAGCAATAATAAGAAGGCAAGGGATTCAAAGCTAGGTCTAGCTTTGTGGGCAGATAGGGTGACACTGAAAATATTGACAGGTTTTTCTCCTTATGAACTGGTTTATGGAAAACAAGCAAGGTTACCATTAAACAATCTCCTGCTAGTTTACAGATTCATTTAGGAAGAAGAGTTTGAGGATATAAACTTTATGGAGGATCACTTGAGCCAATTAGAAGAATTAGATGAAAAAGGGAGACAAGCACAAAAAATAAATCTTCAACAACAATGACAAGTTAAGACTCTGCATGACAACAAATCATCAGACAGGCCTTTTAGAGAAGGTGATTGGGTACTAAAATGGAATGCAAAAGACCAAGATAAAGGAAAACATGGTAATTTCAAGGCATTATGGCTAGGACCTTACATGGTTGTTTCAAAGGCAGGTGAGAATTCATACTATTTATAGGATACTGATGAACTTATTCAAGAGTTCCCAACTCATGGTCAGTATTTGAAACCATTTTTCTCTTGAAAGCAGGAAGTATTCTCTAACTTGTACATTATTTTATTGATTTTAAGCATTATGATTCTCTTCTTATTACGGTCTTCTTTTCCAGAGATAACTGGACTCTCACTACATCCAGGCATGAATGCACGTCCCCAATAAGAGCCACTGTTGACACCTAAAAATTCAGGTCATAAATACACAAAACATCAAGGAAGTATAATGTACATTTTCATTTTTTATGTAATTTCCCTATGTAAAAAATAAAAACTATTAAAAGGGCATAAATATTTATCATTATTCTATGTTCATGAAGTAGGCTTTTAGTCACTTTATTGAAATAAATTTAATGCATGTATATTTGGAAATCAAGTAATTATAAAAAATAAAAAATAATAAGGTAGTTAAGTAAAAAGGTGGCGATCGGGAGTTGAACACTCGACCTCTCAAGCCAACCTCTTTTCCTACCTACCTACCCTTCTACCCTCTAACCAGTTAGTCTATTTATATTCTTCGAGAGGATTTGGAAGAGGAACTAATTTATTTACATCTTCATGTACAGGTGAAAAATCAACACAAATTCTCACACAGGGAGTATCACTTTGTTTAATAACTTTAAATTCAAATGTAAAGTATTCATTTCCTATGGATTATTTATTTTATTGATTTTAGGAAAAAAAGAGTGGGGAGAGGGAGTTGAACACTCGACCTCTCGACCCACTCTTCTTCCTATCCTAACTACCCGACCTACGCTAACCGATTGTCCTATGTTATTCTTTGAGAGTATGGGTATAGATAAAGGGTTAAATATTAAATTATTTTATTTCCTTTCAATATTTTAGAAATAAATTGTTAGGATATCAATGTATTGATTTTCTCTTGTATTTATGTTTCAAAAGATTTTACATTTCATGAGATTTGGATTATTGTACTAATGTGATTCATTTTAATATACCCTCATAAACCCCAAAGTGAAAAGTGTAAAAGAGGGTATAAATGATTATTTTTCACCCTTTTTGATTTGTTTTACATTAGAAAATATTTATAATCATTAGGGTTGTTATTTTTTATATAGCACTTTCCCTAAATAAATTATTCTTTAAATATTGTGATGTTGGGGTAAGTGTTCCCCTCTTTTTAGGGTGAGTTATAAAGCTTTTATACCCTAATGATTTGGGAGTATTTCTATTATGTAATTTGTATTGCCTTATTTTGTGAAAGGATATTTTAAATAAATACATTTTGGTGAATATTTTAAAAGTGAATTTTATATTTGAACATTATATCCCTATGTAATAACTTTAAGTATTATCTTATTAATGGGAAATCTTTATGTTTTGATAATTGAAGGAAATACCTTTGATTAATTATTTAATTGGTATTTTACTTTATTTATCAATTACATTTGTGTAAGTTATGTCAAAGGTGTTATTTGATGTATTGTCAAATTAAGAAATGAGCAATTTTAAAGATCATATTAAACACCTAAAATATTATAGAATATGACGAATTAAATTTTAAATTTTTATCTAATGCCGGGTATTTTTGTGCAGGAACTAAACATAAGGATCATTATGCACATCTCGGAAGAATGTAACAAGTTATGTTTGTTATATGGGAAATGTTTTTCCTCAAACCATTTATATGGTTAAGTTTGTAATTTTTGGGGTTAGTTGTCGGGATTAGGTTTTTATGAAAGGGTATGTCCTTTCACGGGAACTTTTGAGAACCATATAAATATTAAGTCAAAACAAACTTAAAAGATTACAATGATATTTTTTGGGAGAAATAATTCTAGGAGAGAACGGATACTGCAAATATGAGTCATTATGTACAAATATTCAGATATCAAATGAGATAAGTGTTATTATGCTTTCTATGATTATATTGTTATTGATTTCCAGTTAGTCTTTCAGATATTCTCTCTATCAAAGTGCCTTACTGGGTTATATTCCCTGATTGTAAAATTCAATTTTAATACATACTTTTCGAATGTCAATAGTTAGATATGAGCATCTTCTGTTGTTCTTGTCGGTCTCCTAATTCGAGTTAAATTTGATAAGTTAATTATGTTTATTAAATTGAACTGTAATTCATGCGGAAGCCTGTGAGGTGATGATCTTGTTTTACTAAAAGCAAGTTTTTAAAATCATCTTTGATTGTTTGTAGGACTGAATTTCTTGACTCTATAACCCATATTTTAAGAAGGCATTGATCTTGTTATCTGGATATTATCTTTTGATTCATATTTTGTAGCATTGTTGATAATTTAATCAATTTTTAGAGTGTTATTAAATTAGGGTTTTTTAGGGATAATTCAATTTAGTTTAAATTTTATATATTGAATAGCATAGAGAGATTGTATTGTTGCCTCCAAGGATGGTTTACCACCTTGGGAGAAGATTTGATTGTCTGTGTATGCAGTTAGGCATCATAGAAGATTATTTAGATTGAAGTGGAATCAGGCCTACCAACCTTGGCCTAACAAAGCTAGAATTACAGGTATTAGTGTGTACCTGTCAGTTGGCCAAATTTGATCCCTCATTTTTGGGCACCAACATGTCATGCAAGTCTTGTTTAATCTAATAGTTTTCACTTTCCCTCATAATGAAGATGAATGACTTTTAACTATCAAGGGAACGCACCTTTCAGCCACTGTCCCTGGAAGATTCAGTTGCAGATTGAAAAGCAAATTGTTACTCACCATAGATCAAATTCAATCTAAGGGCTCGCGCTTTGTTTGAAGATGAAAGATGAATGAAGGATAACATTGAGGGAAAGTGCCATTGTAACACGTGTCCTAGGTGGGTCAGAGTGTCATCAAAAAGGAAATGTTAAATGGAGGATAAGTTAGATCTAATCTAATGGCTGGCACAAAGCCTCATGACAAAGATGTTGTTGAGTTACTCTTCAAGGGATAGCGTCGTGATGATGCATGTTTTCAGTGGGTCCAGATGTGAATGAGTAGATGAAGTTAAATTGAAAGTATGTCAGTTTTGATTCAATGATTGGCGTAAAGGCTTATGGTAAAGATGCACACACAATAGTTATTAAGGGAAAGTGCCATGATGCCACGTGGAGTTTAGTGGGTTTAGCGGATGATTAAAGTTTTGAGTAAATACATAGCATCTTCAAGAAGATCCAATGGTTGGCGCAAAGCCTCTAATGAAAGAAGTGATGATTTTAATCATCAAGGCATTGCAACATCTCCCCACATGTCCCAAGAGATCAAAGTTGTGGGCCATAGGAAGGCTGAGTAAAGACCAATTAAGTTGATAAAGACCTAACGGTTGGCGCAAAGTCTTAGATCAAACGTGATGTTTTTTTAATCAATAAGGCATTGCACCATGTCACCACATGTCCTTGCAGGATCGAAGCCACAAGTTGTAAAGGTGATTAAAGTCACTACAAATTTAGAAGATCCAACGGTCGGTGCTAAGCCTTAAGTATAAAGTGTCTGATCTTTACTCATCAAGGGAAAGCACCATGATGACACATGTCCAAGTTGATGGGGCCTACATAGTAACACAGACTTAAGTAAAGATCAGATGGGTTGAGAAGGATCAGATGGCTGGCACGAAACCTTAAGTCAAAAGTGATTGAAATTTAACTATCAAGGGAATGCAACATGCTGCCACGTGTTTTGGGAGATGAACATTGAAGATGATTCACTGTAGACCATCTGATATGGTTAAAAGCTAGTAGAATCGATGGTTTTGTTTTAAAATACAAAAAGAGCAAGTTTTGATAGTTAGATGCCAAGAATTAAACTCAGAGGAGTAATGGTGAATGTGTGCTTTCTTCCCAGTTAAAGTTTAAAGTTTAAGATGATGGGATTTCTATCTTGTCAATCACTAAAAGCATTTTTCATAATTGACATCAGTTGTAGAGCGGAGTGAAATTGTGGTGATTGCGGTCAGATTTTCAAAGCTTCTTGCAGAACTGGTAATCTTCTGGTACTGATAATTCTGGGTTGTAAGAAATCTAAGGGGATTAGTAGGGTGTGTAGAAAGAGAAATTCTTTATTCATTATTAGCCTTTCAAACTTTAAATTCACAATGTCGCCCAGAAGAGAATTCTCTGGGAAGGTCAATTATAAGGATAGAAATGTCTGTAGTGATTTGTTACAACAATTAACCATGTCGACTAATGATGCCTCTAAGACAAAATAATTAGTCCCCAAGGATCCACGCCTAAAAATTACTAAAGGGTTATATGATTTAGGTCAGTTAGTTAGGGATGCCAAGATAGGTATGACTGGTTTGGCCTTTTTTAAGGTGCTCTTTGGTCAAATAAATGCTAATCCCCCACACAATAATGTATGGCAATTTGACGTAGGCAAGTTGGTAGTGCCTAGTATTTTTATGGATATGGACATGCTTACATGTATAGCTAGGAATTATGACAGCATATGCAGAGTAGTCAGGGACAAAAATGGGCAAGTCCTGAGAAAAGTGACTGCACAAGAGATTAGGGAGGTATTCAGTTTTAATGATCCAAACACTTCTATGGATAAGATTGATTTTGTTCAATTAAAAGAAGTTTACCAAGCATAGAGGAAATACTTTAGAGAAGGGCCCCTCAAGCAATATTTTGGCAAAATTGGGGACTTAATTCTAGTAGGGCCTAATACAAAAAAACCTTTCAAACTTGATTATTTCACTTTGAAGGCCAAATTAGTTTATAGGGCTCTTTTTCAAATATGTGGAGATGATGAGAGAGTTGAGATGCCTATCCATTATATGCTAATGATGGTTGATATTTTTCACCCCCATCTAGCAATAATTTTTTATTTCACCCCATTTATTGCAGACATGATTCATGAAGGGCTGATAGGTGTCCAGACCTTTTGCATGGTACTCCTTGTTGATGCATGTGTTTATGTATAAGGGGGCAGATTATTTTGAGAAGGAGATGGAGTTGACAAGATTTAAGGATAATGAAATCACGCCTGTACAATTGTGGAATGCAGACATGACTTGCGACAATAAAGAGGCCAACTACATAAATTTTGACAGGTATTTTTTTGCCAGACTCGGGACATTGTTATTAAAAGAGGACCCAAGGTTTCTTGTAGCATTATCTAAATTCTTGAAGCCAAAGGAATATGACCAAGAGCTCAATATAGTACATAATTGTTGTGATGTTATCCCTTATCCAGTGTCAACTGTATTCAAGGTCTGTGGTTTTAGGGGAGTGCCAAAAATTTTACCCTACAGAGTGCCCCTTAAGATAGGATTGGAAGAGGTCCTAAGACAGATTGGAAGTTTGCAAGAAGTGTTCGAGATTTATTTCTGGCAGCTAGTTGATTGTATGTTTGTCATTGATGACAATATATAATATACAGTAGTGTTCTATATGTACTTATTAGATTGATGTTATCAAGCCTTGCACAGTTATATTCATGTTGTAGACATGTTATTTATGTTTTGTTCATACATGCAGACTCAGATATGAAGTTTCAGTTGTGTTGTGTAATTTTGTTAGTGGCAGTTACAGTTTTTGGAGTTTGTCTGTACAGAGCCGACGTATTACATTGGTTCTTGAGTTGCACTTATCTTTAGGATATGTGTGTGTATATCCAAGTTTAATTATGAGCTGAAGCTAGTTATCTAAAGGTGCCAAACGTGTTTCAATAAGATTGAAAAGTTAGAGTTAATTTGGTGAGGCCGACTTAGTGAAGCATTGCGTCTATTCTATTTATATTGTGTGGTTTAAATTATACTTGTGTGGTTAGTTAAGCTAAAAAGGATGTTATGAAGAGTTGCCTAACAGGTCCCATGATCTCATTCTTTGACGAAGATACTTATAGTAGTTCATTTGTGGAACGCTAAGTGTGAATGATAAGAAAAGAGACAGAAAAAGTACAAAGCAGAATATCAGTGTGTTTCATTCATTAAGGATCTATGTGAAGAAGTAGTGGAAGATTACATTACATTTGAACTAATCAAGACAACATGTCTACTCTATAGATCATGATCATATATAAAGCATATATGCTCTATAGAAGGTTGTAGCCTTCACCATTGAAGCAGTGAACTTTTGGACAAAGAATCCTCACCCTTAACAGGGTTATTTGTAAAAGACTGCTTACAGGGTCAAACCCTTAACCAGGTCACTATACTTATTGCATTGTAAAGAACAACTCCTAACAGGGTTGCAAGATCTTCTAACAGGGATTATTATAAACAAGTATAGTTCATTTTGGGTGTTAATTCCCACCGGGGTTTTTACCATTTGGTTTCCCCGTAACCAAATTGTGGTGTTGTCTATTGTGTTATCTGAATGTGCATTTACTTTATTTTATTCTTGAGTTGATAAGTGAAAAGAATTAAATTAACTGATAACTGATTCACCCCCCCCCCCCCNATTCCCCCCCCCCCCCCCTCTCAGTTATCCTTTGGGACTATCCTAAAAATTGGTATGAGATCCAAGTGCCTTGGATAAGAAGCCTAATAGCTTAAGGTAGATCAGATGGAATACTTCAGAAAAGAGAGTCCTAAGTTTGATGGAGAAAATTATCTGGATTGAAAGAACAAAATGATAACACATTTACAATGTGTTGGTTTTGACATATTTGAGATAGCCACACAAGAAGTTGTTATTCCCTATTTAAAAGACCTCTCAAGAGATGATGCTAATAGCAAACAAAAGGATACATTCACAGCTAATGCAGTTTCCAAAGAAGCCCTTATAAGTGCACTATCTGATAGTGAATTCTCTGAGATCAAGAAGGTAGACAAGGCATACACAATATGGAAGTATTTAGAAGACATGTTTGAAAGAGATATCCAAGAAAAGAATGCGTGCAGGAAGACATGGAAAAAGAAATACAACAACCTTGAGATGTTACCTAAAGATAACATCAGAACCTACAATCAGAGGATAAATGAAGTAGTTTCTAGAATCAGAAACAATGGTGAAGAAATATCAGATGAAGACATAATGGAAAAGCTGGTGACTACTTTAACAGCATACTATGAGAGAGAGATCAATATTCTAGATGAAACCATGCAATTTTCACAAGACTTCAAGAGAGAGACTTTGATCAGTAAAATCTCTGCATTTGAGATATCAAGATTGAAGACTGAACCCAAAAAGTGAAACAGCTTTCAAAGCCTCAGTCCATGGTAATAAACCTTTACACATCTCTAGGGATAATAAGAAAGAAGAAGTTGATGAAGAACAAGAAGAAATCATTGCCATGATTTCCAAAAGAGAAAAGAAAGGCAAAGGCAAGTATGAAGGACAGTTTCCATTCAAATGTTTTTCATGCAACAAGATCGGTCACTTTGCATCCAAGTGTCCTACAAGAGTAAAGAAATTCAGATATGATTATAAACCTAAATACAGAAAGGAATGCTATCATGCTTAAGAAGGTGTAACTGATGAAGATTCAGGAGAAGATGAAATTGGATTTGTAGCCCTTAAAGACATGGAAAAATTGCTTGAGTAAATGGACATTGGAGATGAAAAGGAAGCATAGGAGTTAGCCCTAATTTCCAAAGTAGACATCAGAACTGATTGGATCATTGACAGCGGATGCTCTCACCACATGACAAGTTATAAAGAAAGATTTGTTCATCTAAACAAATACAAAGGTGGTATGGTTAGATTTGAAGATAACACTCCCAAACCTATCATAGGCAAAGGATCTATCACCCTGGATGGAAAGAATAAGATAGATGATGTTCCGTATGTTGATGGATTACATCACAACTTACTAAGTGTTGGACAGCTACTTGACAAAGGTTATCATTTGGAATTCAAAGAAAACAAATGCATTATTAGCAACAAAGAAGGAGACATGATTGCATTAGGCTAAAAAACAAAAGGTAATGTTTTTCAGCTCAATTCAGATGTAAGTTTTTTTGTTGCAAAAGTGGATGATAGTTGTTTATGGCACAAAAGACTCTGTCATATGAATTTTGATAATATAGTAAAGATAAGCAATGTCAAGGTAGTTAGAGACCTTCCAAGTATTAACAGACAAGTTGAAAAAATGTGTAGGGAATGTGTTATGGTAAAGCATGTAAGGAGCTCTTTCAAAAGCAAGCAGAACTCAGCTAAGAACAAGTTAGACCTAGTGCATACAGATTTATGTGGTCCTACTCAAACAAGATCATACTAGGAAGAAAGGTATTTCATTTTGTTTGTTGATGATTTTTCAAGGATGATGTGGGTTGTGTTCTTAAAGGAGAAGTCTAAAGCCTTTGAGAAGTTCAAAATTTTCAAAGCCAAAGTTGAGAATGAATCTGGATTAAAACTAAAGTGTCTGAGACCAGATAGAGGAGGAGAATTCACCTCTGAATAGTTTTATGACTACTGTAAAGAACATGGAATCAAAATATAGTTGAGTGCACCCAAAACCCCTCAGCAAAATGGGATAGCAGAAAGAAGTAACATGATCATACTTGATATAGCGCACCTATGATGATTGAAGGAAAATTTGTGCACACCTATTGGAGAGATGCAGTCTATACTATCAATAGAACACAACTAAGGCCAGGCATGGATAAGACACCTTATGAACTTTTCTTTGGTAATGTACCTATAGTAAAATACTTCAGAATCTTTGGCAACAAGTGCTACATCAAGAGAGATGATCGTGTTGGTAAGTTTGATGCTAGAAGTGATGAAGGTATTTTCCTTGGTTATTCTACTAAAATCAAAGCATACAGATGTTTCAATTTAATATTAAAGAATATAATTGAAAGTACTCATGTAAAGATTGATGAGAATTTCATGGTTCAAGAGAGGTACTATGAATATGCACCTATGATTAAGGATGAACCCAGGCCTAGTAGTAAAGACACTGTTATAGAAGAAATGTTTGATTGCATTGATGTATCATGTAATGAACCTGAATCAAGAAAAGAAGTACCACATATTACAGATGAGGATGTCACACCAAAAGTTTCAAAATTCACATCTAGGTATCATTCAAAAGATGATATCATTGGAGATCAGAGTAGCAGTGTTTTGACTAGATCCAAAGCAAAAAGTTTAACAGTGGATGAAGAGGTATGTTTACTTTCACAGATTGAACCTTCAAATGTTGAAGATGCTTGCAAGGATTCTGATTGGCAAAAAGCAATGGAAGAATAATTAGATCAAATAATAAAAAATGACACATGGGAATTGGTTCCTAGACCTAGTGACAAAAATGTGATTGTAACAAAGTGGGTATTCAGGAACAAGATGAATGAAGATGGTACAGTGATCAGAAACAAAGCGAGACTAGTGTGTAAAGGATATGCATAGAGGGAAGGGATAGATTACACTGACACATTTTCCCTTGTGAGTAGATTAGAAGCAATTAAGTTATTCTAGGCCTATGCAACTTTCAAAGACTTCAAAGTATATCAAATGGATGTCAAATCAACCTTTCTGAATGGTGATTTGAAGGAAGAAGTCTACATAGAATAGCCTGAAGGATTTAACCTATGAGATAAACTAGACATGGTATGAAGATTGAAGAAAGCACTCTATGGACTTAAACAGACCCCAAGAGCTTGGTATGAGAGACTAGATGGTTATCTTACCAAGATTGGATTTAAGATAGGAGTAGAAGAATGTAACCTATTCATAAGAGAGACACCTGATGGATTATTAATTTTTCCCATATTTGTTGATGACATTATCTTTGGAGGTAATGACAAGCTTAGTGCAGAATTTGGAAAAGAAATGCAGAATGAATTTGAAATGAGCATGATTGGTCCTATAAAATAATTTTTGGGATTAAATGTAAAGCAGACAGATAAAGGGATATTTATAAATTAGTCCAAATATGTAAAGGAAATACTGAAGGCTTTCAAGATGAAAGACTGTAAGCTAGTCTGCACTCCTATGATAACAGGAAGCAAGCTTTCTAAAGAAGATGACTCCGCAGTAGTTGACAAGACATTGTATAAGTCTATGATTGGAAAACTTATATATCTTACTCAATCTAGACTAGACATATCTAATGCAGTTGGCATTGTTGGTATATTTTCAGTAGAACCAAAATAGAATCACCTAATGGAAATAAAGAGAATATTCAAATATCTAAAGGGAACTACAGACTATGTTTTATGGTATCCTAAATCAGAGAATGGACAACTTCATGTGTATACAAATGTAGATTGGGTAGGTTGTCTTGATGAAAGGAAGAGTACTTCTGGAGGAGAAGTATTTCTTGGAGATAGGTTGGTTTCTTGGGTAAGAAAGAAGCAGAATTGTATCTCTCAGTCGACAACAGAAGATGAATATGTTACAGCAACATTGAATTATTGAACAATGGTTTGGATCAAACAGATGGTTAAATATTTTGGTATAGAGGTTGATTATCCTATTGTTATTCACTATGATAACACCAGTACTATCAACATGTCCAAGAACCCTGTGATGCATGCAAAGTCAAAGCACATTAAGATCAAATACCATTTTCTTAGAGAAAAAATTGCAGATAATGAAGTAAAATTGGACTATGTGAGCACCAAAGAATAGTTGGCAGATATTTTCACAAAGAATTTATCAAAAGATACTTTTGAGTATCTAAGGGAGAATTTGGGAGTAATTCCCTCTCTTGAGTGTGATTAGATAAAGTAGCAAGAACATCAGTCCATAATGACTGATGAATGGTTGACTACTCTACTTCTGGAGTAGTACATGTGCCTAATTGTGTATGGGCCCTTTTCCATTGATGTCAAAGGGGGAGTATATAGTAAGGGGGAGTATATAACCATGTAACTTAAAAGTAGAGATAGAGGAGCTATAGTAGTGTAGAGGAATCTTTGATGAGGATATTGAGAAGATTGTAAAAAGTAAGAAGACACCATGTGCTGAAGATGCTTTTAATATCATATGTTGTCATCAATGTCAAAGGGGGAGATTGTTGGAGATTTATTTCTGGCATCTAGTTGATTGTATGTTTGTCATTGATGACAACATATAATATACAATAGTGTTCTATATGTACTTATTAGAATGATGTTATCAAGCCTTGCGTAGTTATATTCATGTTGTAGACATATTTTTTATGTGTTGTTCATAAACGCAGACTCAGATATGAAGTTTTAGTTATGTCATGTAATTTTGTTAGTGGCAGTTACAGTTTCTAGAGTTTGTCTGTACACAGCCAATGTATTACATTGGTTCTTGAGTTGCGCTTATCTTTGGGATATGTGTGTGTATATTCAAGTTTAATTATGAGTTGAAGATAGTTATCTAAAGGTACCAAACATGTTTCAACAAGATTGCAAAGTTAGAGTTAATTTGGTGAGGCCGACTTAGTGAAGTGTCGCATCTATTTAGTTTATATTGTGTGATTGTAATTATGCTTGCGTGGTTAGTTAAGTCGACAAGGATGTTATGAAGAGTTTCCTAATAGGTCCCATGATCTCATACTTTGAGGAAGACACTTATAGTAGTTCATTTGTGGAATGATAAGTGTGAATGATAAGAAAAGAGACAGAAAAAGTACAAAGCAGAATATCAGTGTGTTTCAATCATCAAGGATCTATGTGAAGAAGTAGTGGAAGATTACAATACATTGGAACTAATCAAGATAGTAGGTCTACTCTACAGTTCATCATCAAATATAGTGCATATCCATTCTATAGAAGGTTGTAGCCTTCACCATTGAAGCAGTGATCTTTTAGACAGTGAGTCCTCACCCTTAACAGGGTTATTTTTAAAAGACTCCTAATAGGGTCAAACCCTTAATTAGGTCACTATACTTGTTGCATTGTAAAGAACAAATCCTAACAGGATTGCAAGATCTTCTAACAGGGATTATTATAAACAATTATAGTTCATTGTTGGTGTTAATTCCCACCGGGGTTTTTACCATTTGGTTTCCCTGTAACCAAATTGTGGTGTTTTCTATTGTGTTATCTGAATGTTCATTTACTTTATTGTATTCTGGAGTTGATAAGTGAAATTAAATTAACTGATACCTGATTCACCCCCCTCCACCTCTCAGTTATCCTTTGGGACTATCCTAACAATTTTTATTAGAGCCAAGTGCCTTGGATAAGAAGCCTAACAGCTTAAGGTAGATCAGATGGTATACTTCAGAAAAGAGAGTCCTAATTTTGATGGAGAAAATTATCCAGATTGGAAGAACAAAATGATAACACATTTACAGTGTGTTGGTTTTGACATCTTTGAGATAGCCACACAAGAAGTTGTTATTCCCTCTCTAAAAGACCTCTCAAGAGATGATGCTACTAGTAAACAA
>MU223861.1:460367-484130 GCA_018584345.1 Thuja plicata | reverse complement strand
ATCATTGGAGATCAGAGCAGCAGTGTTTTGACTAGATCCAAAGAAAAAAGTTTAACAGTGGATGAAGAGGTATGTTTACTTTCACAGATTGAACCTTTAAATGTTGAAGATGCTTGCAAGGATTCTGGTTGGTAGAAAGAAATGGAAGAATAACTAGATCAAATAATAAAAAATGACACATGGGAATTGGTTCCTAGACCTAGTGACAAAAATGTAATTGGAACAAAGTGGGTATTCAGGAACAAGATGAATGAAGATGGTACAATGGTCAAAAACAAAGCAAGACTAGTGTGTAAAGGATATGCGTAGAGGGAAGGGATAGATTACACTGACACATTTTCCCCTGTGAGCAGATTAGAAGCCATTAAGTTATTCTAGGCCTATGCAACTTTCAAAGACTTCAAAGTATATCAAATGTATGTCAAATCAACCTTTCTGAATGGTGACTTGAAGAAAGAAGTCTACATAGAACATCCTAAAGGATTTAATCTATGAGATAAACCAGACATGGTATGCAGATTGAAGAAATCACTCTATGGACTTAAATAGGCCCCAAGAGCTTGGTATGAGAGACTAGATGGTTATCTTACCAAGATTGGATTTAAGAAACAAGCAGCAAACTGTAACCTATTCATAAGAGAGACACCTAATGGATTATTACTTGTTTCCATAATTGTTGATGACATTATCTTTGGAGGTAATGACAAGCATAGTGCAGAATTTGCAAAAGAAATTCAGAATGAATTTGAAATGAGCATGATTGGTCCTATAAAATACTTTTTTGGATTTAACGTAAAGCAAATAGATAAAGGGATATTTATAAATCAGTCCAAATATGTAAAGGAAATACTAAATAATTTCAAGATGAAAGACTGTAAGCCAGTATGCACTCCTATGATAACAGGAAGCAAGCTTTCTAAAGAAGATGACTCTGTAGCAGTTGACAAGACATTGTATAAGTTTATGATTGGAAAACTTATATATCTTACTCAATCCAGACCAGACATATCTAATGCAGTTGGCATTGTTGGTAGATTTGCAGCAGAACCAAAATAGAATCACCTAATGGAAATAAAGAGAATATTCAGATATCTAAAGGGAACTATAGACTATGGTTTATGGTACCCTAAATCATAGAATGTACAACTTCATGTGTATACAGATGCAGATTGGGAAGGTTATCTTGATGATAGGAAGATTACTTCTGGAGGAGTAGTATTTCTTGGAGATAAGTTGGTTTCTTGGGTAAGAAAGAAGTAGAATTGTATCTCTCAGTTGATAGCAAAAGCTGAATATGTTGCAGCAGTATTGAATTGTTCAACAATGGTTTGGATCAAGCAGATGGTTAAAGATTTTGGTATACAGGTTGATTATCCTATTGTTATTCACTATGATAACACCAGTACTATCAACATGTCCAAGAACCCTGTGATGCACGCAAAGACAAAGCACATTGAGATCAAATACCATTTTCTTAGAGAAAAAGTTGCAGATAATGAAGTAAAATTGAACTATGTGAGCACCAAAGAATAGTTGGCAGATATTTTCACAAAGCCTTTATCAAAAGATACTTTTGAGTATCTAAGGGATAATTTGGGAGTAATTCCCTCTCCTGAGTGTGATTAGATAAAGTAGCAAGAACATCAGTCCACAATGACTGGTGAATGGTTGACTACTCTACTTCTGGAGTAGTAAATGTGCCTAATTGTGTATGGGCCCTTTTCCATTGATGTCAAAGGGGGAGTATATAGTAAGGGGGAGTATATAACCATGTAACTTAAAAACATAGATAGAGAAGTTGTAGTAGTGTAGAGGAATCTTTGATGAGGATATTGAGAAGATTGTAAAAAGTAAGAAGACACCATGTGCTGAAGATGCTTTTAATATCATATGTTGTCTTCAATGTCAAAGGGGGAGATTGTTGGAGATTTATTTCTGGCATCTAGTTGATTGTATGTTTGTCATTGATGACAACATATAATATACAACAGTGTTCTATATGTACTTATCAGAATGATGTTATCAAGCCTTGTGCAATTATATTCATGTTGTTTATGTTTTTTTCATACACATAGACTCAAATATGAAGTTTCAGTTGTGTTGTGTAATTTTGTTAGTGACAGTTACAGTTTCTAGAGTTTGTCTATACAAAGCCGACGTATTACCATTGTTCTTGAGTTGCACTTATCTTTAGGATATGCGTGTGTATATTCAAGTTTAATTATGAGTTGAAGATAGTTATATAAAGGCACCAAACATGTCTCAACAAGATTTGAAAGTTAGAGTTAATTTGGTGAGGCCGACTTAGTGAAGCGTCGCATCTATTCAGTTTATATTGCACAGTTGTAATTATGCTTGCATAGTTAGTTAAGCTGACAAGGATTTTATGAAGAGTTTCCTAATAGGTCCCATAATCACATAATTTGAGGAAGATACTTATAGTAGTTCATTTTTGGAATGTTAAGTGTGAATGATAAGAAAAGAGACAGAAAAAGTACAGAGCAGAATATCAATGTGTTTCATTCATCAAGGATCTATGTGAAGAAGCAGTGGAAGATTACAATACATTGGAACTGATCAAGATAGTAGGTCCACTCTATATTTCATCATCAGATATAGTGCATATCTTTTCTATAGAAGGTTGTAGCCTTCACCATTGAAGCAGTGAGCTTTTGGACATTGAGTCCTCACCCTTGATAGGGTTATTTGTAAAAGACTCCTTACAGGGTCAGACCCTTAACCAGGTCACTATACTTATTGCATTGTAAATAACAACTCCTAACAGGGTTGCAATATCTTCTAACAGGGATTATTATAAAAAATTATAGTTCATTGTGTGTGTTAATTCCCACCGGGTTTTTCACCATTTGGTTTCCCCATAACCAAATTGTGATGTTGTCTATTGTGTTATCTGAATGTGCATTTACTTTATTATATTCTGGAGTTGATAAGTGAAAATAATTAAATTAACTGATAACTGATTTACACCGCCCCCTCCTCTAAGTTATCCTTTGGAACTATCCTAACAAGAAGATGCCCTGACAGGAAGAGGAAAAGGAATAATCTTTCCTGTAATCACTATTTCCCATCAGTTTATCATCACCAAGGGAGGATGGAAATACTTGCAGGATTTTTTGAAACCCTACAATCTGACCACATCAGTATCTAGGTGTGCTTACCCTAAGGGGTTCATTAAAGACATGTTCAGGGAAAAGACAAAGTGTGTATTGTTGAATCATCCATTCAACTTTCCAGAAGACATAGTCAGAAATGAATTTGACTTAATTAACCAGGAAATAAAGATAGAAAAATGGTTGGCTTACAAGAAAAGTCTTGATTTTATTCACCATTTTGATAAAACATATGATCCTTTAAATGATTTTCAACCTTGGCCCAAGAAGATTAAGTCACTAATGTATATGTTTGAAGAAATTATGAAGGCTTTGAGCAAGAAAATTGATAACATATTGCAGACATAGCCAGAGAAGGCTAGAGCAATTTTGGGTAAAGCCTTCCCTGTTAGAAATATCCCACAAGGAGAGTATGTAGTGTACAAATGGAGGGGATATAGCACAATTTTACCAACAAGTGGATAGATTAATTATCCTAAAGGAAAGAGGCCACTAGATCCTAGTGCTCAAAGTTTTTCATCTCCCAAGAGGCAAAAGGTAGATGAGGGACAGCAACAACAACATGAAAAGATGTATTCTCCCTCCCAATTTCCAATGTGCATGGATGAACAAGCTATCGCTCAACAATTAGTGCAAATGGGAAACATTGGGCATATCTATGTTACAGCTGATGAATTGCAAGAAGGAATGCCTGAGGAGCCAAAACATGCTCAATTGGATCTGACAGTAGCAGAATTTGTTGGCAAAGAGCTAGATCCATTGACACAACAGACAAGTGAGAAATTTCTTTCTGATGACAACTTTGTTAAAGAGATAGCATTTTTTCATTTCCTATGGAGAATTCATATTCATGAATTCAAGAATAGAAGCCAACAAAAGAAAGAGGAACAACCTCCCAAAGGCAAAGAGGAAATTGAAAATGAAATAAAATAGGAGATGTTATCTAGGTTTGAAAAGAGAACTCCTGAAGAAGGCAAAGAGCTAGTCAAGAAGGAAGGAGTATTGATACTCCCTGAATGGGACATAGTTGATGTTATTATTTTTGATGTCGTCAAGAAGGAAACAAAAATCATTCATGTCACAAAAGCAGATGTACAACAAGATTCAAAGGGTGTAAAGTTTAATGAAGATCATGCATCCCTAGTTATGTAGCAATTGAGAAAAAGAAACCCCAAGATAACTGATGGAGATACTCAGGTTGAGCATTCAGGTAGCCTTTTGGTAAGGAGAGTTGCATAAATAGGGGTTGTTGAAGTAGCAAGTATAACTTTGAAATCTACTAAGTTTAGTGTAAGTGTAGCTGAAAAATTAGAAGGTGAACTCAAGAGCCTAAGTGAAAAATTTGAGAGAGTTTTGGGTGCCTATAATGAAGACAAGATGAAGAATATTAAACAGGATAAAAAGATTGCTAAACTGGAAGGTAAGAGATCAAAAAGTTCTATCCCTTAGATGATGATTACTCAAGAACCCTACCAACCTTCATCATCCAGCACATCAGTCACTTATCCTCCTCTTATGCCATCAACCCCTATTAATCTAATAGATGTGGAGATGGAAAGAGATAGATTGTTTGCTGAAAGGAAAAGGTTAGAAGAAACCTCTAAGAAAGATCTTGAAGAATGTTCAGCATTCAAATAAGTAGAAGAATGGGTTAAACAGAGGCATTCTGAAAAAATATACTCCGGCCTCTTGAGATTTGCTAAAGAGGTAAATCTTATTGATCTTTATTTGTTGGGAAAAGGGGTTATAACATTATCAATGAATATGATGCAGACAAAGATAAATGGGGTCTGGTCATGGACACATGGAAAGGAAAAGGGGTTGAGGTGAAATCATTTTATTCCATGTCCAAAGAAGAGAATAATATTGATATTGTTTTGACTAGAAATAACAAATGTTTGAAGTTAATGGTGGACTTGGATATCAAAAGGAATATCCTCATTAGAAAAGTAGAAACCTTAAGGAGAGAATTTTAAAAGGATAGGTATGAAATGTACCCTAGCATGTTTAAAAAATATGGTGATATAAATAATGAGGCACTATGGTTAAGAAAAATAAAAGAAACAATAAATGCCCAGACACATAGCATCATTACCTTGGAGGGCACAATTTTATTTGTTCAAACTTTAAATATAATTAACAAAGCCAGGGAATTTTTTGAGTTCTAGAAGGGAGAAGTTAAGAAGGAAAGTGCCAAATGGGGTGAGATCATCTGCAAGAAAGATGAAATCCTTGGTTTTAACTGGCCAAGTGATGAGGTGTACACTTCTTGGAAGGAGAGGTACACAATTGTTGATCCAGGTGAAGATGAAAAAATGTAGATGGATGAAGAAGCCCAACAATATGGTTGATATAGTTGAGAGTAAGGATCCTACATCAACATCATCAAGGACAACAGACTCCAGATGGCTCACACCGAACAACTTTGAAGTAAATGTCAGTACAAAGTGGTCAAAGGACAAAATGTGCCAATTATCTATTGTAACAAGAGTGGTTATCACTCCATTAGGAATTTTGTCCTTTTAGTGAGTCATTAATTTTGTCCTTATTCCAATTTATCTTAAGCTTGTTGCAATCCTAATCTATAAAAGGATTCCCAAGATCATTGGAAAGGGCTGGAAAATTTTGTAATGTAAACCATTCAATAAATTTTTCAGTCAAGAGGGGAAAGATAGTATAATCTGTACTAGATACTGTAAGAAGTGAGAAATAAATAGTTGAGAGATCTTTTGCAGGTTATCTCTGAGTGTTTTTGTATACTGAAATAAGTTTTTTCTGAATATAATAGAAAGATCCAAATTCCAATCTCTCATGTGTTATGTGTCATTTGAATTATGAATTTTATGATTCAATAGCATATTTTTTTCTATGTTTATGTACTTACTTGAGAGTTCTGATCTAGGATCAGATTAAATTAGGCTATGATTTATGCATAGATTCATCTGACACACTGCAAGGATTCTATTAGTAGTATGGGTTTTGGGGTGGTATTATTAGAATTTGAAGCCGTTGGAAAACATTAATTTTAGTATATTGTATCTGAGTCAGAGTATTGCCCAAATGGATAAAGCACTGATCTAAAGCCTATAATTTTTGTTTTATTGCATATCTAGTTGCACATTAGTTGTGTTTTCCTAAATGCAAACATTTTAAAATCCATTAATTATTCATCTGTATAAGTTTGTAATATTTTTCTATCTCATACTCTATCTCATGGTTGATGTTCAATGGGTAGTTAGCCAATTACCTAGTATCTCCCAGTCATGTTGAGTCATTATGAGATCATTGCTTGATAGTACCTTTAAGGACATATCAGAAGATATTGCAGGGTATCCCCCCCATGGTGTAGCAAGGCCTAAAGTGTAGAAGTATTAGGAGAATGCTTGTTACTTGGTCCTTTTCTTGCATGAGCATACATTTGGAGGTGGCTCCTCTATAAAACATTCATAAAGGTAAGAGGTTGTTGTTATTTCTATTACAACATAAAAAAAGAACCAATAAAATGGTGACTCTACTGAGGAATTGTGTGTTTCATTGCTATAAGTGAGCAAGGTTTTTCAAGTTGAGCTGGACTCCTGGCCTACTTACTTAACATTTACCAGTTGGTTGACCATTGTACTATAGAGTTGTGTCTTTGCATGTCCCAGTGACTTGTATCATTCTTGAGAATATATCAGGATAAGTGCTTAGAATGTATTGATATTTGTGACCCATGAAAACTTTCCATACTACAAGTTTGTTACTCAAGCTATTGTGTATTTTCCTAGCTTTTCCTTTTGTTGGGTGGTGACTCGAAGAATCTCTGCATCAGTGCTAAGTTATTATTATTTGATACACCAGATTGTTAGCTATGAGTTACAAAAATACTAGGTCCAGGATGAACAGTCATCTTGAGAATGAATTGGAAAGTGAGATTCCCTCCACTTCCAGAGTTGGCAAATCAGTGAAGAAAAATGTTGTTGAAGTTACTCCTAAACTTAGAGGCAAAGGAGGAACATAAGAATGGATACTCCCATTCCCCCTAATCATTTAGAAGAAAATGTAGAGGTTGAACATGAAGCACAACCTAGATTAGGAATCTATGGGAAGTATTATTCTCAGAGTGAAAGGGTCGATGATGTCCCTAGATATACCAAAAAGATGGTTCGTGGTAAGTCTCAAGGACATGAGACAAGGTCTAGATCTAAGAGTTGAGGTGAAGATAATAGGAATGCTCCAAGTGATACAAGCTCTCCCTCATCTGAGAAACCACATGCCCATCACCATAGAAGGGAGAGAACCATCATGGAAGAAAATTAAGAATCTGATATAACTCTTGTGGATTCTGAAGATATTTTTGAAGAGGTGGGTGAGTTGGAAAAAAAGATTTGAGAACAAATTTCCTTGAGACAAAAAAGAGAAAGAGAAAAGGAAGAAAGAATCAGACATGCTCAGATTCAATCTGACCAGTTGAAAAGGAAACTCAAATATTTCGAAGCAATGAATGCTACTGTTGTACCTGAGAAACTAGAATATGAACTTGTTGTTCAATAATTATATGACATACCAAAGCCCAAGGACAAAGGTAATCAAAAGGTAGCAGATGTTGAAATAAAAGAACCACTAAGAAAAGGGAGTGTGATGGATCCCATGATGAATTTGGACACTGAGTTGGAGAGATCCAAGAGAGAGAGGGAGATAATAGCCAAGGAATTAGAGAAGGCTGAGCTAGAAGCTTCTTCTCTTGAAATAAAAAAAGAAGATTGAATTCCTTAGGCAAACCTCTGGCCCTCATCCTACTGGTCATGGTCCTAAATTGTCTATAAACTTGGAAAAGAGTATACCACCACCTGTTGATTTTAGACGTGCTACAACTTCAAATGCTGAATGTAACACTTCGTCTCAAAAAACTCCTGTCTATACTGAAAGGTACAGATAATTTATTTTCCTTGGCATCCCTGGTTATCCCAATGAAATTCCTAAGAAGATTAGGGATAAGCTTCCTAAATTTGCTGGGAATAATGTAATAACATGTGAGGAACATCTAAAGCATTTTATGGATATGGTTGATGACTATGAAATTGCACATGATGATGTTATGATGAAATTTTTTGTGCAATCACTAACTGAGGATGCAAGGGACGGGTTTAGGGGATTACCTCATGAGTGTATTGGGTCCATGGATGAGATGAAGGAATGTTTCAAGGACCAATATGGGGACAAGACTAATGAAGGGTTCATGTTGAATGAGTTTAACAACATAAAAAACAACCCTAATGAAGAGGTGGTGGAATTTAATATTAGATTCCAGAGGGCAATGCACGAGATGCTACAATTAATGATATTAGATGACAAGGTATGTCTCACTACCTATCTTAATGCCTTTGATGCAAAAATGGGTTATTTGTTAAGAGATAAGAACCCTAGAAATATTAGGGAAGCATATAAGGCAGCAGTCAACATTGAGACAAATAGAAGAGTTTCTGGGAAAGTGGGCATGAGAGAAGATTGGAAACCCACCAGGTATAATAAGAAAGAATCAGATAAACCACTGAGTTAAAAACCTAAGGAAGATGATAACCTTAAGCTAATTTTGAATGCTTTAAAAAATCTAAATCCTGGAGAGAGTAGTCATAATAGGGTTCCAAATAATGATAAGCCTTCTTATGGCAATTACAACAGATAGCCTAGAATGCAGAACTATCCTTATACTACCCAGTGAAAGGATGAAAAATCTATTATCCCACCAAAGAAGGATAAGTCTGATGAAAAACTCCTGACCCCCTACACAAGACTTCTATAAATATGTGCAGTGAAAACCCCCGGTGTGTACCTTGTCAGTCCCCACAAAACCCCTAATATTGTGTTATTACTGCCAGAGTTTCTGCCACTGAGGAAAATGAAGAAGAAGAAGAGGAAGAGTATGATGATAGTGGTTGTGCTATGACTTCCTCACTTTTTAATGAAGAAACATGTTATCAGCCTGATGATTCTGATATACAGGATTGGGAAGTTGATAATATGAGATGCAATGCTAAAGGATGTGATGAGACCCCTATTTTGAGAAGGCCATTTTATGGAGAGATAGCTGATATCACAGCTAATATGGTTGCATAAGAAAGGGGTAACTATGTTTTAAGAAATAGAGTGGTTGGAAATGCAGATGGCAAACCTACTGGTATCTTTATCAAAGATACCCTAAATAGTACCAAAAGGCCACAGGAAAAGGAGAAATAGGCTGAGGGTACAAATAAGATTTTGATTAAGAAGGCCAACAAACCTATTGGCCCAAATATGTATAATGAAAAGATGAAAACACAAGAGAGTTATGTACCTCATCCCAAAAAGGATGACAAATCACATAGGGGAAATGAAGCTAAATTGGCTACTCAAGCAGAAGATGTGGATTGCACAAATCAGAAATCAGATATTTCTGATATGACATACACCCCTATGGATATGGGACAACTTTTGTCTCAGATAATTGTTAAAGTGCCTCTGCTAGAAATGATGAGAATAGGAGAGCACAAGAAAAAGACTCTCACATGGGTGAAAAGTGTCAGCTCTACCAAAACTACAGAACAAAACAAGAAAGTGTCATACACTAAGGATAAGTCATCAAAGGAATCTAATGAACTGCTCTCAAAGATTCCACAAATTTATTTAGATACAAATATTTTCAACACTACTGCAGAAACAGTCTATCCCTTTTTCCTAACATTGTTAATAAATGGAAAAATGTTGAAGAACTGCGTGATTGATTCTAGAGCATCTAATACTATCATGCCTATAAAAGTAATGAGGTCTATGGGAGTAAAGGTAGACACTCCACATGGGAGATGACAAGCTATGGACTCCAGAGAGGTGCCTGTCATAGGTACTATTAATGCTTTGCCTTACAAATTGGCATCTTTCCCTGATAAAGTGCTGACTATGAGTGTATTGGTTGTAGACATTCCCCCCCAATATGGAATGTTATTGTTAAGAAAATGGAGTACATATATGGGGGAGAGCATCCAATGTGATTTATCATTTTCCACTTTCAACATAAATGGTGAAAACATCAAAGTATCAAGGGAATCTAGAACACCGCATATGATTGAGGAACAAGATGATAATAACATGAACTATTTCTTGGATACTGAAATGGGGTCATTTCAAGTTCAGGAAAGTCAAACTGTAAAAGGATCACAACCTACATTGTTGTCAAAAGATGTAAATAATTTATCTGAACAATCTAACTTATGGATAATGTATTTTGATGGTGCCAGTTCTAAGGAGGGGGTTGGTGCTGGAGTTTTGTTGATATCACCCTCTAGAAAAACCTTCAAATTTTCATTTTCTCTGTTGTTTAAGTGTACAAATAATGTAGCAAAATATGAGGCTCTATTGATAGGTCTGAGACTAGTTGCAAGACATGGAATCAAATGCATCATGATTATTGGAGATTATGAGCTAGTGGTATCTCAAATCAGATCTAAATATGCATCAAAGAACTATAGATTGAAGTTGTACCAAAATGCAGTATGGGATGAGATAGAAAGTTTTGATGCATTCGGTATTGACTGGATGGATAGAATCCAAAATAGAATGGCAGATCTGCTAGCTAACATTGCTTTAAGGCCATAAGATATCACCTTTGCTAGAATTTCTGAGATAGAAGTTCAAACTAGGCCTTCAATACCTAAAAATGTGGATAGCTAACAAGTGTTTGATGATGATGTAGATATTCTTAGATTCTTGTATTGTGAGGTAGGTCTTGATAACAAAGAGATAGATTTCACAAAGTATGTGAAAAATATTGATGGAAAGGATACTGTCCTGGGAAAGGAGATATTGCATCTGAAGTCAAATAAAGTCCCAAAAGGACTAGTTGTTTTGGAGAGGGCCTTTGATAGTAAGGATAGACCATACTCTATCACAAGTGTAAATAGATCTTAAGATTTGGAGGAAGTTAATGTGGGAACAGAAGAAGTTCCTAATAACTTATTTATTGGTAAGAAAATGTCACCCAAGGTGAAGAAGGATCTGACTGGTCTTTTAAGAAAATACAAAAAGTCTTTTCTTGGACATATGATGACCTAAAGGCATATAATGAGGAACTGTTTCAACATGAAATTCCATTGAAGGAACATACCAAGCCCTTTAGGAAAAATCAGAGACCCATAAATCCTACCCTTAGGCCTAAGATGGAATAGGAATTGAAAAAGATGAAAGATGTGGGGATAATTAAGCCCATTAGACATTCTTCTTGGGTCTCTAATCTGGTCCCTATTAGAAAGAAGAATGGGGACATCAGGTTGTGTGTGGATTTTAGGAACTTGAACATATCTTCCTTAAAAGACAATTATGCTCTCCCAAACATGGAGAATATGCTACAGAGGGTCACTAGATGTGAACTTATGTCCATGATGGATGGATTCTCTGGGTATAACCAGATTATAGTCAAAGAATTAGAGAAGTTCAAGACTACTTTCACCATGCCATGGGGAACATATGTGTATGTGAGGATGCCTTTTGGTTTGATGAATGTTGGGGATACTTTTCAAAGGTCCATGGATGTTGCATTTTCAGACTTCCTACAAAAGTTTCTTGAGGTCTATCAGGATGATCTCACAGCTTATTCAAAAAAGGAAGAGCAACATTGTGAACACTTGGAAAAAAAATTTGAAAGATCCTTAGAATTTGGGATTTCTCTCAATCCCAAGAAGTACATCTTTGGGGTGACAGAAGGTAAGTTATTAGGTCAAATTGTTTCAAAGTAAGGGGTTAGAATTGACCCAGATAGGGCAGCTACTATTGACAAAGTGCCCATCCCAAGAAATTTCAAGGGAATTCAGTCATTCTTCAGACAGGTAAATCTTCTCAGAAGGTTTGTAACTAACTTTGCTGAAAAAAGTAGACCAATTTCAAAAATGTTAAAGAAGGATGCTAAAATGGAATGGGATGGGGAGGCCACCAAGTCTTTTCAAGAGATTAAGAAAGCTATTAAGGATGCCCATGTCTTGAGAACTCCTCATTATTCAAAGCCCATGAATATTTTTTCATTTTCATCTTGTCACACTATTGTTGTTGTGTTGTTACAGAAAAATGAAGAAGGGTTTGAGCAGCCTATTGCCTTTTTTAGCAAATCATTATAGGCTACAAAGATGATACAAAGTGGGCAACTGGAAGCCTCAAAGTGACCAAAATAGGGTAATTTACCCCAAAATTACTTGATTCAAAATCAAAATGATTCACACTTATCACAACCTCAACACCCAAAGGGGCAACCTAATCACTAGGTTTTACCAATCCTACTACAACTACCAAGAGTGGCTTCAGGAGCACTTGACTCAAATTCCTAACAATACCCCCAAAATGAATTAAGGGACTAGGGGTGACCTATTCTCATAGGTGGGGTCTATTTAGGTCCCTAACATTTAGTTCCGATTTTTATTTCACTCAAATACATTCCATATGACATGGTTTCTTCAGAAACCTAAGACTATGCTTGTAGCATTTTTCAGAAGGAAAATTTACCTTAATTTAGAATATTACACATAACCCCCATAAAATATTAGGGATTTAGGGACCCTTTATGGACTAAGACCTTTTACTTAAGCTGTGGAACATGGAAATGAGAAAGAGACAGGAAAATACACAAAATTGCTTCTGCAATTAGGGCTAATTAGGCCTCCATTTACACTAGAGGTACATTTAGGATGCATCAAACTATCAAACCAATGATTGGATCATGTGAGGATGTATACAAGGGTCTCTTCCTCCAATTTAGATCCTCTTATCAAATCCCAAGTGAGAGTTATGACTGTTGTCCTAATTCTGGATGGGTGCATACATAACGATATACACCTAGGGCATCACTTCAACTCCATCTCCCTACACTTTAAAGAACCTATCTTGTATAATCTTAAATAGCATCATACAAATAATCTTTCCACCAAGGTTCATTGAATTCCCATGGTGGAAAGTGGAAATACACTTAATTTTCTTAGAAACCATGAATTAGGGCCTATAATCCAGGTAGTGGGTTTGTAAATTCAATAACTTTTAAACCAAGATCTATCAACACATTAGACCAAAATAAAATGAAGGAAGATTCACAACACTAACCCTTGGTCTCATAATTTCATTTCCTTATGTCCGTACCTGATTGTACACAATGATTGTTCCTCGAGAATGCAAGAAAAATGGTTATTTTTATTAATTTTCAAATGCCAAGTTACATGATTAGCCTACCACCCACCTGAAAGGGCTATTTTAGGCACTCCCAATGGTTACATGAAAATTTTTATCTGAATTGACCGTTTTGGAGTTGGTTTTCAAAAAGTTATTAAGTTTGCTCAAAAGTTGCTTGACAACTTTTGAGCAACTTTTACATTTTTTTTGCAATTTTGCAAATCTAGTGACCAAACTTGGTCATGATTTTATTTTTGTGATCCCTAGTGGATCCAAACATTAAAAACTCAAAAATAAACTATTCCTAGAGTTTTGGATCATTAATGACTCATAGTTAACCAAGGGCTCATAATGTGCCAATCTTGGAACTATGGCCTTACAAGGTGATCCAGTGATTAACCCAATGTATTATCATGTCTAAAGGCCTCATAGGACCTTGAGAGAACCCCTAAGTTCCATAGGAACACTTGGTTCATTTAGGGTGCTCCTGCACCATACTCCCCATGAGATTTGAACTCAAGCTCCCACATGAGGATAGTTGGTCAGAAGTGGTTCCATGTTGTTGGATCTGGTCCTCTATCATCTAGGTGCCATCTATTAGAGGGAGTCCTTTCCATTTCACTAAGTACAGCATGTACTTATTCTTTCTTGTCTGCTTCAATACTTTGGTTTCCAAAATGGTGTCTAGTTCCATTTTCTTTCTTTGTGGGAGATCTGTCACATAGTCTCCATCATCTTCAACTTGGGATTCCTACACATGTACAATGTCTACAACACACTTGTAAGGAGTGAGGTCTACAATATTAAAAATAGGAGAAATTAGTAAAGTAGGGGGCAAGGAAATCTCATATGCATTTTCACCCATCTTGGTGAGGATTGTGCAAGGACCAATTTTATTCATGTGTAACTTTGAATATTTTCCTTTAGGGAGTCTCTCCTTTCTTAGGTATTCCCATACCTTATCTCCAACTTTGAAGTGAACTTCTCTTCTCTTCTTGTCTGCTTGTGCTTTGTATTTCATAGTTGACTATTGTAGTGACTCTTTTACTTTTGGCTACACTTTAGAGATTAGTTTGGCTAACTCCTCTCCTTGTGCACTCACTCTAAAATTAGATGGTAACTCTAATAAATCCAATGGACCCTTAGGATGAAGTCCATACACTGTTTGAAATGGTGTCTTTCTAGTGGACCTATTCTTGGAGTCATTGAATGCAAATTCTGCCTGAGGTAGGATCATGTCCCAACTTTGTGTATATTTTCTGGTTAGGCATTTCAAGAGATTACCAAGTGATTTGTTTACCACCTCTGTTTGCCCATCTATTTGAGGGTGGTATGTTGAACTATAAGTTAGATTTGTGCCCAACTTCTTGAAGAGTGTCCTCCAAAAATGACCCTGAAACTTCACATCTCTATCACACACTATTGTTTGTGGTAGGCCATGTATCCTAACCACTTCCTTAAAGAATAGGTTTTCTATATGGGAGGCATCATTTGTGCTCTTGCAACGAACAAAGTGCACCATTTTACTAAATTTGTCCACTATTACAAAAACATTATCATAACCCTGCTTTGTTCTTGGCAAACCCATAACAAAATCCATTGAAATTGATTCCCATGGCCTAGAGGGAATTGGTAGGGGTTGATACAATCCTTGGATACTGGATACACCCTTTTCTTGCTGGAAAATAGTACAAGATTCAACAAATTTCTTGAATTCATTCCCCATCTTTGGCCAAAAATAGCTTCTTTTCACTAATTTAGTGGTCTTATCTATTCCAAAATGTACTCCTAAGCCACCGCAATGTTTTTCTTTAATGATATTTGTTCTCATGGAACATTGAAGAATGCACAATTGGGCTCCTTTAAGAAAGAGTCCATTCTGAATCAGAAAATCAAAAGAATCAATATGGTATTTACCCACCATTTTAGTGCATACCTCAAAAACTTCTCCAAATTCTGGATCATCAACATATAGGTGCTTTAGGGAGTCAATCCCTACACTCTGAAGTTGAACTTCCTCAACTAATCAAATCTCACTGCTTAGGGCATCAGCCACTTTGTTTGCAACTCCTTTTTTGTGTTTAATATTGAAGGTATATGACTATAACTGCTCCATCCATTCGATGTGTTTGACCCCAAGCTTCTCCTGACTATTTAGAAAACTTAAAGCATGGTTATCAGTATAAAAAATGAATTCTTTAGGGAGTAAATAGTGTCTCCACTTTTTCAAGGCTTGCACCATTGCATAAAGCTCTAAATCATAAGTAGAGTACCTCCTTTTGGCATCATTCAATTTTTCTGAGAAAAATGCTATAGCCTTACCTTCTTGGCTCAAGACTGCACCTATAGCCAAGTTGCTTGCATCTGTTTCCACTGTGAATACCTTGTTGAAGTCAGGGAGTACTAGGATTGGGTATTGTGCCACCCTATTCTTAAGATATTGAAATGCATCTGCTACTTCTTTAGTCCACTAAAATCTAGTCTTCTTTCCACCTTTTATTGTGTACAACATAGGAGCACACACATGGCTAAAATTCTTTATAAACTTTCTATAAAAAGTTTCTAAACCATGAAAACTTCTAACATCACCTTGGTTCTTTGGTGGAGGCCAGTTGACTATTGCTGAAACCTTCTCTGGATCCATTTTGAGAGCACCTTGGGAGATGAAAAATCCTAGGAAGATGAGTTCCTTCTTCATAAACATACATTTTTCCAAGTTAATCACTAACTTGTGCTGATGGAGTCTCCTTAGAACATGCTCAACATGATCAAGGTGTTCTTCTTTTCTATGACTGTAAATCAGAATGTCATCCAAATAGATGACCACAAACTTGCCAATAAAATCAATAAAGACCTCATTCATGAGTCTCATGAATGTACTAGGAGTATTACTCAAGCCAAATGGCATAACAAGCCACTCAAACAAACCTTCAATTGTCTTAAACATTGTCTTCCATTCATCTCTTGTCTTAATCCTAATTTGATGATGGCTTGATTTTAAATCAATCTTAGTAAAGTAACAAGTAGTGCCTAATTGGTCCAGAAGATCTTCCATTCTTGGAATGGGGAACCTATATCTTATTTTTATTTTGTTTATGGCTCTGCTGTCAGTGCATAATCTCCATTTGCCATCCTTTTTAGGGGCTAAAACTGATGGGACAACACATGGGCTGAGACTCTTTTGGATGAGTCCCTTCTCTAAAAATTCATTTACTTGTCTTTCAATCTTTGCATGCTGCACTGGTGTCATCTTGTATGGGGATTTTTTAGGCAAAGAGGAGCCAGGTATTAATTCAATTTGGTGACTAATATCTCTCAAGGGAGGGAGGGTTGTGGGGAGATCAGCACTATATTTTGTGAGTAACTTCTAAACTTCATCTGGTATAGGATCATCATTATCATATCTTACATTATCCTTGGGCTTGGATATTAGAACATAAGCTTCAGTTTCAGGCTCTCTCAATAATTTTAGCATTTCTTTTTCCCCCATGGTTATGACAGTAGGTTCCTTCTCTATTTTTGTATCAGGCAGGGGCTTCATAGTGAAATGTTTTCCATCTTTAGTGATGGAGTAGTTGTTTTTCCTACAATGGTGTGTGGCATCTACATCATACTTCCAAGGCCTACCTAGAAGAATGTGGGATGCATCCATCTCCACAACATCACAAAGAACTTTGTCTTTAAAGTCTTCTATTGAAAATTATATCCATGCTTGTTGAGTCTCTAAGCTTTGTTGACCCTTTGTTAGCCAAGAGACATGGTAAGGAAAAGGATGAGGTTTCTTAAGGAGGTTTAACTTTTGTACCATTTCACAAGATACTAGATTTTCAGTTGAGCCAGAATCTATAAGTAAACTACATACTTTCCCATTGCATTGATCTTTGTTCGGAAGAGATTCTTTATTTGAGGAGGTTCTTGGCTTTGTGGAACTTGAAGGAAGACTTTCCTCATCATAAAAAATGCTCCTTCCTATGGTTCTAAGTCCCTTGTATTAGCATTGTCTTCTTTCTTGTCCTCTTGAATGAGTTGAGATCTTTGTTCACCTTGGTTATTGTTATTTCTCTTTTCAGGGCATCTTCCTGCATGGTGTCCCAAATGATTTCAGTAGTAACACCTCAATGGTCCATTTCCTCTTCTAGTGTTTTTCCTTCCCCTATTGAAGGGTCTTCTCCCTCTATAGTTACCTCTAAATTTTGTATCATTTTTTTCTTTGTCTCCTTGGTCAAGGGTCCTACTGCTATTACCACTATATTTCCATCTATTCCAAGAGGTTCCTCTCCCTCTAAAGTTCTTCCCACTATCATTACTCTTCCCTTTTCCAAACTCTTTTTTTCTCTTCCATTTTTCCTCTACCTTGAGTGCCATTTGATAGCACTTGTTCACTGTGGTAGGTCAGTGTAAGCTAAGTTCCTCTTGAATGGATACTTTGAGACCATTCATATATCTTGCCAATTTCTCTTCTTCATCTTCTACCACATTTGTCTTTATACACAATTTTAGGAACTCCTAGGTGTATAGGCCTACATCCATATCCTTTTGTTTTAGAATTTGCTTCCTCCTATGGATTTCAACCCCATAGTATTCAAGCACATAGGTCTCCTTGACCAATGTAATCATTTTGTTCCATGAAGAGATCATACTCTTCCCATTCTTCACCCTCTCTATTTTGATGAAGTTCCACCAAGTTAGGGATGCTCCCTTCAACTTGGATCTTTCCATCTTCACTCTCTACTTCTTAGGGATGTCCTCACACTCAAAGAAGCTTGTTAGGGCCTCTATCCAATCTAAGGCCAAATCTGCATTCATCTTTCCATTAAAAGTTGGTAAATCCAACTTATCATCCATGGTTCTTCTCCCCATATATTTTAAGGAATCTATGAAGGGTCTTTGTTCTACAGGAATTTTCACATCCTAATTAGGGTTGTCATCCTCTAACTCACTTCCCTCTTCACCACCAGAAGTATCTCCTTTACCCCTCTCTACCTTGTTCTCCAACTCTTGAAGTCTTCTTGTCAAGGATGCATTTTCTACCCTCTATTCTCTCACCATCTTTGCTAGTTCAATATTTGTAACCCTTGAAGGGATATCTTCATCCTCAAGAGAAGACATGGCTCTGATACCACTTGATGCAAAGTGGGCAACTAGAAGCCTCAAAGTGACCCAAATAGGGTAATGTACCCCAAAATCACTTGATTCAAAATCAAAATGCTTCACACTTATCACAAGTGTGGGAAAAGTACTTGGTTAGGCTATCACAACCTCAACACCCAAAGGGGCAACCTAATCACTAGGTTTTACCAATCCTACTACACCAACTACCAAGAGTGGCTTCAGGAGTACTTGACTCAAATTCCTAACAATACCCCCAAAATGATTTAAGGGACTAGGGGTGACCTATGCTAATAGGTGGGGTCTATTTAGGTCCCTAAAATTTAGTTCCAATGGTTCTTTCACTCAAATACAATCCATATTACATGATTTCTTTACAAACCTAATACTATGCTTGTAGCCTTTTTCAGAAGGAAAATTTACCTTAATTTAGATTCTTACACATAACCCCCATAACATATTAGGGATTTAGGGACCCTTTATGACCTAAGACCTTTGACTTAAGCCCTGGAACATGGAAATGAGAAAGAGATAGGAAAATACACAAAATTGCTTCTGTAATTAGGGCTAATTAGGCCTCCATTTACAGTAGAGGTACCTTTAGGATGCATCCAACTATAAAACCAATGATTGGATCATGTGAGGATGTATACAAGGGTCTCTTCCTCTGATTTAGAGCCTCTGATCAAATCCCAAGTGAGAGTTATGACTGTTGTCCTAATTCTAGATGGGTGCATACATAAGGATATACACCTACGGCATCACTTCAACTCCATCTCCCTGCACTTTAAAGAACCTATCTTGCAAAATCTTAAAGAGAATCATACAAAAAATCTTTCCACCGACGGTCATTGAATTCCCATGGTGGAAAGTGGAAATACACTTAATTTTCTTAGAAACCTTGAATTAGGGCCTACAATCCAGGCAGTGGGTTTGTAAATTCAATAACTTTCAAACCAAGATCAATCAACACATGAGACCAAAATAAAATGAAGAAAGATTCATAACACTAACCCTTGGTGTCATAATTTCATTTCCTTCTATCCGTACCCGACCGTACACAATGATTGTTCCTCGGGAATGCAAGAAAAAGGGTTATTTTTATTAATTTTCAAATGCCAAGTTACATGATCAACCTAACACCCTCCTGAAAGGTATATTTTAGGCACTCCCAATGGTTACATGACAAATTTGAACTAACTTTACCATTCAGGAGTTGGTTTTCAAAAATTTGTTAAGTTTGCTCAAAAGTTGCTTGACAACTTTTGAGCAACTTTTACATTTTTTTTGCAATTTTGCAAATCTAGTGACCAAGCTTGGTCATGATGTTATTTTTGTGATCCCTAGTGGATCAAAAAATTAAAAACTCAAAAATAAACTATTCCTAGGGTTTTGGATCATTAATGACTCATAGTTAACAAGGGTCTCATAATGTGCCAATCTTGGAACTATGGCCTTACAAGGTGATCCAGTGATTAACCCATTGTCTTATCATGTCTAAAGGCCTCTTAGGACCTTGAGAGAACCCCTAGGTTCCATAGGAACACTTGGTTCATTTAGGGTGCTCTTGCACCAAGAGCTCAAGTATGATATAACTGAGAAGCAGGCCTATGAATTAGTAAAGGTTGTGAAAGATTTTAGGCATTATTTAATAAGTGTCATTGTAGTGGCTTATGTCCCTTTAGTAGCAGTTAAGGATATCTTTACTCAATAAGAGGTGTCAAGAAAGAGATGCAGCTAGATAAATAGGATTCAAGAGTTCAATATAGAAATCCAAATCACAAAGCTGGTTAGGGGGATGGGTTTAGCCAAACTGATGGCTAGTGCAAACTTGGATGCTAATCACATTAATACCTTGGAGGAAGAGCAGAGACCTTTCATTTGTAACCTTGACCATTGTGACTGGTACACTAACATTATTTATTATTTATAGAGGATGAATTGTCCATAGGGAATGGATGAGAATAAGAAAAGAACATTAAAATTGCAAGCAATCCATTTTGCCTTGATCAGAGATGAATTATAGTGGAGGAGTCTTGGAGGAAATTTATTGAAGTGTGTTGATAAAGAACAAGAAAATAGGATCCTGTAGGAGATGCATAATGGAGTGTGTGGTGGCCATTACATGTCCAAGACTACTGCACATAAGATTTTGAGAGCAGGTTTCTAGTGGCCAACTATTTTTAAAGATGCTTATCAATTGCTTAAAAGATGTGATGCTTGCCAACGTTTCTTTGGTAAGCAGAAATTCTCAGGTAATGTTCCCCTCACACTAGTGGAATTTCAAGCCCCTTTTCAGCAATGTGGTATTGATTTTAAAGGAGAGATAGCTACAAAGTCCAGTGGAGGACATTCACATATTATTGTAGCTACAAACTACTTTACTAAGTGGGTGGAAGAAATTCCCACTAAGAGAGCTACAAGAAAAATAGTAATTGATTTTTTACTAAAGAACATAATTACTAGATTTGGGTGCCCAGAGAAGATAATCTCAGATAATGCCATGTATTTTAAATCTAAGGAATATGTCAATTTATGTGTTGAATATGGTATTTAGACCTCTTACGCTACACCCTATCATCCACAAGGGAATAGCCAAGCTGAATACACAAATAAGAGCCTCCTCAACATTATTAAAAGAGTTCTGGATACAAACAAGAAGGCCTGGGACTCAAAGTTGACATTGGCTGTGTGGGCAGATAGGGTGACATCAAAAAGGGCTATTGGATGTGCACCTTTTGATTTAGTTTATGGAATCCAATCAAGATTTCCCCAAAAAAATTTGATGCAGATGTACAAGTTTATTCAGACTTATGATGATGATATTGATACTGACATGCAATTGAGAATTGATGACCTGGTGGAGTTAGATGAAGCCAGGAGGAAAGCTTTTGTGAAGAATGCAAAACTTCAATTGCAGGTGAAGAACTTGTATGACAAGTAGGCAGTCTCAAGACATTTTGATGTGGCAGATTATGTTCTCATGTGGAATGCTAGGTTGGAGGATAAAGGGAAGCATGGGAAATTTGAACCAATTTGGCTGGGACCCTATATTGTCCATGAGAGGTATGGGCAAAATTTATATTTATTAAAAGAGCTTACTGGAAATATTTTAGAACTACCACTTCAGGGATAGTTCTTGAAGTTATACTTCTCATGAAGTCTAATTATCCATGAACATTAGGATTGTCTACATAGTGTGTTTCTACAAGTGTGTTTCTTTCTGTCTTAGTTTACATTGTTTTCCTATTGTGTGGTAGTTTTGTTTTCCAGTAGGTTGATCTGCTCCCCATGAGATTGTGAATTCTTGGAACACCTATAGGAGGTATTCATCCCTAGAAAGAGCCACTATTAGGTCTATTCAAAAACAAAATTCAAACAATTGGTCCCTGGTTTGTTTTTGCAGAGTGTCTTGTGAATAACACTTGAAAAAACCCTTGTTTCATATTTCATAGCATAAATTTGATCCTAAAACCCTAAGCATTGAGAGTTTTCTAATTTCATGTTACTTTTTATCACTTAAGGTCATGTGTTGAATGGGTTCCTTTTAAAGTGTTCATATTTTTAAAGTTTTTGATGTCCTAACCCCGCGGTCATGTTTTATCCCCTAAGTCCTAAGTCTGCAAATGTTTTAATAAAATTCATTATGTATCGTGCAAATCTTTTTTAATCTAAAAGTTTTCACTTTCCCTCATAATAAAGATGAATGACTTTTAACTATCAAGGGAATGTGCCTTTCAGCCACGTGTCCCTGGAAGATTCAGTTGCAGATTGAAAAGAAAATTGTTACTCACCGTAGATCAAAGTTGATCTGAGGGCTTGTGCTTTGTCTTTAGATTAAATATGAACAAAGGATAACATTGAGGGAAAGTGCCATTGTAACATGTGTCCTAGGTGGGTTAGAGTGTCATCAAAAAGGAAATATTAAATGGAGGATAAGTTAGATCTAATCTAACGGCTGGTGCAAAGTCTCATGACAAAGATGTTGTTGAGTTACTCTTCGAGGGATAGCATTGTGATGACGCGTGTCTTTAGTGGGTCTAGATGTGAATGAGAAGATGAAATTAAACTGATAGCATGTTAGATTTGATCCAACGGTTGGCGCAAAGGATTATGGTAAAGATGCGCACACAATAGTCATTAAGGGAAAGCGTCATGATGCCACGTGGAGTTTAGTGGGTCCGGTGGAAGATTAAAGTTCTGAGTAAATGCATATAATATTCAAGAAGATCTGACGGTTGGTGCAAAGTCTCCAATGAAAGAAGCGATGATTTTAATCATCAAGGCATTGTGACATCTCGCCACGTGTCCTAGGAGATCAAAGTTGTGGGTCATAGGAAGGCTGAGTAAAGACCAGTTAAGTTGATAAAGATCTAACAGCTAGCACAAAGCCTTAGATCAAAGGTGATGTTGTTTTAATCAATAATTCATTGCACCATGCCACCACGTGACCCTGTAGGATCGAAGCCACAAGTTGTAAAGGTGATTAAAGTCACTACAAATTTAGAAGATCCAATGGTCAGCCCTAAGCCTTAAGTATAAAGTGTCTGACCTTTACTCATCAAGGGAAAGCATCATGATGACACATGTCCAAGTTGATGGGGTCTGCATAGTAACATAGAGTTAAGTAAAGATCAGATGGGTTGAGAAGGATCAGACGGTTGGCGGAAAGCCTTAAGTCAAAAGTGATCAAAATTTAACTATCAAGGGAATGTGACATGCTGCTGTAACACCCCAAAATTGGCACCTTATAATCCTAATCAATTTTGGTGCGTTCCTTCAATTTTCTCATCTTCAAAGTCCTATTGTACTAGGCAAATTATTTTCCTAATTGACTTTAATTGACTGAGTTTCAAATGCAGAAAACCCAAATTTGCATAAATGTGACATTATATTTAATTCCTAAATTCTCAGGGTTTATTAGCTAAAAATCCCTATGATTAATTAATTTAATACTAAAGTCCTAAGTGCTTTTAATTAAATTAATTCCACCCCCTTTAGCTAATATACATAAAAGGAATTGAATAGTTATTTAATTGATTGGATGAATTATCCTCAAAAGGGAATTCCATAATACCATGTGAAAGGTCACTCATGTGGCAATAATCCATCCTTTTAATTAAATAATTCTTGCATTTTTTTCTCAAATGGAAATGAAGAGGCAACCGTTTCTTTTCAAGAAAGTCTTCACCCTCTTTCCATGGTTTTCTATAAATTGGACCTCTTTTTCTTCATTTTGGAGGATGATTTTTGAGAGCATAAAATCTATAGTGAAATTTGCATTGATTATTTCATGCTTTTGAGCTTAAATTGCATAATTAGATTAATTTCAATTTGGATTAATGATATGTTGATTTTTTAATGC
>MU223861.1:439236-456695 GCA_018584345.1 Thuja plicata | reverse complement strand
TCTAGATTAAGAGCACTTGATTTCATAGACTAGTTGCAAATTCAATTCTAGACTAGTTGCAATTTCAATTCTAGACTAGTTGCAATTCATTTCATAGATTAATTGCATTCTATTTCATAGATTAATGGAAAATTCATCTTCTCTCATGCTTTAGAAATCCCCCATGTTAGCAATGGTCAAGTTTTTGGCTCTTGTTCTGAGATTAAATTCGACATCCACAACTAATTAGGAGGCAGCAAGCCGCTTCAATCAAATTTGCAAGATTAACAATTAATATTTGTCTTTGTGAATTGAACGATTGAGTAAGGACTATGCTGAGTTTGTGCCTAATTTAGAGGTCACATTCAAGCACACATAGCTTCCACCTATCTAGGGAGATCAACATTGAAGAGGATTCACGGTAGATTGTCTAATATGGTAAAAATCTAATAGAATCAATGGTTCTATTTTAAAATATAGAAAGAGCAAGTTTCAACAGTTGGACGCCAAGCATTGAACTCGGAGGAGTAATGGCAAACGTGTGCTTTCTTCCCAGTTAAATTTTAAAGTTTAAGATGATGGGATTTCTATCTTTTTTATCACTAAAAGAATTTTTCATAATTGACATCAGTTGCAGAGCAGAGTGAAATTGCGGTGATTGCAGTCATATTTTCAAAACTTCTTGCGGAACTGGTAATCTTCTGGTACTGATAATTCTGGGTTGTAAGAAATCTAAGGGGATTAGTAGGGTGTGTAGAAAGAGAAAGTTTTTATTCATTGTTAGAATGTCAAACTTTAAATTCACAATGCCGCCCAAAAGAGAATTATCTGGGAAAGTCAATTATAAGGATAGAAATGTCTGTGATGATTTGTTACAACAATTAACCATGTCGACTAATGATGCCTCTAAGAAAAAAGAATTGGTCCTCAAGGATCCACACCTGAAAATTACTGAAGGGTTATATGATTTGGATTAGTCTGTTAGGGATGCCAACATAGGTATGACTGGTTTGGCCTTGTTTAAGGTGCTCTTTAGTCAGAGAAATGCTAATCCCCCACACAATAATGTATGGCAGTTTGACATAGGCAAGTTGGTATTGCCAGGTATTTTTATGGATATGGACATGCTTACATGTATAGCTAGGAATTATGATAACATATCCAGAGTAGTCAGGGACAAAAATGGGCAAGTCTTGATAAAAGTGACTGCACAAGAGATTAGGGAGGTATTTAGTTTGAATGATCCAAACACTTCTATGGATAAGATTGATTTTGTTCAATTAAAAGAAGTTACCAAGCACAGAGGAAATACTTCAAAGAAGGGCCCCTCAAGAAATATTTTGGCATAGTTGGGGACTTAATTTTGGTAAGGCCTAACACAAAAGAACCTTTCAAACTTGATTATTTCACTTTGAAGGCCAAATCAGTTTATAGGGCTCTTTGTCAAATATGTGGAGATGATGAGAAAGTTGAGATGCCTATCCATTATATGCTAATGATGGTTGAGATTTTGCACCCCTATCTAGCAATAATTTTTTATTTTGCCCCATATATTGCAGACCTGATTCATGAAGGGTTGATAGTTGTCCATAACACAAAGGTGTCCAAACCTTTTGCATGGTACTCCTTGTTGATGCATGTGTTTCTGTATAAGGGGGTAGATTATTTTGAGAAGGAGATGGAGTTGACAAGACTTAAGGATAATGAAATCATGCTTGTACAATTGTGGAATGCAGACATGACTTGGGACAATAAAGAGGCTAGCTACATAAATTTTGACAAGTATTTTTCTGCCAGACTCAGGACATTGTTATTGAAAGAGAACCCTAGGTTTCCTGTAGCATTATCTAAATTCTTGAGGCTAAAGGAATATGACTAAGAGCTCAATATAGTACATAACTGGGGTGATGTTATCCCTTATCCAATGTCAACTATATTCAAGGTCTATGGTTTCAGGGGAGTGCCAAACATTTTACCCTACAAAGTGCCCCTTAAGATAGGATTGGTAGAGGTCCTAAGATAGATTGGAAGTTTGCAAGAAGATGCCCTGACTGGAAGAGGAAAAGGAACAATCTTTCATGTAATCATTGTTGCCCATCAGTTTATCATCACCAAGGGAGGATGGAAACACTTGTAGAATTTTTTGAAACCCTAATATCTGACCAGATTAGTATCTAGGTGTGCTAACCCTAAGGGGTTCATTAAAGACATGTTGAGGGAAAGACAAAGTGTATAGTGTTGAATCATCAATTCAACTTTCCAGAAGACATAGTCATAAATGAATTTGACTTAATTAACCAGGAAATAAAGAAAGAAAAATGGTTGGCTTACAAGAAAATTCTTGATTTTATTCACCATTTTGATAAAACATATGATCCTTTAAATGATTTCCAATCTTGGGCCAAGAAGATTGAGTCACTAATGGATATGTTTGAAGAAATTATGCAGGCTTTGAGCCAGAAAAGAGATAACATATTGTAGACAGAGCTAGAGAAGGCTACAGAAATTTTGGGTCAAGCCTTCCCTCTTAGAAATATCCCATAAGGAGTGTATGTAGTGTACAAATGGAGGGGATATAGCACAGTTTTACCAAAAAGTGGACAGACTAGTGATCCTAAACGAAAGAGGCCACTAGATCCCAGTGCTAAAAAATTTCCATCTCCCAAAAGGCAAAAGATAGAAGAGGGACAGCAACAACAACATGAACAAATGTATTCTCCCTCCCAATCTCCAATGCGTGTAGATGAACAAGGTATAGCTCAGAAATTAGTGCAAATGAGAAACATTGGGCATATCTATGTTACAGTTGATGAATTGCAGGAAGCAATGCCTGAGGAGCCAAAACATGCTCAATTTAATCTGACAGTAGCAGAATTTGTTGGCAAAGAGCTAGATCCATTGACACAACAGGCAAGTGAGAAATTTCTTTCTGATGAAAAATTTTTTAAAGAGAGAATTTTTTGCAATTCCTATGAAGAATTCATATTGATTAATTCAAGAATAGATGCCAAAAAAAGCAAGAGGAACAACCTTCCAAAGGAAAAGAGGAAATTGAAAATGAAATAAAATAGGAGATGTTATCTAGGTTTGAAAAGATAACTCCTGAAGAAGGCAGAGATCTAGTCAAGAAGGAAGGAGTATTGATACTCCCTGAATGGGACATAGCTGATGTTATTGTTTTTCATTTCATCAAAAAGGAAACAAAAATAGTTCATGTCACAGAAGCAGAAGTACAACAAGCTTCAAATGGTGTAAAGTTCAGTGAAGATCATGCAGCCCTGGTTATGTGGCAATTGAGAAAAAGAAACCCCAAGATAACTGATGGAGATACTAAGGATGAGCATTCAGGTAGCCTTTTGGTAAGGAGAGTTGCAGAAATAGGGGTTGTTGAAGCAGCAGGTATAACTTCGGAATCTACTAAGTTTAGTGTAAGTGTAGCCCAGAAATTAGAAGATGAACTCAAGAGCCTAAGTGAAAAATTTGAGAGAGTTTTGGGTGCCTATAATGAAGAGAAGATGAAGACTATTGAACAGGTGTAGGCACACTTTTAGTACACCATTTTTTTAAAAACTTTAAAAGTCACCTCCTGTGAAGAATTCCCCAAAATTGTTTCCAGTTTGCCTAACAATGTTTCTATGAAGGATAAAGATCAAAGTTCTAATGCAGATGTGAAAGTTCCTATGCCACAATTCAGAGTTCATTGCCTCAGTTCAGAATTATAGATTTAGTTTGATATGATCTATTATGCTTCTTCAGTTTCATGTTCATAATCTAACTTAAAGAAAGAAACAATTGAGTTAGTCTTCAAATTGTTTGATTGAATATACAAAAAGAAGCAGAATTGGAATTGGAATGCAAAATTAGAATTGGGATGTAGAACTGGATTTCCAATTTTCCCTCCATGAGAGAAGCTCATTTGGGACTTTCCACAAAGAAGAGGAGAAGCCATTTTGATATTTTCCGCCGAAGAAGCCAAATGGCCATTTTCCGCCAAAGTGAAGCAAATTAGAATTCGATAATTCCACAGATTCTAAACTTGAAATATGTATTCTATATGCATTACTGTCATACAAAAGCTTAGATTTTGAAGCCACTATATGAGAAATGAAGGACAGAGGAAATTCATGTCTTAATGCATCTTTCATAGACCATTCACGAAACCCCGCCAGTGGAGAAGTAGAAGTCCAATTTTCCACCAAACATCAAATTCATAGCAAAGAGCATGGCTATCAAAAGAGATCTATTTATGTGCTTCATCTCACTAAAAGTGATCCCGTGAATCCTCCATAACATAACAAAAACTCTCTAATGAAGCCAAGGCCGAAAATGTATACTGTGGTGCTCCGTCGAAGCAATTTTATGAAAACCCACCAAGAGCTATGGTGCATGTGGGAAATCAATGCCGAACATAGAATCTCGGGCCTCGGAAGAGGATGCGGGTCAATTACAAAAGTCTTAGCCATGAGAGACCTCGAGCTTTATAAAAGATTGAAATATCTACAAGTTGATATCTCAATAAATAGTCAAAACACAGGATAGCATCGGCGGATTACTCAGATGCATGTTGATGACCAAATTGAATGATACCAAAGGCAATGACTATCAAATGAGATATAGGGATGTTGAAACTAAATAGGGGAAATTGAGCACCAATGAAGAAGGCAGTTTGGAAAAATGCTAAGATGAGATGGAAAAATCTGATGGTGAAGCAAAAGGCTAAAATCCCGCCCCACTTCCCCATTCTGGGTCTTTCCTTAGATTGCAAGGAGAAAGTAATGTCCTCTTTATACAGATGATGAAGAAGGCATTCTGAGATATTTTCTTTGTTAGATCACTTGGCTGAAAAGTGATATATGATATACAGCATTGTCACTCATTGCACCACTCTATTTTCTGCTACCATGAGCCGCTTCTACCCCTAGGCACTCAATGTGCGTGCATAGTAAAGAAATGATAAAATGTTTATTCATGACCGAGCAGTCCTGATAGCCCATGCATTTGCATTAAACATAGGGTCAAGTAGGAGAAAGGAAGGAGGTTTATCATGTAGGATAAGCTTGAAATACAAGCTTGTAGGGGGGGCGAACTCCAGTGATCTAATAGTGGAGTAATGGAAATAGATGTAAGTTCTAAGAATTCCTTTATCACAGAAAATGCATCCTCCAGAATCAGCTAAAAGACTTGTTATCAAATGTCTGAACAATGGAATCATATGCTCAATTGGGGGCTTAGATGCTCAAATTCAAGAAATTGAAGAAACGATGAAACTTCCTCTGATCCACTCAAAGTTTGATCTTCTCTCTCGCAACTATAGCATGTATTCAAAACATGAGTAATGAAGTGAAAATCCCTAAACAAGCTTGGCCAATTTGAATGATTAGTAACACTTGAACGGAGTCGAGCATCCTTTAGATGAAGTCTCGGAACCAATTGCATTGTGAGTTGAGAAGGACATAGGGAATGCATGCATATGTTTGATGTCTTGATATAAATTTCTAACCTCGAAAAGATTTATAGAGCTGTGCTATAAGATAGAGAACCGGTTACTGTGAAGGCCCCAAGATTTCTTTCAAAATAGTGAAACTCTCGGTGGTCCAATAATGAAAGTATTGACATTGGAGTATGTTTGAGGCTTCAAAGTAAACAACATATAACTTCTTAATGTTGGGTACGTAAGGTCGAGCTTGATAGTCAAATTATGGATGCGATATGAAGGAAATCCACTGATGTAGGGGACCCAAGAACACAAAAATGATAGTCACCAATCATGGGAGGAGGAGTTTGTAGATGTTGTTGAGAGGCTCCATCTTTCCTATTGATATGTGCCAAATGTGATAACATTGACGGGATAGACCAAAATACCCAATATCAGTGGAGAGCTTGAATGCCGAATTTGATAAAAAGAAGGAAGATTTGATCAAATGTACAATGACAATGGTGAATAGTAGATTCAGTGCCGATATAAATAGTGCTCGAATCATACAAAAGCACTATGTTTGGTTTCAGCGAAGAAAGGGCAGAGTTAAGAAGCTAAATAGAGGAGTCCAATAGGCTGAATGGTATCGACTCTATAGCCCAAATGGATCTGAGAGTGCTGATCAAGATGTGTTTGACCATAGGGAAGGAATTGTTATAGATAGAGCATACCAAGGCTATTTGCATGGAAATGGAAAGCTTGATGGAAAGAGCCTTCGATTTCTCGTTTGGTAGAAGAAGTGACTATTGCAATAGACATCCATTCCATAACAACGAAGTGACTTCCATCTCCAAGAATAAATGTCGAGAAACATGAACACTTAGCAAGTGTATGATGAATGTTCAATTTGTAAGCTAAGCTGATAATGAGGTGCCTATAAATGGAATCCCTTGTAGCAATGATCGACTAATATAGAGTGATATGAATGAGTCGAAGAGTCATCAAGATCCTGTTGATGATAAATAAAATTGAAAGACTATGGAGTTGAAGATAGTGATCAGGTGTCAAAAGACTCTATGGCGGATGCCAAACTATTTTCCACATGTCATTTTTTATGAAGACCTTTCTTACACTTACATCTTGTTGTCAAGAAGTTGCAGATTTTCATGGCCGCCATATAGCAGTTACCAAGGTGATAGTGGATTCAGTGAAAGCATCCAAAGATATAGAGATAGATGGCAGGTCTTCTATCAAAAAGAAATCTCATTTAAATGATATTTCTTTTAGAATTTGAAAGGTTCCAATTGATGCTGCATGAAAAGCAAAGTTTTGGAAATATTCAAAATGGATTTAAATATGAAAGAGAAACTTGAAAGATGTGAAGAGGTCAAATGTGAAAAGTCATAAGTAAGAAACCGAAAAGTCAGTTTTAGTAACTGAAAAGTCACCGATGGAGAAACTGAACAGTTTCTATGGGACAGTATTTATTGTAATTTTTGAGATGGATTCGAGGTTCTTTTCTGTGAGAGACAGAGTGCTAGAGTGGGGGAAGATAGCATTTCATTCATGCATTTGGGGGGATTTATATTCTAATTTTGTAATTGATTTGGCTGGAGATTGCAAGCAAATAAAATCAGAGCATTTTTATTTGTTATGCTCAAAATAAAGAAGATTTTTGTCTCAAATCAGAGAATTTGGGCATTATTTTTTGTTTATATTCAATCAGAGCATTGTTGTGATCAGTTTTGGACATTATCTTGCATCTTGTGTTAAATACTGAATGTGTCATAAATCAGAGCATTTGCATGCATTCTTATTGTAGAAATCTGAATATTTAATCTCCATTTCTTCATTGCATTCGCATAATCTGCATTCATAGTTGCATTACCAATGTCAGGGAGTCATAAGATGTATGGATTTTTGGGGTTGGCTAGATTTAGGATTGATCTGATGACCTGAGTTAGTTTTGTCTAGGGCTGGCTTGGTTTTCCTCTTCCGTTCTCAGGTTAAGAACGTATCCAATTAGTTTAGGAATACTTAAATTCATTGAATATCATTCATAAGAGAGTTGTACCTTTCAATTTAGAGGAAATCTATCTACCTAGTGATAGATTATCCACATGTTGGTATCAAATTGTTTCTCACAGGTTTGGGCATTTGAGAGTTAAATTGAAAAGAACAATTTGTTTACCAACAGATTTTTGGCGACTCTACTGGGGAAGCGGAAAAGAAGATTTGTGCTTAATTAAGTTTCCTCAATTTTATTATTATTATCTCTGCTAGAGATTGGCGACTCTGTTTCAATTCTCATAATTTTTGGTTGAAGAGTCCAGTGCTTTCATTTTTAGAATTATTATTATCTCTACTTGTAGGAGATTGGCGACTTTGATTGAAAAAGAGCATGCCCATTAAAGTTGTGAAAAGGGGAAGGCCAGATCCTTCTTTTATTGAACTTCATCAAATGCATGATTCGGTATTACGTGATTTGTTTGATGCTTTTAGAGAAAGCATTACTCATGGGAGAAAAATGAGTTTGAGCATTGAAGAAGACCATGTACCAGTTCTGTTATGGAGAAGTGTTTGTGCCAGGTTTCACAAGATGAAAGAGCTAGAAGTGAAAACGAAGTTGTTGCAGCATTGTGAGAAAAGAGTGTTGTAATTAAGTAAATAATTGAAGGTGGATTATGATGAAGTTTTAGAAGTTCCACATGACCTTGTTTCTTATAATTGTTCAGTCTTGAGCGAACAAGAGGTTCAGCCAAGAAAGGAAACCAGAAAGATGCCTACATCCGAAGAGATAAATGCTGAAAGGGATCCAAATCTGCAATTCCTTTGGATTGTCGTTAAAGAGAGTATTACTGAAGGTGAAAAGAAGGGATTGAGTTTCTCTAAAGATCATGAATCTTCCCTGATGCTAAACTGCGTGATCCAAGGTTTTTCAATGTCCAAGATCAAAAGAAAGGGAAATTTGTTCCAGCAAATATACCTAAAGAGAAAATAGTAAACGAAGAACCAATATCAGTCAATTGATTGGTTCTTGGAGAGCAAGAAGTATTCCAGTTTCAAGAAGAACAAATTTTGATGAACAAAGAGATTCTTGACAGTGGCAAAGAAACAGTAAGCAAAGGCAAAAAAGAAGATTTTCATATGCTTTCTTTTGCTCCTGATATTGAAAGTTTCAGATTTGATGAAAATAGTGATGATCCTCTGTCTAAAGTCTCTTATGAAAATCCTCCCTTAGTTTATGCACAAGCGGAATATGAAACTTTAAAGTTTGAAGAAGATAATAGTAAGGATGATTTTCAATCTGTACAAGTTTGTGATGAGCCTATTTTAGAATCATTTTCTTTTGAAGAGAATGTCGAGTTGAATCTTCTTGATGAAATATGTATTGAGGATAGAACTAAAGTATGTTTTGATAAGAATTCTTCTAAGTCTGGGAATGTGGTTGAAAAGGCAGATGCAAGAATAGATTTTGTACAAGGATTTTCTGTGTCTAATGAAATATTGCAGCATCATGAAGAAGTCAAAAAGTTGGATTATATATTTCTTTGTCATGAAATGGAAGTTAATCAAGTCTTGGTGTCGGCTAAATGTAAGTGTTCTTCTACAACTAATTCAAGCATTGAGGCTTTTAATTTGGATAAAAAAAATTTGGAATTGATAGCCATGAGGAATGATAAAGTTGTTTCAGATCAGATTGATCCTATAAGTAATAAAATTCCATGCTATTTCAATTTTGATTTTAATTCTGAATTTGCTCCTGAAGATAATCACATTGGATATTAGTATAATGCAATAACTTTAGAATCATGTGAATTTTCTGATTTGGTCAATCCTGGTTTGAATGCTGAAATCTCTGTTAAAAATGATATTGTCAAAGGTGGCAGATGTGAATATGTTTCAGTATCATTTTCAGAATCTTTTGAATATTTTTCTTCTTCACAGAGAATGGTTGAATGTATGAGAAGTGGTGTGCAGGAGAGTGTAGAAGAATCAAATATTTATAATGAGGCATGGTTGTTCGAGAGATGTTTTTGGGTCACTAATTTCTTGCACTGTGGTAGTTTTGTTTTTAGATCTAAAGAGGCTATCAGAGAGCCTTTGTTTTGGTATAGCTTATTGAAGCATAATCCACTTTACCAGAAAGGCTCATATTTTTCTTTTCCAGTCAACGGCCATGTGAGTTCTCCATGCTCTCTTTCCTTTTGGTGAGGCCTCCTCAGCTTTTTTTAATGAGTTTGCTTCCGTACTTTTGGTGTGTTTACCTTAGCTTTTCCTTCTTTCCCAGTTTTGGCTTTGCCTTGCTCCCCTCCGCCCTCCCGACAAACAGTTCTATGTTACCCTCTTTTTGCCTAGACCCTGTAGCCCAATGGATAAGGCACTCATCTTTTGCCAAGAGATGTTGGATTCTTTATGTACTTTGCAGCACATAATCCCCATTCAGAGCCAGCTGTAGGCGCACTTTCAGTACACCACTTTTTAAAAAACTTTTAAAGTCGCCTCCCGTGAAGAATTCCCCAAAATTGTTTCCAGTTTGCCTAACAATGTTTCTATGAAGGATAAAGATCAAAGTTCTAATGTAGATGTGAAAGTTCCTATGCCACAATTTAGAGTTCATTGCCTCGGGTCAGAATTACAGATTTAGTTTGATATGATATATTATGCTTCTTCATTTTCATGTTCATAATCTGACTTAAAGAAAGAAACAATTGAGTTAGTCTTCAAATTGCTTGATTGAATATACAAAAAGAAGCAGAATTGGAATTGGCATTTTCCAAAAAATTGGAATTGGAATGCAAAATTAGAATTGGGATGTAGAACTGGATTTCCAATTTTCTTGCCACGGGAGAAGCTCATTTGGGACTTTTCGCAAAGAAGAGGAGAAGCCATTTTGATATTTTCTGCTGAAGAAGCCAAATGGCCATTTTCTGCCAAAGTGAAGCAACTTAGAATTCGATAATTCCACAGATTCTAAACTTGAAATATGTATTCTATATGCATTACTGTCATACAAAAGCTTAGATTTTGAAGTCACTATACGAGAAATGAAGGACACAAGAAATTCATGTCTTAATGCATCTTTCGTAGTCCATTCACGAAACCCCACCAGTGGAGAAGTAGAAGTCCAATTTTCCGCCAAACATCAAATTCATAGCAAAGAGCATGGATATCAAAAGAGATCTATTTATGTGCTTCATCTCACTAAAAGTGATCCCATGAGTACTCCATAATAGACCAAAAATCTCTAATGAAGCCAAGGTGGAAAATGTATATTGTGGTGCTCCGTCGAAGCAATTCTGTGAAAACCCGCCAAGAGCTATGGTGCATGTGGGAAATTAGTGCTGAACATAGGAGCTCGAGCCTTGGAAGAGGATGTGGGTCAATTACAAAAGTATTAGCCACGAGAGACCTCAAACTTTATAAAAGATCAAAATATCTACAAGTTGATATCTCAATAGACAGTCAAAACACAACATAGCATCGGCGGATTACTCAGATGCATGTTGATGACTGAATTGAATGATACCGAAGGAAATGACTATCAAAAGAGATATAGGGATGTTGAAACTAAATAGGGGAAATCGAGCACCAACGAAGAAGGCAGTTTGGAAAAATGCTAAGATGAGATGGCAAAATTCAATGGTGAAGCAAAAGGCTTAAGTCCCGCCCCACTTCCCCATTCTGGGTCTTGCCTTAGATTGCAAGGAGAAATTAATGTCCTCTTTATACGAATGATGAAGAAGGCATTCCAAGATAGTTGCTTCGTTAGATCACTCACCCAACAAGTGTTATATCATATATGGCGTTCTCGCTCATTGCACCACTCTATTTTCTGCTACCATGAGCCGCTTCTACCCCCGGGCACTCAATGTGCGTGCATAGTAAAGAAATGATAAAATGTTTATTCATGACCAAGCAGTCCTGACATCCCATTCATTTGCATTAAACACAGGGTCAAGTAGGAGAAAGGAAGGAGGTTTGTCGCGTAGGATAATCTTGAAATACAAGCTTCCAGGGGGCCGAACTCCAGCGATCTAATAGTGGAGTAATGGAAATAGATGTAAATTCTAAGAATTCCTTTATCATAGAAAATGCATCCTCTAGAATCAGCTAAAAGACTTATTATCAAATGTCTGAACAATGGAATCATATACTCGATTGGGGGCTTAGATGCTCAAATTCAAGAAATTGAAGAAACGATGAAACTTCCTCTGATCCACTCAAAGTTTGATCTTCTCTCTCGCAACTGTAGCATGTATTCAAACCATGAGTAACGAAGTGAAAATCCCTAAACAAGCTCGGCCAATTTGAATGATTAGTAAGACTTGAATGGAGTCAAGCATCCTTAAGATGAAGTCCTGGAACCAATTGCATTGTGAGTTGAGAAGGACATAGGGAATGCACGCATATGTTTGATGTCTTGATATAAATTTCTAACCTCGAAAAGATTTATAGAGCTATGTTATAAGATAGAGAACCGGTTACTATGAAGGCCCCAAGATTTCTTTCAAAATAGTGAAAATCTCGGTGGTCCAATAATGAAAGTATTGACATTGGAGTATGTTCGAGGCTTCAAAGTAAACAACATATAACTTCTTAATGTTGGGTACGAAAGGTCGAGCTTGATAGTCAAATTATGGATGCGATATGAAGGAAAGCCACTGATGTAGGGGACCCAAGAACACAAAACCGACAGTCACCAATCATGGGAAGAGGAGTTTGTAGATGTTTTTGAGAGGCTCCATCTTTCCTATCGATATGTGCCAAATGTGATAACATTGACGGGATAGACCAAAATACCCAATATCAGTGGAGAGCTTGAATGCCGAATTTGATAAAAATAAGGAAGATTTGATTGGATGCACAATGACAATGGTGAATAGTAGATTCAATGTCGATATAAATAGTGCTCGAATCATACAAAAGCACTATGTCTAGTTTCAGCGAAGAAAGGGCAGAGTTAAGAAGTCGAACAGAGGAGTCCAATAGGCTGAATGGTATCAACTCTATAGCCCAAATAGATCTAACAGTGTCGATCAAGATGTGTTTGACCATAGGGAAGGCATTGTTACAGACAGAGTATGCCAAGGCTATTTGCATGGAAATGGAAAGCTCGGTGGAAAGAGCATTTGATTTCTCGTTTGGTAGAAGTGACTATTGCAATAGACATCCATTCCATAACAACGAAGTGACTGCCATCTCTGATAATAAATGTCAAGAAACATGAACACTCAGCAAGTGTATGATGAATGTTCAATTTGTAAGCTAAGCCAACAATGAGGCGCCTATAAGTGGAATCCCCTGTAGCAATGATCGACTAATATAGAGTGATATGAATGAGTCGAAGAGCCATCAAGATCCTGTTGATGATAAATAAAATTAAAAGACTATGGAGTTAAAGATAGTGATCAGGTGTCAAAAGAATCTATGGTGGATGCCAAACTATTTTCCACATGTCATTTTTGATGAAGACCTTTCTTAAACTTACATCTTGTTGTCAAGAAGTTTTAGATTGTTGTGGTCGCCATATAGCAGTTACTGGGGTGATAGTGGAGTTAGTGAAAGAATCCAAAGATATAGAGATAGATGGCAGGTCTTCTATCAAAAAGAAATCTCATTTAAATGATATTTCTTTTAGAATTTGAAAGGTTCCAATTGATGCTACATGAAAAGAAAAGTTTTGGAAATATTCGAAATGGATTTAAATATGAAAGAGAAACTTGAAAGCTGTGAAGAGGTAAAATGTGAAAAGTTATAAGTAAGAAACTAAAAAGTCAGTTTTAGTAATTGAAAAGTCACTGATAGAGAAACTGAACAGTTGCTACGAGGAAAGTATTTATTGTAAATTTTAAGATGGATCTAAGGTTCTTCTTTTCTGTGAGAGACAGAGTGCTGGAGTGGGGGAAGATAGCATTTCATTCATGCATTTGGGGGGATTTATATTCTGATTTTGTAATTGATTTGGCTGGAGATTGCAAGAAAATAAAATCAGAGCATTTTTATTTGTTGTGCTCAAAATAAAGAAGATTTTTGTCTTGAATTAGAGAATTTGGGCATTATTTTCTATTTATATTCAATCAGAGCATTGTTGTGATCAGTTTTGGACATTATCTTGCATCTCTTGTTAAATACATAATGTGTCATAAATCAGAGCATTTGCATGCATTCTTATTGCAGAAATCTGAATATTTAATCTCCATTTCTTCATTACATTCACATAATTTGCATTCATAGTTGCATTACCAATGTCAGGGAGTCATAAGATGTATGGATTTCTGGGGTTGGCTAGATTTAGGATTGATTTCACAGCCTGAGTTAGTTCTATCTAGGGCTGGCTTGGTTTTCCTCTTCCATTCTCAGGTTAAGAACGTATCCAATTAGTTTAGGAATACTTAAATTCATTGAATATCATTCATAAGGGAGATGTACCTTTCAATTCAGAGGAAATCTATCAACCTAGTGATAGTTTATCCAACTGTTGGTATCAAATTGTTTCTCACAGGTTTGGGCATTTGAGAGTTAAATTGAAAAGAACAATCTGTTTACCAACAACAGGCTAAAAATATTGTTGAACTATAAGGTAAGAGATCATAAATTTATGTCCCTTAGATGATGATTACTCAAGAACCCTACCAACTTTCATCATCCATCCCATATGTCACTTATCCTCCTTCTCCTATGCCATCAAGCCCTGTTACTCTAATAGATGTGGAGATGGAAAGAGATTAATTGTTTTCTGAAAGGAAAAGGTTAGAAGAAACCTCTAAGAAAGATCTTGAAGAATCTTCAGCATTAAAAGAAGTAGAAGAATGTGTTAAATAGAGGCATTCTGACAAAATATACTCGAGCCTCTTGAGATTTGATATAGAGGAAAATCTTGTTGATCTTTATTTGTTGGGAAAAAGGGTTTTGAACATTATCAATGAATATGATGTAGACAAAGATCAATGGGGTCTGGTCATGGACACATGGAAAGGAAAAGGGGTTGAGGTGAAATCATTATATTCCATGCCCAAAGAAGAGAATAATATTAATGTTTTTTTTAACTAGAACTCACAAATGTTTGAAGTTAATGGCGGACTTGGATATCAAAAGGAATATCCTCAATAGAAAAGTAGAAACCTTGAGGAGAGAATTTTCAAAGGATAGGTTGTTAGAATAGTCCCAAAGGATAACTGAGAGGGGGGGGTGAATCAGTTATCAGCCAATTTAATTATTTTCTCTTATTAACTTTAGAATACAATAAAGTAAATACACATTCAGATAACACAATAGACAACACTTCAATTTGGTTATGGGAAAACCAAATGGTAAAAACCCCGGTGGGAATTAGTACCCACAATGAACTATACTTGTTTATAGCAATCCTTGTTATAAGATATTTTGGCCCTGTTAGGAGTTGTACTTTACAATGCAATAATTATAGTGACCTGATTAAGGGTCTGACCTTGTTAAGAGTCTTTTACAAATAACCCTGTTAGGGGTGAGGACTCACTGTCCAAAAGCTCAATGCTTCAATGGTGAAGGCTACAACCTTCTGTAGAAAAGATATACACTATATATGATGATGAACTATAGAGTAGACCTATTGTCTTGATCAGTTCCAGTGTATTGTAATCTTCAACTACTTATTCATATAGATCCTTGATGAATGAAACAACTCTGATATTCTGCTCTGTACTTTTTCTGTCTTTGTTCTTATTATTCACACTTTGCATTTACAAATGAACTACTATAAGTATATTCTTTAAACTAGAAGGTCATGAAGGCTCTTGGAAACACTTCAACAACATCTTTGTCAGCTTAACTAAGCACGTAAACAATATTAAGTCCGTGCAACACAAACTGAACAGACGCGACGCTTCACTAAGTTGGCTTCACCAAATCATCTCAAATAGCATGATCCTAATGTTACATGATAGGCACGTTTAACCAAACATAGTTAACTCATAACTAATCATGAATATACACACATATATCCTAAAGATAGGCGCAACTCAAGAAACATGTTATCTACATCGGCTCTGAACAGATACTCTTCCAGAACTGTAACTGCCAATACAAAATTATACAACTTGATTGAAACATCATATCTAAACTTGCGTGTATGAATATAGTAACCAAGGAATGTATACAACATGTATCTAACCGCGCAAGGTTGGATAACACTATTCTGATAAGTTCATACAGAATGATGTCGTATATTATATGTTGTCATCAATGACAAACATACAATCAATCAACTGCACAGAAACAAATCTCCAACAATCTCCCCCTTTGACATTGATGGCAACATATGATTTTAAAAACATCCTCTGTCATGGTGTCCTCTTTCTTTTATAATCTTCTCAATATCCTCATCAAAGATTTCTCTACACTGTTGCAGTTCCTTTGACTGTGTTTTTGTTCCATATATATACTCCCCCAGAGTATATTCTCCCCCTTAGTACATACTCCCCCTTTGACATTAATGGAAAAGGGTGCCATAAACCATTAGGCACAGTTACTACTCCAGAAGTAGAGTAGTCAACCATTTATCAGTCACAAAGGACTGGTGTTCTTCCTATATTCTCTAATCAGACTTAGGAGAGGGAATTACTCCCAACTTCTCTCTGAGATACTCAAAAGTATCTTTTGATAAAGGTTTTGTGAAAATATCTGCCAACTATTCTTTGGTGCTCACATAGTCCAATTTCACTTCTTTGTCTGCAACCTTACTCTTAGAAAATGGTACTTGATCTCTATGTGTTTTGTCTTTGCGTGCATCACAGGGTTCTTAGACATGTTAATAGTGTTGGTGTTATCACAGTGAATAACAATAGGATAATCAACCTGAATACCAAAGTCTTTAACCATCTGCTTGATCCAAACCATGGTTGAACAATTATGTGCTGCTGCAACATATTCAGCTTCTGTTGTTGACTGAGAAATACAGTTCTGCTTCTTTCTTATCCAAGAAACCAACCTATCTCCAAGAAATAATGCTCCTCCTGAATTACTCTCCCTATCATCAATACAACCTGCCAAATCTGCATCTGTATACACATGAAGTTGTACATTCTTTGATTTAGGATACCATAAACCATAGTCTATAGTTCCCTTTAGATATCTGAATATCCTCTTGATTTCCATTAGGTGATTCTTCTTGGGTTCAACTTTAAATCTTCCAACAATGCCAACTGCATTAGATATGTCAAGTCTAGATTGAGTTAGATAAATGAGTTTTCCAATCATATATTTGTGCAATGTCTTATCAACTGCTGTGGAATCATCATCTTTTGAAAGCTTGCTTCATGTTATCATAGGAGTGCATACTATCTTACAATCTTCCATCTTGAAGGTCTTCAATATTTCCTTCACATATTTTGACTGATTAATGAATATACCTTTATCTGTCTTCTTTACATTTAATCCCAAAAAGTATTTTATATGACCAATCATACTCATTTCAAATTCATTCTACATTTGTTTTACAAATGCTGCACTAAGCTTGTCATTACCTCTAAAGATAATGTCATCAACAAATATGGAAACTAGTAGTAATCCATCAGGTGTCTCTCTTGTGAATAGGTTACAATCTGCTGCACCTTTCTTGAATCCAATCTTGGTAAGATGACCATCAAGTCTCTCATACCAAGCTCGTGGGGCCTGTTTAAGATCATAGAGTGCTTTCTTCAATTTGCATACCATGTCTGGTTTATCTAAAAGATTAAATCCTTCAAGGTGTTCTATGTAGACTTCTTCCTTCAAGTCACCATTCAGAAAGGCTGACTTTACATCCATTTGATAAACTTTAAAGTCTTTGAATGTTGCATAGGCCAAGAATAATTTAATGGCTTCTAGTCTGCTCACAGGGGAAAATGTATCAGTGTAGTATATTCCTTCTCTCTGCACATATCCTTTACATACCAATCTTGCTTTGTTTCTTAATATTGTACCTTCTTCATTCATCTTGTTTCTGAAGATCCACTTTGTTCCAATCACATTTTTGTCACTGGGTCTAGGAACCAATTCCCATGTCTCATTCTTAATTATCTGATCTAGTTCTTCTTTCATTGCA
>MU223861.1:388695-399263 GCA_018584345.1 Thuja plicata | reverse complement strand
TCTTTGTTCAACTTGGGCACATCTCGTCTGTTCATCTTGTGATCTTTACTTAGGTCTTGAAACCTTCCTTCTAAGCACACAAGCTCTGATACCAATTGTTAGTAATAACTGAGAGGGTGGGGGGTGAGTCAGTGGCCCAAACAATTTATCCTTTAAACTTTAATCCACCAATAAATACACCTCAGATTATTAAGTCCCTACAAGATGTATGCCTTTGAAATACTTGAAATAAATAACTGTCTGTTGGTTTACCTTGTCTTTCCTTCTTCTCCTTGATTACCGATAAGCAGTAAAACTTATTTACCAATGCTCAGTAAATATGCAAAGTATACCAATCAATCCAAAAATGCATATGTGAAATGTAAAATAATAAAGTAATAAACCATATACACATAACACATGGATTTTAACGTGGAAACCCTGTTAAGGGAAAAACCACTGGGACTAGTACCCCAAATTTTCACTTTTTTGAAGTGAGCCATGTTAGGAGCTAACCCTGTTAAAGGTTATAAACACACTGTTAAGTGCGACCTTGTTAGAGGATTTTTATACATAGATTGTCACTAAGTATCTGGCATCTACGCTACCATCCTTGAATCAGCCTCTAGACTATCAATAAGCTTTATGCTAATCTTACTACCATCCTTGAATCAGCCTCCTTCTTAGACTGTCAATAGGATTTAGGTAAGACCGATGCTACTATCATGAATCAACCTTTTTGGTAATTTGTTAGGATATACCTCAATTATAGAAGATAGTTAAGTCCTACTCTGTTAAGAGACTTAATGCTTCAATGGTTAAACTGAAACACAATGACCTGTTTCTAATGCAACTTTGAATTGTAGATATTTAGATCTATTTACTTACAATACCTCTTTGATCAATGTATCAATTCAGTTCCTTTGTACTTCACACTTTCTGCTCTTTGATGGTGTGCTTCACTGTTCATCGGTGTCTACAGAATTCTTTAATTCTCCCTTAGCTTGATTGATCAGGACTGTATGAAGCTTAACCTTCACTAGTTTCTCTTCAACATCTTTTTTCAATTCACTCCCCCATGTATTTGAGTGCTTACGGAAATGAATTATGCTTGTCTCTTATATAGATATGATATTCCGTAATTCTTGATTCTTGATTCTTGGCGTGAAAAACAATCCAGCCAAATTGATTTACGACTTTAACTCCTGATTTATCTCGTAGTTATCTTCTTGTCAGCTATATAAATCAATTGCTTAACTATGATTGAATAAAATAAATAAAACAACCAGTTAAGTCTATCCTTTAGCTCTGCCAGCTAGATATTTTATCATTTTATGATCTCTCTATCCCATCGGTCAATTCTGCAGTTCATCATCGGTGACAACTGCCATCTCCATCGGTTCAACTTTAGTTAGCTTTGGGATCTCTGTCCATCGGGCATCATTGGATCTTTCTTGTCAGGCAACACTATTTTCAGCTCATCGAGCATCCTGTGATTCTACTTCGTCAGAAAACACTATCTTCTGCTCATCGGGCATCACTGTGACTTTATCTCTGTCTTTACCGATGGTGTGCACTTCGTCGGTGTTGTCTATCACTTAGTGAATACATGACTTTTATGCATTTCTAAAAGCATAACCATTGTTCCATTGATTATTTGAAGTCTTTGGCATTGTGTGTATGACCATACAAATGATATCAAGTTGACATCAATGACAATACAAATCATTAACTGATTTAATGTCTTGCATCATATTCAACTTAACATTATCAAACATTCAATCAGTTATATGTCATCAGACACTATGTAGCCCGAGTGCCAGAGTTTACTATGTTGCCCAAGTGCCAGTATATTTTGTGAGTGCATCACTGGACCCGAGTAACAATTTTGGGCCGACTTAGCTTATATTGTCTGATATTAAATTATCTTATGGAAGCCGACTTGTAGAAGTATTTGATTTGGATAAGGTATAAATATAAGGTATTTTGTTTATCCAAATGTATGTGAAGAAATATGTATGTGAATATGAAGTGGCAGATTGTTTAAGAGGCTACAATAGTATAAGGAACAACAGAGACTCATCCATCACATTCAGGTGATTAGTTTTTGTATCATGGGATCATATTCAGCAAATCAGAGTTGCATAGACTGATTCATCCTAATAGGTGCATCAACAAAATCCTCTAACAAGGTGGACTTAACTATCCTTTACGAATCTCCTAACAAAGTTGCATACTTAATTGTATTGCACTAAATCCTTTCACAAGGTGGACCTAATAGTCCTTATTGATCCTAATAGGGTAGGCTATCCGAAGTGGTCAATTGTAAGCTTTTACATGCTAAATTTATATTGCAGTAATAAATCTTGTGGGTACCATCCCCACCCTAGTTTTACTTTCTATTTGGAAGGTTTCTGGGTAACCATATATTGTGTCAAGTATTGTGGATGTTTTATTGATTTTCATTCCATGCATGCAATCAGATAATAAAGGATTAAAAAGATCAAGTTTTATTGGTTCCTGATTCACCCCTCCTCTTAGTCACCTAGCCTCAACATATTTCCAACAATTGGTATCAGAGCTTAAGGTTCTCTTAACAAAATTTTAATAGCTTGAGAAAAGATTAGAGGCAATGGAAATATATAGACTGGAGAAAGCCATTGAAAATGAAAAGATAGATCTACAAATGGCCATGGATCAGATCAGAAAACTCAAGGAGCAGGTCTCTCTTTCCCTGAAAAGAAGAAAAGATTTAGCAGTGCAGATGAATGACAAAAGTTACATAGAAGAAAGAATTGAAGACTTATGCAAAGAATTTTTTTTTGAAGAAGCATATGCATCAATTGAAGACCTACTTGCAAAGAATCTCAATTTACATGAAGAAGTCAAAAATTTGAAAAGAGAACAAGAAATTCATTCAGTCAGAATATGTGAAGTCATGGAACAAAAGAATCAAGCAGAAAATGACAGAGAAATGGCACAAGAAGATAAAAGATTGCCAAGTCCAAGATTAGAAGAAAAAGAAAATGAAATCCATCATTTGTCACTTTAGCAAGCATATATGATAAATTAACTCAATAATGTAAATCAAGAAGTTATCAATCTGAGGACAGAAAATGAAAGACTGTAGAATGATCTCGATACTAAAAAGAAAACAAATGAGAGTATGATGAATCCACGGGTAAGAATGGATCATTTGACAGAGAAAACTCAACTCGGACATCATGGACAAACTGGATTAGGTTATATTGAACAAGGTGAATCCTCACAACAAGGAACTCAAAATAATAGAAAACCTACTTGTAATCATTGTGGAAAGTTAGGGCACACAAAAAATAAGTGTTGGAGCAATGTAAAATCAAAGTTTAATGGTAAATGCTATAGATGCAACAAACATGGACATAGGGTAAGTGGATGCACTGAGAAACCTAAGTTTGAAGGAAAATATTTCAACTGCAACAAACAAGGTCACAAATCTTCTGAGTGTAGAACTAAGAAATGGAACCCTGCTGAACAACTAGCCAAAGTAATTTTTGGTTGGGATTACAACACATGGAGTATATGTTGTCACTGTGGTGAATATGGGCATATTGGTGAAAATTGTGCAAAAATTTACCTTAGAAAAAGGAATCCTACTAAGAGATGTTATGTGTGTAAACAACTCGATCATCTAAGCAAGAATTGCATGAACAGAGAAAAAGTGGATACTGGTTTTGACAAAGGTAAAGCAAAAGTTTTTGAAATTAGAACTCAGATGAGTCAGCAGTGGGTAAGGAAATCTCCTGAGAGTTCAGATCAAAATAATGAAGGATCGAATGGCACCCAAAGCAATGAGTTGGGTGGATCTACCATCTCTAAATAAATAGGCAAGGAGACTATTGGAACTGTGCATACAAGCCATCCTACATTAGTTCCAGACATGCTAGCAAGTCCAAAACAACATATTGATGCACTAGGACACATTATAGTTTTAACCGAGTCAAGTTCTTGTTAGGAATAGTCCCAAGAGATAACTAAGAGGGGGGTGGTGAATTAGTTATCTACAAGATTCAATTCTTTTTCAATTAAGTAAAGAATAACTTTAAACATAAACTCAACAAGATAACACAGAATTGAACAACACAATTTTGGTGACAGGGAAAACCAAATTAGGTAAAAACCCCAGTGGGAATTAGCACCCACAAATAATTGTATTGGTTTATAATGATCCTTGTTAGAAGATCTTGCAAACCTGTTAGGATTTGATCTTTACAATGCAATAAGTACAGAGACCTGGTCAAAGGTCAGACCCTGTTAGGAGTCTTTTACAATTAACCCTATTAGGGGTGAGGACACATTGTCCAAGAGCTCACTGCTCAAATGGTGAAGGTTGCAACCTTTTGTAAGGTATACATACACTATATCTGATAATGAACTGTTTGCGTAGACCTACTGTCTTGATCAATTCCAATTAATTGTAATCTTCTTCTGCTTCTTCACATAGATCTTCAACTTTCTAGCTTTCTGCTCTGCTCTGTCTTTTCTTTTTCACTTCATTTTTCCCTCTTAACGATCATATTTGAACTTCTATATGTATCTTCTCCAAGGATAATGTCACGACGACTGTAGGAAACACTTCATCAACTTCCTTGTCAGCTTAACTAAGCATGCAATCAAAGTTAGGACCGCACAACTCAAAATTAGTGGATGCGTCACTTTACATAGTCGACTCTACCAAATTAACTCAAACATCATGCTTCTGTTAAAACATGTTTAGAACCTTTGGATAATCATCATTAACTCATAACTAAACATGAATATAAATACGCATATCCTGAAGATAGGTGCAACTCAAGAAACAATGTAAATACGTCCGCTCTTAACAAATAATCTCCAAAAACTGTAACTACCAAAACAGATTAGCATAACTCCTCTGAAACTGCATAACTAAATCTGCGTGTATGAACATTGCATCAAGAACATGTCTGTACAATATAGATGTAAACATGCAAGGCTCCATAATATTTGTACTAATAGGAAACTGTTGTATATTATATGTTGTCATCAATGACAAATATACAATGAACTATTTGCACAGACACAAATCTCCAACAATCTCCCCCTTTGACATTGATGGCAACATATGATATAAAAACACCATCAACCCAAATTATCCTTCTTTTTACAATCTTCTCAATATCCTCATCAAAAGCTCATCTTAACTGCTGCATCTCTTTTTACTATATTTTTCATTACTGTATACTCCCCTAGAGTATATGCTCCCCCTTACGATATACTCCCCTTTTGACATTAATGGCAAAGGGTGCTAAAAACAATTAAGCACATGTACTAATTTAGAAGTAGAGTAGTCAACCATTCATTAGTCACCTAGGACTGATGCTCTTACTGAAAATTCTAATCAGACTTGGGAAAGGGAATTACTCCCAGCTTCTCCCTGAGATACTCAAAAGTATCTTTTGATAAAGGCTTTGTAAAAAAGTCTACTAACTATTCTTTAGTGATCACATAATCCAACTTTACTTCTTTGTCTACAAATTTTTCTCTTAGAAAATGATATTTGATCTTAATGTGTTTTGTCTTTGTGTGCATCACAGGGTTCTTTGACATATTGATAGTGCTAGTGTTATCACAGTGAATAACAATAGGATAATCAATCTGAATACCAAATTCTTTAATCATCTATTTGATCCAAACCATTGTTGAACAATTCAATGTTGCTGCAACATACTCAGCTTCTGTTGTTGACTGAGAGATACAATTCTGCTTCTTTCTTGTCCAGGTAACCAACCTGTCTCCAAGAAAAACTGCTTCTCCTGAGGTACTCTTCTTTTCATCAACACAACCTGCCCAATCTGCATCTGTATACACATGAAGTTGTATATTCTCTAATTTAGGATACCATAAACCATAGTCTATAGTCCCTTTTAATTATCTGAATATTCTTTTTATTGTTATTAGGTGATTTTGTTTAGGTTCAGCTGCAAATCTCCCAACAATGCCAACTGCATTAGAAATATCTGGTCTAGATTGAGTAAGATATATGAGTTTTCCAATCATAGACTTGTATAATGTCTTGTCAACTGTTGTGGAATCATCTTCTTTAGAAAGCTTGCTTCTTGTTATCATGGGGGTGCTTACTAGTTTGCAATCTTCCATTTTGAAAGTCTTTAATATATCCTTCACATACTTGGACTGATTTATGAATATGCATTTGTCTGTTTGTTTTACATTCAATCCCAAAAAATATTTGATAGGTCCAATCATGCTCATTTCAAACTCACTTTGCATCTCTTTGGCAAATTCTGCACTAAGCTTGTCATTACCTCCAAATATAATGTCATCAACAAAGATAGCAACAAGTAGTAATCCATCAGGTGTCTCTCTCATGAATAAGTTGCAATCTATTGCTCCCTTCTTCAATCTAATATTTGTCAAGTAACCATCAAGTCTCTCATACCAAGTTCTTGCGGCCTGTTTAAGTTCATAAAGGGCTTTCTTTAGTATGCATACCATGTCTGGTTTGTCTGATAAATTAAATCCTTCAGGTTGTTCTATGTAAACTTCTTCCTTCGATTCACCATTCAAAAAAGCTGACTTGACATCCATTTGATATACTTTAAAGTTCTTGAATGTTGCAAAGGCCAAAAACAACTTGATAGCTTCCAGTCTGCTTACAGGGGCAAATGTATCAATGTAGTTTATTCCTTCTCTCTGTGCATATCCTTTACATACCAGTCTTTCTTTGTTTCTTACCATTGTACCTTCTTCATTCATCATATTCTTGAATATCCACTTTGTTCCAATCACATTTTTGTCACAAGGTCTAGGAACCAATTCCCATGTATCATTCTTGATTATCTATTCTAATTCTTCTTTCATAGCTTTCTGCCAATCTGAATCATTGGATGCATCTTCAACACTTAAAGGTTCAATTTGTGAAAGTAAACATACCTCTTCATCAACTATTAAACCTTTTGCTTTAGATCTTGTCAAAACTTTACTGCTCTGATCTCCAATGATATCTTCCTTTGAATGGTATCTAGTTGTGGATTTTGGAACTTTAGGTGTGACATCTTCATCTATAATCTGTGATTCCTCTTTTCTTGTTTCAGGGTCATTGCATGATACATCAATACAATCAAACATTTCTTCAATAACTGTTTCTTTACTGCTAGGCTTGGGTTCATCTTCAATCATAGGTGCACAATCATTGTATCTTTCTTGAATCGTGAACTTTTCATCAATCTTCACATGTGTACTTTCAATTATCTTCTTCAATCTCAATTTAATACATCTATATGCTTTGCTTTTAGTAGAGTAACCAAGGAAAATACCTTCATCGCTTCTTGCATCAAACTTACCAGCACCATCATCTATCTTGATGTAGCACTTGCTTCCAAAGACTCTAAAGTATTTTACTGTAGGTACATTACCAAACCAAATTTCATAGGGTGTCTTATCTGCGCCTGGCCTTAATTGTATTTTGTTGATAGTATAGACTATTGTATTGACCGCATCTCTCCAATAGGTGTGTGCAAATTTTCCTTCTATCATGATAGTGCACGCTGTGTAAAGTATGATCCTATTTCTTCTTTCTGCAATCCCATTTCGTTGAGGGGTTATAGGAGCACTCAAATTCCTTTTGATCCCATGTTCTTCACAATACTCATAAAACTGGTCAGAGGTGAATTCTCCTCCTCTATCTGATCTCAGATATTTTAGTTTTAATCCAAACTCATTTTCAACTTTAGCTTTGACTATTTTGAACTTCTCAAAGGCTTCAGACTTATCCTTTAAAAATGAAACCCACATCATCCTTGAAAAATCATCAACAAACAAAATGAAATACCTTTCTCCATAGTATGATCTTGTTTGAGTAGGATCACATAAGTCTGTATGTACTAGATCTAATTTGTTTTTTGCTAATTTCTGCTTGCACTGAATGAGCTCCTTACATGCTTTCCCATTACACATTCCCTGCACATAGTATCAACTGGTCTTGCAATACTAGGAATATCTCTTATTGTCTTTACATTGCTTATCTTTACTATGTTGTCAAAATTGATGTGACAAAGTCTTTTGTACCATAGCCAACTGTCATCTACTTTTGCAACAAAACAACTTAATTCTGAATTGAGATGAAAGACATTACCTTTAGTCTTAGATCCTGATGAAATCATATCTCCTTGTTTGTTGTTAATGATGCACTTGTTTTCATTTAATTCTAACCGATATTCCTTATCAAGCAATTGTCCAACACTTAGTAGGTTATGATGTAAACCATCAACATAAAGAACATCATCTGTCTTGTTCTTTCCATCTAAGGTGATAGAACCTTTGCCTATGATGGGTTTGGGAGTTTTATATCCAAATCTAACCATACCACCTTTGTACCTATCCAGATGTACAAATCTATCTTTGTCTCCTGTCATGTGATGTGAGCATCCACTGTTAATGATCTAGTCAGTTCTGATGTCTGCTTTGGAAACTAATGCTAACTCTTGTACTTTGTTTTCATCTTCATTGTCCATTTCTTCAAGTATTTTCTCAATGTCTTTAATGGAAACGAATCCAATTTAATCTTCCTATGAGTCATCATTAGTTACACCATCTTCAGCATGATAGCATTCCTTAGTATATTTGGGCTTGTAATCTGATATGAACTTCTTGACTCTTGTAGAACACTTAGATGCAAAATGGCCAACTTTGTTGTATGAAAAACATTTTAATGGTGGTTGTCCTTCATATTTTCCTTTACCTTTCCTTTCTTTCTTGGCAATCATAGCAATTATTTCTTCTAGTTCTGTATCCACTTCTTCTTTCTCTTTATTACTAGAGCTGCTCAAGGATTTCTTACTATGGACTGAGGCTTTGAAAGCTGTTTCACTTTTGGGTTCTGTCTTCAATCTTGATATCTCAAATGCAGAGATTTTGCTGATCAAAGTCTCTCTCTTGAAATCTTTGGAAAATTTCATAGCCTCATCTAAGATATTTATCTTTCTCTCATAGTCTACTGTCAATGTAGTCATTAGTTTGTCCGTTATGTCTTCCTCTAAAATTTCTCCACCATTGTTTCTGATTCTTGACACTGCTTCATTAATCCTCTGATTTTAAGCTCTGATGTTCTCTTCAAGTATCATCTCTAAGTTGTTATACTTCTTTTTCCATGTCTTTCTCCATGCATTCTTTTCTTGGATATATCCTTCAAACATATCTTCCAAATACTTCCATATGGTGTAGGCTTTCACTACTTTCTTAATCTCAGAGAATTTACTGTCAGATAATGCACTTATAAGGGCTTCCTTGGAAATTGCATTAGCAGTGAATACATCCTTTTTTTTATTAGTAGCATCATATTTTGCAAGGTCTTTCAGAGAGGGAACAAAAACTTCTTGTGTGGCTATTTCAAAAATCTTAAAACCAACGCACTGTAGAGGTGTTATCATTTTGTTGTTCTAGTCAAGATAATTTTCTCCATGAAACTTAAGACTCTCTTTTCTGAAGTATGCCATCTGATATACCTTAAGCTGTTAAGATTTCTCTCCAAGGCACTTGGCTCTGATACCAATTGTTAGGAATAATCCCAAGAGATAACTAAGAGAGGGGGTGAATCAGTTATCTACAAGATTCAATTCTTTTTCAATTAAGTATGGAATAACTTTAAACATAAACTCAACAAGATAACACATAATTGAACAACATAATTTTGGTGATGGGGAAAACCAAATTAGGTAAAAACCCCGGTGTGAATTAGCACCAACAAATAACTGTACTAGTTTATAATGATACTTGTTATAAGATCTTGCAACCCTGTTAGGAGTTGATTTTACAATGCAATAAGTACAGAGACCTGGTCAAAGGTCAGACCCTGGTAGGAGTCTTTTACAATTAACCCTGTTAGGGGTGAGGACACACTATCCAAGAGCTCACTGCTCAAATGGTGAAGGGTGCAACCTTCTATAAGGAAAATATACACTATATTTGATAATGAATGTGAGGCCTACCCCATTCTGACATAAGCTTAGCACTATTTCTCAATTACATGCTCTCTAGTCAATACTGATTTTTCTATAGTCAGACTTTTGGGACACGTGTATTACTTTATAGATCTATGGAATCCTTTGCTTGTATACAACACCTGATTTAGTAATCGGGAAGCTTATTAGATACTTTGTGTGAGTGATGCAGATTTATGTTTAAGATTTACTTTTGATGGTTTTGTATATTGGATTAGTATGTGGATATAGATGTAATCAAGATTCAGATTTATTAAGAGTGTGTTTATGCATATGGAATAGATGTAGATATTGTTAAGTTCAATGAATCTTTGATGCAAGTATGAGTGAATGTATGTTCAACTTACATTATGTATTCTATTATTTTATGTGTTGATTTATTGGACCTACTGATGGGTGCAATGAGTGTGCAGAAAAATTGACCATGGTACTGATCAAGGATTCATGAATGGACCTATGTGAAAACCATGATGCTAAGGCCCTGTCTATATAAAGAGACATGGACCTCGTTGTATTGTATTTTTATTCATAAAAGTGTGGTGTATGATTGTAATTTATTTAATTAAGTAAATG
>MU223861.1:344516-386050 GCA_018584345.1 Thuja plicata | reverse complement strand
AGTATCTAATAAGCTTCCCGATTACTAAATCAGGTGTTGTATACAAGCAAAGGATTCCATAGATCTATAAAGTAATACACGTGTCCCAAAAGTCTGACTATAGCAAAATCAGTATTGACTAGAGAGCATGTAATTGAGAAATAGTGCTAAGCTTATGTCAGACTGGGGTAGGCCTCACAATGAACTGTTTGAGTAGACCTGCTATCTTGATCAGTTCCAATTAATTGTAATCTTCTTCTGCTTCTTCACATAGATCTTCAACTTTTACTTTCTAGCTTTCTGCTCTACTCTTTCTTTTCTTTTTCACTTCATTTTTCACTCTTAATGATCATATTTGAACTGCTATGTGTATCTTCTCCAAGGATAAGGTCACGATGGCTATAGGAAACACTTCAACAAATTCCTTTTCAGCTTAAATAAGCATGCAATAAAAGTTAGGACTGTGCAACTCAAAATTAGTGGATGTGTCGCTTCACATAGTCGGCTCTACCAAATTAAATCAAACATCACGCTTCTATTAAAACATGTTTAGTGCCTTTGGGTAATCATCATTAACTCATAACTAAACATGAATATAAACACACATATCCTAAATATAGGCGCAACTCTAGAAACAATATAAATACGTTGGCTCTTAACAGATAATCTCCAGAAACTGTAATTGCCAAAACAGATTAGCATAACTCCTCTGAATTTGCATAACTGAATCTGTGTGTATGAACATTGTATCAAGAACATGTCTACAAAATAGATGTAAATGTGCAAGGCTCCAAAATATTTTTACTGATAGGACACTATTGTATATTATATGTTGTCATCAATGAAAAACATACAATCAACTATTTGCACAGAAGCAAATCTCCAACAGATCTCAGTAACACCTGAGTTACACAGGCTTAACTGAGTTAAGTTGGGTTGTATGGTTTTGAGGATGCATAAGTTGGTTTTCATTGAGCTTAATTCCAAGCTATGCCATCTACAATGTAAAAAGCATTTAATGAAAACTCAATGGTAAAATCTCTTATAAAAGATGAATTGGAAAGGTTATTGTTTACAAAGTTTTCAGTTTGCAGAGTGATTCAGAGCCTTAAGCAATTCAGAGTGAATTTGTGTTCAAAAGATTTAAGTTGCAAAGATTTATCAAACCTCCGAGCATTATGGCATCTACATCGTGCAACAAGGTTAAGAAAGGATCTAAGATGTTGGTGAGGAATGCTATTTTTGAACCTCTGAAGTTTAAGCTTTATCCAACAATTGCAGAGGAGGTAGACCCAATGGGAGCTCATTCCCTAATTTCTCCAAGGGTATTGTTGATCAAGGACATTCGAGCCTTCTATCATTGCACAATTCAACAGCTAGGGACATTGGAAATGAATAAAGCATATGAGAAACTCTGTGAAGCCAGGAATCTGAAGCCAGAACATAAACACCTAAAAGTGAAGGGTTTGACTCATATCATGCATATGCCACAAAACTTTCAAATTAAGTAGATTAGGTTTGTTTTGAGTTGTGTTCATGACATGCATCTATGGCCGGAGAAACTAGTGAAGATTACTAAGGCAATGATACACCTTGTTACAGGATATCATATGCTTGACAAGTCAAAAGCTACCAAAACCCTACCCCGGGATGACCAGCTAGCAAAGAAGACTCTTGTTGAGTGGGATGGAAGAGGCATGTGACTAAATGGAGTTACAGAAATGGAATTAAAGTTTGGGGTTCATGTAATTGCACACAAAATCTACAGTTCTAGCCAACCAAACATCGTACCATGTGAGGCTATGGACTTGGCATACAAAGTGGTCAAGAACAACCTCTCATTCGACCTTGTCAAGTTGCAGCTCATCCAATTGAGAAAGAACATGGAAAGCATCCGAGCATCAAAGACCACTCCATGTAATTTTGGTTCACTTCCGGTCTGCATATTCTTATATATTCAGAAGTTTTTCCCTTCCAAAGGCACAGTTGTTTGGAAGAAGGACATAGCCATAGTGTATCAAATAAATGATTTCATAGTAGAATTAGGAGACAATTTTGAGAGCATCATGGATGCATATTTTGAGGAGTTCAGACAGAAGATGCATAATAGGTATAGAATTCCTAAACAATTAGTTGAAGACTACAAAGATGATGTTTTTTTCCTAGTTGACTATGATAAAGTATACATCCAAGAAGTAAAACCTAGGGTTGCATGGGTGAAACCTCTTGCATATGAGGTTAACATAGATGAGACCAAAGACATCATTGAGGCTCTTGTGAATGAGCCTTTTGATCCCAAAGAAGCATATTTTGGTACCTATGAAGAAGCCAAGAGAAAAATTTCATTGGAAATTAGATTCCTAAGATCTTGAAAAGAGGAAAGAAGAGGTTAGAGAAGTTTGGAAAGAAGTATGGCAAGACTTCAGACTCTCCTCCTTCTATCTCTAAAAGCAACGAAGATGAAGTTAAGATTGAAGATGATGAACCTGAAAAGGAAGAGGAAGAGATAGAAATTGAAACTCCTAAGAAGAAGAAGAAGAAGGTAACCCCCAAGCAGAAATCAAAGATCTCTACCCCTGTCATCACTAAAAGAAGATCTAGAAGGAAACTTATATTGACCAAGGAAGATGAAGAAGAAGATACAGTCATATTTAAGAAACCCCCACCTACCTTTGAGAACAAAATTGAAGAACTAAGAGAAGGTAGTGGTATGAGTTCTCTAAAATCACTAAAATATGCTTCCAGAACTAAGGATGAACAGAAGCAGATTGAGGAAGAAGTTGTAGAGAAAATGAAAAGATGGAAGTATGATCCATCTAAATTGAAGAGTCATATGACTGAAGATCTATTCAAGGCAATATATGTTCCTTGGATAAATGCAGTCTGAATAGAAAAGGATATTAGAGAAAAGACCTTGGGGAAAGTCATGTTTACTATGACAAATAAAGAGGTAAAAGAGGCAGTGAACAAATATGAAAACAATCACACTCCAAGGTTTAGGACCTTTTAGATATTGAACAAGAAGATATAGGATGTTGTGTAGGCTGCAACAAAGATATGGAAGACAGTCTTGGAAATCAAGGAAGAAGACAAGGTAGAAGTACCAAGTACAGACCCCAAGGAAAAGATTGATGATGTAGATTTACCTGAGGTGGAAACTATTGAAGAATCCAACGCAGAATAGATTGCAGTAGAGGTGATGGAATCCTTGCCCCGATCATCTATATAGATAATCCTATCTTTGAGCAAGGATAAGTCTACTGAATCTACATCTAGACTAGTAGGAACCGAGCATCAGGCTCCACCTAGTACTAGGCTAAGCCTAACCGAGTCACATAAGGAAATTGTGAATATTTCTTCAATGAGAATTGATGCTACAGTTGGTGCAGAAAATGTCAATGACCTATTCCAACTGAATACTAAGGAGAAAACTGAGGAAGGAATGGATAAGAATGATAGTGGAAAAGGTAAGGAAATTGTTCCTTCACCCAATCCCAAGGACAATGGAAAGGGGAAGGAAACAAATACTGATGATATTGATCTTGAGAAAGATATTGTGATTCCAAATTGGGATCTATCCAACTTGACAATAGAATAGATGGATATACTAGGGGAGCTATGGAAGAAAAGAGCTACATAACAAAAGCTCCAAGAAGAAAAGAAGAGAAACTGAGTGCTAGAGGAAATAAAAGGTATATTCCTAGATGCACTATAAGTAGAAGTAAATGAGAATGATTCTATTATGGACCAACTTTTTGATATAGTTCACAAGTTCAATAAAGATTTAAGTGGTCAAGAAAAACTATTGCAGAAGGCAAAAAGGAAGTTTGAGAACAAAGTTCTAGAGAATGTTGCAAGCAAGATTGCAATTGATCAAGTAAAGCTAAACTCTCTTATTAGCTCTCTAGAAACTACTGTTAATAATTTTTCTTCATTATTTGTAAATTTGAGTGATACTTCCAACTTTACCATGGAAATCAAGACTAAGCTGACAAAGATAGAAACAAATTTGAAGGAAAGTGCAAAACCAGTTGGCACTTAACCCGAGTTTGAGCTTAGCACACTTTGTGAAGATTAAGTATCTGACAGAAATGCAGGAAAATTTACTTAGGGAAGAAGAAAGGACAAGAGAATATCTTACAGCTATGCGGAGCCAACTCCTTCCACACATGGATGTAATGCAGAAGCATATAGCCAATTCCAAGACACTCATACATGACAACAACTTTTCAGTTGCTGATCTTATGATGGAGCTATCAGTAGAGATACAGATTGAATTTCACATCTTGAAGGTGTTGCAAGATAATTGGGACAACGCTTTGTCGCAGATTTTGAAGGTACATAGTGATTTCCTATCCTATTTTGGTATTACCATATAGATATATTTTGGCATTTATGTCAAAAACAAGGGGGAAATATATATAAGAAAGAATTATATGAGGAAATATATGTACAGAAGAGAAGTAAAGAAGAGATATATATAGAAAAGTTACAAAAACAATTTTGAAAAATCAAAACAGATTCAGTTGTAACCGAGTCACAGAGCTATTGTCAAAACCTGAGCAAGTACCCAAGCATATGGTATGGGGGAGTTTTGACTCAGAAGTTTGAGCAGTTTTTGAACATGATAAGTGTTTTTGTTCCCTAATGCCAAAGGGGGGGATTGATCACCTTATGGAAAGACATGTTGTCAATTAGTGCCAAAACACTTAGTCATCACAGTGTTGACCGAGCCTGTAGTGCAACCTAAGTAGTTACATTGTAACCCGAGCAGTGGCAGTATCAACCGAGTAGACAGTGGTAATCTATATTACCCGAGTGGTCAATATGACTAGAGTATATATTGTAGCTTGAGTGCTAGATTTTACTATGTTTCTAGAGTGAGAGTATAATGCCTGAGTGCCATTATATTGCTCGAGTGGATCACTTGAACCGAGTAGCAGTTTTGGGCCGAATTAGCTTATATTGTCCGATATTAATTTATCTTATGGAAGCTAACTTACAGAAGTATTTGATTTGGATAAGGTATAAATACAAGGTATTTTGTTTATCCAAATGTATGTAAAGAAATGTGTATACGAATATGAAGGGGTAGATTGTTTAAGAGGCTACAACAGTATAAGGAACATCAGAGACTCGTCCATCACATTCAGATGATTAGTTTTTATATCATTGGGTCTTATTCAACAAATCAGAGTTGTAGAAAAGATCATCTACTAGTTCATCCTAACAGGTGCATCAGCAAAATCCTCTAACAAGGTGGACTTAACTGTCCTTTACATATTTCCTAACAGAGTTGCATACTTAATTGTATTCTACCAAATCCTTTCACAAGGTGGACCTAACAATCCTTATTGCTCCTAACAGGGCAGTCCATTAAAAGTGGTCAATTGTAAGCTTTAACATGCTAAATTTATACTACAGTAATAAATCTTGTGGGTACCATCCCCACGCCAGTTTTACTTTCTATTTGGAAGGTTTTTGGGTAACCAAATATTGTGGATGTTTTATTGCTTTTCATTCCATGCATGCAATCAGATTAGATAATCTAATAAAGGATTAAAAAGATCAAGTTTTATTGGTTCCTAATTCAGCCCCCCCCCTCTCAGTCACCTAGCTTCAACATATTTCCAATAGGTTATAGGTTTTAGTTTGGGTTAGGGTTAGGGTTAGAGTTAGAGTTAGGGTTAGGGTGATTTTTAACTGTTAGGATGTACGGTTATAGGTTTCAGTTAGGGTTAGAGTTAGTATTAGGGTTAGAGAGGGTTACAATTAGGGTTTGGGTTATGGTTTTTTATAGTTGGAATGTACGGTTATGGGTTAGGATTAGGGTTAGAGTTAGGATTAGGGTTAGAGTTAGGGTTAGGGTTATGGTGATTTTTATGGTTAGGGTTAAAGTTAGGGTTAGGGTGATTTTTTATGGTTAAGATGTACACTTATATAGGTTTTGGTTAGGGTTAGGGTTTGGGTAAGGGTTATTTTTTACAGTTGGAAAGTATGGTTATGGGTTAGGGTTAGGGTTAGAGTTAGGGTTAGGGTGATTTTTACAGTTAGGATGGACAGTTATAGGTTTCAGTTAGGGTTAGTGTAAGGGTTATGATTAGAGTTAGGGTTAGGGTTAGGGTTATTTTTTATGGTTGGAATGTACAATTATGGGTTAGAGTTGTTAGAGTAAAAAGATATTTTCACTTATTAATTAAATTATTATTGATTTAATTATCCAGTCACTTTTTATCTCTAGTTCACTTAAGCTAAACTTTAGGCATATAATAATTAATTCTATTATTAATTATTATCATGCAACCTAGGTTTCTCCACCTTCTGGTGTTCGATCTCCTTTATAAAGATTGATCTCTTTGTAATTATTAATTCTTTTGTAATTCCCTCTATTCTCTCTCTAAGTGAATATTTCATCTTTTAAATCATTATGAGTTGTGTCTCCATTCTTTGCTTTTGTGACAGGTATTTTGGATACAGTGGATCTTGGTGATTGAATTCTTTGAAACAAGAGTTAGGGTTAGGGTTATGGTGATTTTTTTGGTTAGGGTTAGGGTTAGAGTTAGGTTTAGGGTATTTTTTATGGTTAGGATGTATGGGTATAGGTTTCAATTAGGGTTAGAGTTAGGGTTAGAGAGAGGGGTACGGTTAGGGTAAGGGTTATGGTTAGGGTTATTTTTTATGGTTGAAATATATGGTTATGGGTTAGGGTTAGGGTTAGGGTTAGAGTAAGGGTTAGGGTTAGGGTAATTTTTATGGTTAGGGTTAGGGTAATTTTTTATAGTTAGGGTGTATAGTTATAGGTTTTGGTTAGGGTTAGAGTTAGGGTTAGTGTTAGGGCTAGAGAGAGGGTTATGATCAAGGTTACGGTGAGGGTTAGGGTGATTTTTATAATTAGGATGTACGGTTATGGGTTTGGGTTTGGCTTAGAGTTAGGGTTAGGATTAGGGTTAGGGTTAGGGTTAGGGTTAGAGTTAGGATTAGGGTTAGGGTTAGGGTTAGGGTTAGGGTTAGATTTAGGTTTAGAGATAGGATTATGGTTAGTGTTAGATTCAAGTATAAAATAATTAATTAACATGTTTAAAAAAAATTAACTTTTTTACTGATTATTGTATGCTCTATTAAATTAGCTTAATGATTATTATTTTATTAGCTAATTATTAATTTTTACTATTATTAAATAAATAATTTTAAATTATTAAATTAATATATTATTTTTTCTTCAATATTAATTAAATAAATTTATTATTTAATTAATTCATTTTTTGGCCATTTATAATTAAATAATATTCTCAAATTATTTAATTATTTAATACGTCCCTCTTGAAATTTAATAAATTCAAATAATTTCTTTAATTTTTCCACTTCAAATAAAATAAAATCAATATTCTATTTATTTCCTCTATACATTTACACCTCGTTGTCCTTCCACCTCATCAATACAAGTGCATTATAAGTCTTACCCTCTCTCATTTTTTTCAACTTTGATCTTGCAATTTAATCTTTGTTATTGATCAAGTGTATGTGAATCATATAAATAATTGAACCTGTACCCCCTCATTTTTCAACTAACACTTTTCAATACTTAAACTATAGCCAAATTATCAAGCATCTATAAAGCATTCACAATCAAGAGTTATTATTTGGCTAGCATTATTAAGCATCTAACCCTTATAATCATATCACTCCTGATTGTGGTTATGCTAATTTTGAAGAGCAACACACATACCAAAACATTCAAACAAATGTCATGTAACAATGGAGTTTCCTAAGGTCTTCATATAATTTAGTTATTTAATTATATAGTCAAAGTTCCTCTATAAATTAAATAGATATTTAATAATTTTTTATTAACTCCTTGAATTTTTTCTCTATTATTTAAATAAATATTTTTACTTATTTCTCTAATTCATTACCTTTTTCTATCGTATGATTAAATAAACATTCATTTAAAATAATTATCTAATTTCCACCTCCTTTCTTTCGATTAATTCGCGGTCTGTGTTGTCTAATTCCAACCAAACATCTACACTCACATGGGTCAACTCTAAATTCATAGGCATGTGACAAATCTCACTTGTCAGTACATCATTTGACTTTTTCATCTTCACATCTACCTACCACTCAATCTCATCTGTTCATTTGTGTTATCCTTTTAATCTCCTTTATCCTTATCATTCTTCTCATTATCCTTACCTATCCTTTAATCTTAGTCATCCATTATTCTACCTCTTAATCTCTACCCTTGATTTTCATGAGGACTTCTATAAAATAAATTTTTTTCCTTTCATTTGAATGCTAATGTTAATGCTATTGTGGACTTATGCATACTAGCATACTTATGATCTTTAGAGAACCATTTCTATCACCATTATCATCTTGCTATCCATTATCTGCATAGCTACATCTTGCATCAATCAACCACACTATATTACTTTAATGTCTTCTTGTGCATGTACTTGATTTTTTGAGAGCAATCATCCTTCCATACAAGATATTAAAGCATATGCAAACAATGGAGTCAATCGTTTCTTGAGTGCATTTGGGTATAGCTTTGTTTATTTTATTGTCACGTATTCATGAAGAAGAGCTCCATTAATACGATGTTGGGTTTAGTTTGTAGATCTAGGACTTGTGGTTGAGTTTGATTACATTTTCAAATAGGTAGTCCATTTTCAACATCATTAGTTTCCATTATTTTGATTTGCACTTTCATAACATTCAAAAATTCAAAAATTATTAGACTATATGATTTAACTTGTTATATATTGTCATATATATGACACTAAATAAAAAGCCACAAAAATTATTATAAGTATATATAATATCAAATTTATTATAAAAATATTTTTTAATTTATAATGTTTTGAGATGGAATATATTTGTTATTAATATTTAAAATATTTAGAAAATTTTTAATAAATTTTTTTGGAATATCTTCAATATGAATTCATAAATTTTTAGAGTGATAAAAAAAAATTAAGCTTTTGCATGTCATTAATAGTTATCATTATTTTTATATTAATATATATCATTTTATAATTTCTAGTATAAAAATATATTAATTAGTAGATGGGTAAGTGCACAAAGATGGGGGACCAAAATTTTGGAGTAAAGTTGGAGTAAATAGTTGTTACTGTTCACTCTTTACTTAAGTTTACTTAGGTCAACACATTTATGAGGTAGATGGATAATGTAGAGTCATAGTTGAACTCTACTACATCCAAGAGGATATTGTTGAGTTTTATCAGAACTCTACTTCCTCCAAGTTGAGATACTTGCCTCGACCTTGGCCACTCTACCTATCTTCTATTGCTTATTTAAGAAAAGCATTTGTACCTTTATAATCACCTCATTACTTCATTGCAATACAATCTTGTGTTGACTATCTCTTTGTATTGGAGGATGTTTGTAGATTGGCTCTTGGGTATAGGATAAATTATCCTAACAAGGTATCATCTCTTTGTATTGGAGGATCTTTGTAGATTGGCTCTTGGGTATAAGATAAATTATCCTAACAAGGTATAGAGCCTAAAGTCTTGCAACTCCTCCCAATTCTTCTTGGGAGTTTTCAAAAAAAAAATTGAGGTCCTACAGATCTGTACGTGGCAACTTTAAGATCTACAGTAGTTTTTCTAAATCTATTTTACTTGTCATATATATTGGTCATATTGGTAGGTGCCTTTTTCATTAATTATTTACATCATTGACAATTAATCTGTTCACTTCCTTTTTTTTGCATTGTTAGTTCTTACGTACTGTGAAGCTAGGTAGATAAGTCATCCCTACCTTTTTTCTCACAATCTATGCAATAAATATCTCTTTGCCTACCAAGAGATTTTCTTCTCTTCTGCACTAAGGCACTACATAGTGCATAATATCGACGTGCTTGATGAATTTGAGGGATTTTATGATCCACATAGGAAGAGGAGAGCTATGATCATCTGCATTGGGGGGCAAAAAAATGCCATAGATTTTTCACAGTCTTTGCCACATTGATGATTGGCATGCACTCATTGTGCTTGTTGAGGCCATTATGTAGATGACCACCACTGTGAAAGAAAGGAAAATGTGAAGAGGAACACAAAGTAGTCATCCTGAAAAAGAAGCAAATTCATCCATTTTGAAGACAAGGCATTGACAGTTTGATCTGCATTAGGATCAACATCAATGTGATGGCCACACATTGCTTTTAACTATTGCAGATATTTTGAACCTATCTCACGATCCATCATCCCACCAAATAAAACTTCATTCATTAGAGTTCAAGGTCTTTTTTCTCAAGACAAATAGAGCCTCCCTTTTTGGTTTATGTGTGCTTGTCTCAAGGGATCATGTCTCATCTAGGAAAAAAATCTATGGGGAAGTGTTATTTTTTGTAAATCGATGGATGCTTCATTTCATCATTCAGTGCCCCACTTTATTGCAAGGCATGTTGATTGGAGGATTCTAGGCATTTAAAATTTACAATTTCTATTATTGCAAATTTGTTGTTCATTAATGGTAGTCAAATGTTGAGCGCCCAAGCTGCTAGTGTGAGATCATGTTTTTTGACAGTAAATTTCTTCCAAGCATGTACAAAGGTCCCATTGGATCTAAAATTCAAAATCATTTGGTTTCATGTCACCTAGCCTTCATGTTGGTGCATAGTTGGTTTTAAATTTATCAAACAAGTTTGATCAGCTAAGCCCGCAACTTATTCATATTAAAGATCTCGACATCCTCTTTCAGACTGTAGCACCAGTGAGCACGGACGTAACGGAGTTGAGGAATGGAAAAAAAACTATACATGTTGTACATGGACACCATGAAATTTATGTCTGAGGTTTCCAAGACAATATTCTTAAACACCTCATCCACTGCCCCAAACATCACTATTTTTTCTTCCTCTCGAGAGGGCTCCAAAATTTGCATTGGATTGTCATTGAAGATGAGAGGAAAGTATGTTTCCTTCCCCGCACCTTATTTTAGGTCACTAACTATTTGAATTAATTTGACTGGAAAACCTCCTCCTTCCAGCCCTTGGCTATTTCTGGTGTCTCGGGTTCGAATCCTACATTTTTCACCAACACACTATAGTGGATCCAACCATTCAAGCTCTTAGTCAATGCATTGAGTGGAAGTATGGTGGACCCATAAAATTGGTCAAAATTTTGAGTGGGAGGCATGCGGCTAGCATATGCTTCTCTCTTTTATTGTTTAGGGCACATTTTGTCTATTGGTGGTCCCATATACTAACTCTGTTGATCTTTGAAATAATTGAGAATGAACTCTCATTGAATGTTTTTAGCACATTTCTTGGTTGGCCCGTATGCAATGTGTAATGCTCCGGTAGGGAACCCATGAGAACTAACCTAAAAATGCAATTAAGTAACAGGATAATTTTTTTAAAATTTTTTACAAAAAATAATGATAACAATGCGGAAGCAACACAATGAGATACTTGGCATACACATAAGTGTCAATCAACAAAGATAAAAATTCTCGAGGGTTCCTTGACATAGAATTACTTAAGAAAAATAAGCTATGAAGAACAACTATAAATAAACTATATATATATATATATATATATATATATATATATATCAACTGAATCCATAATAACCATCTTATATAATAAGATCACATATACATATGATACCCTAGGTATACAGACATGAATTATCATCCATTGCACAAGTCTCAGGGTATGTACTAATACATAACAATACAATACATCCTTTGAATGGATGTCAACCAATATACACATGGTAAAAATATACAACTCATGAAACTGAACAAGTCTCATGAAGACTAAGAAGATAGAACTGCAATAAGGATCATCCAAGCATGAAGAAGAACCATCGGATCTCAATGGTAATAGGAATCACTACCACTTGTCCTCGTGGAACCAAAGGTCCACTCCCACCGTGCTGAGGAGATAATATCAGGCCCACTCACACGGGTATACAACAAGAAGGAAACAACAAAGGTATACAAGACATCAACCATAAATGCATATGAAGATCCTAGAAGCTTTCTGAACCACAATAAGGAAGTCTACACAATACTAGAGGTAACCAACACATGTAGGATAAGATAAGTTGTATATAGGGAAGTGTCATCACATAAGTCTACCCTTGAGTAATCCTAGTAGTCCTTTTTGGACCCTGGCCTCCAAGTGACTCTATGTGGCTCAGTAATCCTTTCGTGAAGTCAAGGATCTTAACTCTCATGCTAGCATGTAATAACACTCAAGGCATGGGTAAAGACTCATACATCTTATTCATTCATTTTAAAACCCCTTTAATGTTTCAATCATCCAAGAATGAAGAAGAACCGTCAGATCTCAATGTTAATAGGAATCACTACCACCCGTCCTTGTGGAACCAAAGGTCCACTCCCACAGTGCTGAGCAGATAATATCAGGCCCACTCACACGGGTATACAACAAGAAGGAAACAACAAAGGTATACAAGACATAAACCATAAATGCATATGAAGATCCTAGAAGCTTTCTAAACCACAATAAGAAAGTCTACACAATACCAGAGGTAACCGACATACGTAGGATAAGATAAGCTGTATATAGGGAAGTGTCATCACATAAGTCCACCCTTGAGTAATCCTAGTAGTCCTTTTTGGACCCTAGCCTCCAAGTGACTCTATGTGGCTCAACAATACTTTCATGAAGTCAAGGATCTTAACTCTCATCCTAGTATGTAATAACACTCAAGACATGGGTAGAGACTCATACATCTTATTAGTTCATTTTAAAACCCCTTTAATGTTTCATATTTTCACTTATTAAGTAACTTGCCAATGAGTTACCCTAGCAGCCACTTAAGGCCCAGGCCCCCATTGCAAGCCACTTCCCCTCTATACACTCAATTAACCTACTTAGGCTCATAACAATATTACGAAGGTATAACATAAAACTCAAACTACTTCCTTCCCATACAAGAGCACATTGGTTCTCAATTAACTATAACAACTAAAAGTACTCTCACAAGATCACATAAGATACTTTGGACAAACCAGGTTGGATATAAGGAATTGAAACCAAAACAACATCATATGGAACATGCATCATACAAATCATACAAGACACCATAAAGAAATTAAATCCCAAAACATCTAGTTTTACAACCTAAAAGTCAACTATTCCCAACATATACCCAAAACGATAGAATCTCATAATAGAAAGGAATACACAATTCAAATAATCACCCAAAAACATCTCATGGTATGATAAACACAATTTCAAAAAGAACTAATCAAAATTCAGTGATAAACCAATTTATAATAACATTATGCAAATTCGTTTATCTAATAAAATTACTAACAAAACTATAATTAATTTCTAAGGAAGATGCAAATAAAACTTGTATAGATTAATTTATAAAATCTAACACATATAAATTAATCTATTTTAATAATTACTAAGATTCAAATATAATTACAAGTAAAAGTTTATTGGAATCATCCACATAATTTAATTTTTTTTTTTAAATAGAATTTTCTGAAAATAGAATACCCATTGCATGAGAATTCAAAAAAGTTTTTTTTTTTAAATATAATTTCTAAAAATAGAACATCACTCCATGCGAATTCAAAAAAGATTTTTTTTTTTAAATTTATTTTATTTTATTATTGTTATTATTATTTTTAAATAGAATTTCTAAAAACATAATTTCTAAAGAAACATAAATTCTAAAAATAGAATACTATTGCATGAAGATTTCAACAAGAATTATTTTAATACAAATAAATAAATCCTTCTTAAATAACATGAAAATAAAGATCTCTTCTATTTTGGGATGCAAGATAGGGACTCTTCCATCTACCTATTTGGGTCTTTGTCTTTGCCTTAAACCCGATGAGGCCTTCTGGAATGGTATAATTGACCGATTTCATAATAAGCTGGCTGGATGGAAAGGTGCTACTCTTAGCCAAGCTGGAAAAGTTCAACTTCTGAAATCTACCCTCCAAAATCTTCCAGTCTATGCTCTAAGTATGTTTAAAATTCCTCAGAAATATGCTGATTTGATTGAAAAAATTAAAAAAAAATTTCTTTGGTCTGGGGTGGAAGAGAAGAAGAGGTTAAGCCTTGTGGCCTAGGAGGTGGCGTGTAAACCTAAGAAATGGGGTGGGCTTGGCATCAGAAGTATAAAAAATACTAATAAGTCTCTGCTAGCAAAACAGTGTTGGAGAATCTTTGAAGAAGAGAAGGAATGGAATGCTATCATCAAGAGAAAGTACCACTTATCCACTCTGGAGGAAGTGCTTAGGGACCCTTTGGAGATCAATGGCTCTTTCATCTGGAATAGTATAAGGAAAAGTAGGGATTTGATCATAAAAGGGACTAGATGGAAGCTGGGAAATGGCAGCAAAATCAATTTTTGGACAGATAAATGGCTGAAGGAAGAAGCCCTTAGTGACAAGCAGGAATGGATGCCAGCGATTGCAGATTGTATTGAAATTGTTGGAGAGAAGGTTTTTGATTACTGGATCAATGATAAATGGGTAGACCTTAGTTCCTTTGATGCTTCTCTTAATTTGGTCAATAAGTTTCTTTCTCCCTGGTTTATAAGATCTAATAAACAAGATTCTTTGATTTGGGGGCCGAAGGCTAATGGAAAGTTTTCAGTCTCTTCTGCCTCTGCTCTTCTTTTCTAGAAGGATAACCACTCTTCTAGCTATCAGGTATGGAACAATAAACTTATTCCTAAAATAAACATGTTCTTCTGGCTTCTTGTTCAGAATAAAATCCTTACAGTGCATAATCTTTGCAAAAGGGGATTCAGCATGCCTAACAGATGTATCCTCTACTGTTCTAAAGCTGAAAATTGTAATCATATAATGATTCATTGTCCCTACTCCTGTAATGTCTAGAATTCAGTGCTTAATGTCTTTAACTTGGAGTGGGTCAAACCTTATAATTTCTAGGATATGGTTAAACAATAGAGTTTTCCCCTTAAGGGTAAAGAAGTCAAAGATATTTGGAAGCTAATCCTGCCCCACTTCACATGAAGAATATGGAAGGAAAGAAATAACAGAATCTTCAGAGAAAAAATCTCCCCCTATCAAATTGTGGCAAATAGTGTGTGTAGAAGTCTTCTAAAATTTTTTAAAAATCAGCTATCTAGCGACTCCCCCTACAAGAAATCTCTCTGTATCAGAGATATACTTATGAACTCACAGGTGCAGAAAGACAATAACTTAAAATTGAGGGAAAATACCAGATGGAGTGCTCCTCCGAGTGGCTGGGTCAAAGGGAATTTTGACAGGGCTACTAAAGGGAATCCGGGGACTGCTGGAGTGGGAGGTCTGATAAGGGATTCTGTTGGTAATTGTTTGGGAGCAGTGGCGGTTCTGCTGGGAGTTCAAACAAATCATATGGCCGAAGCTATGACTTCCCTTCACGTGGTTATGTTGGCCAAAGATATGGGCTTCTCTAAACTATGGTTGGAGGGAGACTCTCTGAATATAATTAAATGTATAAATGACACTCATGAAGCTTCGTGGACAATCAGCCATATCATTGAAAAAATCAAATCCATAATGTCCAATTTTGAAGATTACCATATTTCCCATGTTTTCAAGGAAGGTAATATGACGACGGATGGCCTTGTAAACATGGGAGTGTTTTCTGATGTCATGCAATCATGGCGAAGGGAGGCAGATTTTAAAATGGAGATGGTTAGTCTTATCAGGTACGATAGGATGAACAATATTGAAGGAGTTATAAATAAACATAATTAATGATGAGGTCATTTATAATTATGAAAAGTAATATGTGCTGTCATTCGAAGGAAACATGATTAATGAGAATTGTGACACCGCATGCTATCTAGGTGTTAAACTCAAATCAGAAAAATCACTATAGTAAAGCTTTCCAGGATTCTGCGTTCAAAACTTCAAAGTATCTGCATTTTCAGAAAGTGACGAGAACTATGGGGGGAGGTCTGAAGAGGGAGGAGCCGATTGACTGCACCAAATGGAAATAGAAGAAGAAGGTCTAGAAAAGGTTGAAAAAGGGAGGTGTTTCACAGTATCTGGAGAAGCTCCATGGCTGGGATACAGAGATAACAAAAAATTTGCAAAGGGTTGGAAGGACGGGAAAGTGAACCTATGGGGGAAATCTTTCACTCTCTCCATGAGGGTTATTTCTGAAATTACGGGCTTGTCTTGTGAGGGCATGAAATTCTATAGGGATAATAAGAGGGAAGGAACTCAAGCTTTGAAGAATTTCTTGAAAATAGAAGAAGAAGAGGCCCTTCTTAGTAAAGGGACGGGGGATCACATTGATATCAAAAAAATTAAATCCCACTGTGCTAACATTCTCAGAGTTATGATCAAGTATTTTACCTTGGACGGTAGATACTCTAAAATCTACAATCTACACTTCATCCTAGCTAACCATTTTAGGCACGGTAAAAAGATTTCATTTCCTTTTTATCTCCTCAGCTCGTTGCATAACAATGTGATGGAGCATAGAAAGAAATCGAGTAACCCGATGCTCCATGTGGGGCTCATTCTGTTGATCTATGAGTATGCCCGCAACCATATCCTGTTGCCTATCCCCAAGAGGGTTAAAGGGATTTCGAGGAAGGTTAAGCAGGAAAGTAAAAAATAGAGTTTGAAGAAAATGGTTAGAACAAAAAAGAGGGCAAACCCAGAAATACAGGAGGAAACAGATGATGAAACCCTAAAGAATCAGGGAAAAGATGAAGAGAACCAGAATGATGAAGATTGTGAGTCTAATAACAAGAATCTGGAAAATGAGAAAGAAGCTCAGTTGAGTAAGGAGTACTCTCAAATGGAAGAGGAGGATATGCCTATTACTGATGAATGTTAGAGTACATAGTTTTTCCTCACTTATTAATTATATCATGTTGATATTAATTATTAAGTTAGTCGTACTCTATTTTTCACTTAAGCTTTCTCTTAGGTTAGCCTTTTCCTTTTTTAGGTTTTCATTCACCTTTAAGGTCGAATGCTTGTAATTATTTTTTGGATACTCTCTGAATACATTTGAGCTCTCACTTTTTGAGCACAGAAGGGTTTCTTCTTTTTCTGTCATTGGCTTCATTCTTTGTAATAGGTATTTTGCATGTAGGTGTTCTTGGCAAGCTGTGAAGTTGGATTTCTCAACTTTTACATGGTATCAGAGCCACCATGTCACTGCCTAGTTTGAAGGTTTTTTGAAGCCACGATTCGAAGACGACAGCCATAGCTTTTCTAGGGTTTTTCTATCACTTTGAAGGAGGCGCTATTTTTTGTAGCCGTTTGAGAAAAAATAGACTCCACCATTGCGTTCAAAAGGCCTGGGAGAGTCAAAATACCTATAAAGTTTGACCATTTTGGTCACAGTGACCTCAGGAAAAAAAATTTAGCCTCCCAGGCCGTACGGGCATATTTAAAATTTTTTTTTTTAAAAATGAAGGTTTTTTAATAAATTTTGGGGCTGCCAGAGTGCGCCACCCCAGCGACACCCCGCAGCCACCTCAGCCCAGCTCACACAGACCCGCGCCACCCATCAGTCGCCCACTGGCTGCCTAACGCCGGTGGAGAAGCTCCCCCACCAGCGGCGCCACCAGCAGCTGCGTTGCTGCCTGAGAACTACTCAAGAGCGGCCAACCACCAGCGACCACCACTGGTCTGCCACCAACCTGTCACTGGCCCGCCACCTTAGCCTGCGGGTGATGTCACCCATATGTCAGCCCTCCCAGAATTTTTTTTCTGGCGACCGGAAAATATTTTCTGGCAAACTCCTGACGGCCGTCAAATTTAACCTCGACAACTGTGACGGTCATTTGGACGTCAAATTTTTTTTCGTCTCTATGTTTTTCTAGAGAGTTGTCTTTTAGAGGGGCACTTGGTTTTTTGGTCCTAACTTGAGCATACGGTGTCCGTTTTCAAAAAATGAAATATTGCCAGAAAGGTGTTTCTAAGATAGACGTGTTGATGCTGTCTTGATTACTGGTTCCACCATTTGAGCTCCTATTTTCGGTGTCAAAGTTGAAGCTTTGTTTTTCCTCTTTCTCTGCTTTTGGACCTCAGGTTTTTCTCTTGTTCTTTGTGTTTTTTGCTTCATTTTATGGTGTACGGGAGTTAGTTTGATAGTTTATGGGGGGTGCATATTTATTTCTGCATTTTCAATTCAGAGAGACCCTTCTACTTCTATCTTATTCTCTCAATGTTGAACACATCCATTATTGTTCTGACTCCACATAACTACCACACATGGAAGCCACAAATGACTAGACTCCTCATGTCATGAGGTTTATGGTCCTGTCTGGATACAGTTCAGCCAGTTCTATAGAGGCCTTATGAGGCTCTTATGCACAAAAATAGGATGGATGAGGCAATGGGCCTCATTGCCATGAATATTTCAGATGGGTTTTTATTCCACCTGGATGGTTTGACCACATGCAGGGATATGTGGGATAAGTTTTCTACCTTGTTTGGCACAATGAATCAGTTTAGGGTTCTCCAGATAGATGCATAGTTCACCTCCTTGGTACTTGAATCATTCACCAGCATTGAGGACTTCCTGATGAAGTTCAAGTCTCTTCGATCTATTTTAAAGGTTGCTAGAAAGACAAATTCAGATGATGAGTGTATCTTTCTGATACTCTCAAAGCTACGTGGCCCTTATTAGATTTTCACTTCTACCTTCTAATCCACTATGGATGCACTGGGTGCACGACATGTTATGCCCTCTTTTGAGACCTTCTGTGATAGGTTAACTCATGAGCAGTCCAAGCTTAGTTAGATGGATTCTCTTACAGGTTCACAGTCATAGGCATTTCTTGCCAAGTCATCTCAAGATACACAGAAGCCGAAGCCAAAGCAGATATCTGATTCCTCTTCTCAGCACTCTACTGGCCCAACATCTTCTTCTAAGAAGGAGAAACAGAAGATTTAGAACCCTACTTGTTCCTATTGTCAGAAGGGGCCCGATGATGAGTCACAGTGTTTTCAAAAGAGATTTGATGGCTATGAGAAATAGATTACATATTTGCAAGCTCTCCTTCAGAAGAGCACTATTTCCTCTTTATCCTCTTCCACCTCACAGGGGTCTACTTTTCAATCTTCTGCCTCATCTTCGATATCTGGAGAGGATTTTGGACAGGGTCATGCATTACAGGCTTCCGTTGCATCCCCTTCACAGGTCCCTTGGATACTGGATTCAGGTGCTTCTCACCATATGGCGTCTTCTCTGGAGATCTTCTCTTCTATTGAGGCTTCTCCCATTCCCCACATTCTCATGGGGAATAACACTGTTATGCCAGTCTGTGGGAAAGGTTCTGTACGCATTCAGGATGGCATATTCAATGATGTATTGTATGTTCCATCTCTGTTTGCAAACCTTCTCTCGATTTACTAGATTACACACAGTGGATCAGGGAAGACAGTTGTGTTCATGCCAGATTCAGTCTTCATTCAGGATAGTGTGATAGGTGGCATTGTTTCTATAGGGACAGTTGATCATTCCACCCGTCTCTACACTTTTTCTCACTTTGGTCCACCATCTCCATCATTGGAGCATAGCTCTCCTCTTCCGCGAGAGCATCATGTGGTGCAGCCAGGTCACTTGAACCTCTGTGTTGTTCCTAAGACCACTGCTATGACTGCCACACCACATCTTGTTTAGGGTCTTTCTCTTTAGTAGGACTCTTCTTCAGCACTGCCAAACCCTCCAGCTCCATTCATTGAGCCACCAGGTGCAGTTGTTGAGGATTCTACAGAGGACACTCATCTCCTCTCTCATGATAGTGTTAGTACATCTGTCATACCACTTGCATTGGGGATTCCATTTCAGGATCCTTGTGTCTTCTCATTTGAGCATTAGCTCAACCTTCCAGTGACACCTCATCTTTTGAGGTCACCTATTTAGTGCTCACTTCCTTTCACTCCTTTGTATTGGAGTCATGGTGGTTTGTTCATTGATCCAGGGGTTCTTTCATTCTGGGGGGGGCTTTGGAGCCTTGACCCTCTCTCACGGGGGGGTTGGCAGCATGCATTATATTCATGGCTTTGAGAGAGTCTCTTGAAGTCATCCTTTATCTTTTGCTTTCTTTTATATCTCTTTTTGGAGAGGAGTTTTTCCCACTGGGTTTTCTCCTTTATCTCTGGTTCACAGAGATTTCTTTGTATTGGGTACCTGATCAAGCCTTGTTGCCGGGACCCATTTCTTTCTTTCATAGTTCTGCTAGGTTAGCTTACCTCTTGAGCTTCGCTTAAGGGGGGGTGTTAGAGTACATATTTTTTTCTCACTTATTAATTATATCATGTTGATATTAATTATTAAGTTAGTCGTACTCTATTTTTCACTTAAGCTTTCTCTTAGGTTAGCCTTTTCCTTTTTTAGGTTTTCATTCACCTTTAAGGTCGAATGCTTGTAATTGTTTTTTGGATACTCTCTGAATACATTTGAGCTCTCACTTTTTGAGCACAAAAGGGTTTCTTCTTTTTCTGTCATTGGCTTCATTCTTTGTAACAAGTATTTTGCATGCAGGTGTTCTTGGCAAGCTATGAAGTTGGATTTCTCAACTTCTACAATGAAGAGGGCAAGGGTGTTGAAGCTAGTAACAAAGAAATGGAAATTGAGGGAGAGGAAAAAGAGGGAGAGGAAAAAGAGGGAGATGAAAAAGAGGAGAAGAAGAATGAGGATGAAGGCGAGGAGGGTCAAAATGAGTAGCTGATTTTAAAGGCTGATAAAAGGAACAAAAAGAAACAGAGAATGGGCCCCAAAGAGGTTGGTTTTGATAGAGATGACAGAATCCTGAAAAGAAAAGTGGACTATGGGGCAAGTATGGAAGACTGGCTTAGTGAGGAGATGAAGATTATGAAGTAGCAATTGACTGAGATGCAGGAGGCCATGGAGCCTTTCAAAGCCAAGGTTGTGGAAATGGAGAAAAACCTGATGATTAAGGTAAATAACAGTAATAGAGATGAGGAGTTCACTGCTAGAGTTAATGAGATTGTGGAAGAAAAGATAAAAGATATGAAAGAAAAAATAAGCCACAATGGGCACATGATACATGTCATCCTTAAGCACAACAACGAAGGGCTTCAAGTTTTGGTTCAGAACCTAAAAGCATTATACGCTTACCTGGAAAGAAGTATGTTGGAAAATACAAAAATTACCATTGATAATAAGGCAGGAAGCTCAGGCCCAGGATCTAGAACCCGAAGTGGTATTAAAAGAAAAGTCCCTGAGATCCCGAAAGAGATGCTAGAGCTAAAGGAGTCCATTGAAAAAATGGAAGAAATGCAGAAGGAGGCAGAGGAAGCCTACCAGAAAATGATGTAATGTTTTTTCGTCAGTTCTAGAAATTTTGCTGAAAATTGTGCTAGATTTTGTGCTAGAAGTTGTGCTGGAAACTGTGCGTTCTTTTGGTAGTTCTTTTAATTTCCTGTTTTCGATCTAGGGTGTCTTTTTGGGTCCTGCCTTTTGTTCATTGCAGGCTTTCTATGTTTGTAAGTTCCTATGATTCTTATCTCTAGTAGCTTATTGTAAAAGGTTTTGGGGTCCTTTCAAAACCTATTTTTACCTTAATCAAAAACATGCAAATAAATATATCTTATAAATACTTGTTCTTTAAAAAATCTTATTTAATTAATTTTCATAATAAAAGAGAGAACATGCATTTATCCTCATTTTATATTTTACTATGCAATTGTAGATCTACATGAAATAATATTAAATTACTTAAATAATAAAGCATGCAATTTGATGCAACCAAGGAAAATATTCTAAATTTAATATTATTTCTTTATTTTTTAAGAGAATTTTTAAACATGCAATTAACTCTATTCTTTTTTTTTCCATGCAAATTTGGACCCAATTTTTGGACAGGAACCTGGTAAGGGTGCAATTTTCTTTCCAAGGTAATGGATTTGCATATCTGAGGTTTCAAGCCAATTTTTACAGCACTAACAAATTTATCTCAAAGAAGACTTTTTTTACAGATTTGAAACCCTAAGGGAAATATTGAAAACTAAATCATTCCAATTGAAAACCCTGATGTCCATTTTGCAACCAATACAAACAAATGAAACCCTTAAGCCCAAAATACAGATCTGGCATGCAATCAAGAAAGAAAAACCACAAAATTATTCCAATAACATATTCTTCTAATTTTAATCAATAAAATCACATAATAACAAACAAGGAAGATTCAAACAAAGGATCCTAGCATTCCAGATGCATAGAAGACAGAGATTTGGAAGCTAGAATTATCAAGATCACGATCCTACCTTAGTAACTGATGAGAGAAACAAATTCACAAATCCAAGCAATCAAGAATCCAAAAATACTCCTAAGCTTTCCACAAATCTCCAATCACCTGATTTCTCCTTCTCCCTGATTGAACAACCTCGAAAATGGCTTTCAATTCAAAAATATAGAAAACTAGGCAATTAGGTTTTCAAAAAGTGAAACCCTAATTGGAATATTAATTATTTAATTAAAAATTAAAAGAAATACTTTACTTTCAATTTCACTTAAAACAATGCACAACTCAACTTTATAATATTAAAGCAAAGTCATAATTGAAAATGCATGAGAATATTTCAATTTAAATAAATAAATTAATCATGTAACTTAAAGTAATACTCAGTAATTCAACTTTGCACAATTAATTATAATTATTGAATTTAACATTTATTAAATCTCAATTATTTAAATCAAGACTTAATAATTAAATCAATTAATTAAATATAGGCATTTAATTAATATTTAATTATTAAATAGCCATATATTTAATATATCAATGCTTTAACCTTATTAAAGGTGAAATAATTAACATTAATATTTACCATAAATATTCATTAAATAAATCAAGCTAAAAGCATCATTAAATCAACTGAATTCCATCTAATCAGAAAAACAACTGAAACAGACACCTAAGCACACACAAAAAGGCTCACAAATCCACATCACTTGACAGATTCAGATAGGATAGTCAATCAGATTCTTGTCCATTTATAAGAAAAAATAAGGGTTTAGGGTATGGATTTAGGCCTGAATATTATCTCCCCTCTCTTACCATTGAGATATTGTGATAGGGCACGCTCACTCCTTCCAATTCAGGGAAGACGTAGCCTAGTACCTGCAAACCTGTCATCACAAAGATGAACATACATGCATATAATATAACAAATAATAGTTGAGACTAGCTTATCGTGTGGATCTCGCTGAAGCAAGTAACTATGACTCTGTCCCATACCATACCAAACACGTCAAACAAAAAAGTAAAACATACAAATGATCCACGTGCATACAAATATAGGGTCAATATTGTTAGAAAACCATAATCAAAATGACATCATATCATATACATAAGCATCATGAAATAACCATAAATCACATGCAAATAGACGATATAATAAACTAAGCAATGAATCAATAACATAATGAAATGTAATACATGAATATCCTCAAACCAACTGAAATAAACCACACATACATAAAAATGCCCAAAAGAGATTGACAACTAAAATAGAAAAGAAAACTAAGGGGTGGGTATTACATCCCCCCTAAAACTAGGCTTACTTCTAGAAGCCTACAACAAAGATAGAGATATGAATCTCTCAACACAAAGCATCCTTCTGAGTCACAAAAGACTCAAAGTGTAGGTCCCATAGGACCCTTCCCAGGTCTCTGATTCGAACACTGGGGATCATTCCCCATTGTAGGAATGCAGAAACTAGTTGTTGGTCCTATACTCACAACCCCACTCATAGGAGCATGATACACATCTTAAGGGTGATCAAAGGCTACATACACTCTATGAGATCTACCAACATTCCCAACTGTAGGCTCAGAAGCTAATGGCCTCTATCCTGAGATCTGCAATGCACGCTGAGGACAATTGACCACAATATGTCCAAACTGCCCACATAAAAAACAAGCTCCTCTACTACCACCTCCTCTAACTAAAGGTGCACTAGACTGCTGAAAACTACCCCTACTGACATCCTGATGCACACTTTGCATTGACTGAACTGTTCGATTGCACTTATTGCGCTGAAGGTTACATAAGTTCCTATATGAAAAAACCACCACTACGACTAGGAGAGAGTTTCTTACTCTGTTGGTTTAGATCAACCTTCGAGTACGTAGGATGATTCTGATCAACCAACACAACCTTAATAACTACATCACTAAAGGCTCAGGATTGAAAGACTCGAACTCCTCCATCAGTGACGTCATTAAGATCTCTGACAAGGTGTTGAATCTTCGACAAGAAGAGAATAAGAGAAGGATGGAAATTCTTTGAGCTGCAAGCACTTTTGATTCCCCACATTGAATCAATGCAAAGACATTTGAAGAAGGCCAAGGATTTGGTCAATACCCCTAATGGTAGATCATTAGAAACCATCATTAGATTGGTAGTTGATCTTGCTGCTCAGATTGTTGTATTTCACACACTTAAAGAAGCATGGGAGTCATCCCTATTTGATGTACAAAAGAAGTACCCACACATTTTTTATTAGGTATAAGTATGTCCTGCCAAGCACTCAGTAATTTTGTTTTTGGCATATTTGTCAAAAAAGGGGGATAAATATTATAAGTACATAAGGGGGATAGATATGGATACAAGTACATAAGGGAGATATAAGTATACAAAATTTGAGGAGAATTATCCCTGGGGGAGTTTTAAAGTTTTTGGAAGTTTTGAATTTTTTGGAAATTTTTTATGACTTTGAAGTTTTTGACAAAATACCCAACTAATGTCAAAAGGGGAGATTGTTACTCCTACCAAAGCTTTTATGTTTTCATTATATTTTCCAAGGTAATATTGTTCATACTAGATAGTAGGTAAAATGCAAAGAGACAGTCGACAAATAAATACAGAGACATACAATGAGCAAAATAGTTATCGAGTGAAACAGTTACCGAGCAGAGATAGTTACCGAGTGAGTTAGTCACTGAGCAGTGATAGTTACCAAACTAAGAACACTATGTCAATAAGAAAGAACAAATCATGTTACTGAGTGTCATAGAGCCAACATAATCATTTAATGTGGATACATTGAATCTGGACACCAAGAAGGAAACATATTATAGAATCCAAAGCGAGCATTTGTTAGAACATTGGGATTGCAAAAAGATGATTGTACATGATCAAAAGGAAGATTCACCAATGAAATTAAAGAAGAAATAATGTATTGGAAGCATAACCAATATTGCACCACTTAATCTCCAACATTGTAATAGGAAGCCCTAGGTCTCTATTAACTGCCTGAAAGTCATATAAAAGATCAGAGAATCAAAATACAGAGGATGATGAGATGATGTTGAGAGATTGCATATCAAGTATAGTTAAGAAGTGAAGGAGGTATATGTAGAGAAAAGAAGAGCTGAATTATTTATCTGTCGAGTGTAGTACAAGGTAACAAAGTCGATGATCATAAAGAGTCTAAATAATATTTGATTGACGCATGTATACACACATTTTTTAATAATTTTTGTTGTAATATGAGTAGTACAAATCCCATTACTGAGTAGGCCCTAACAATTATTATATTGTAAATCCTTTAACAGGGAATATCTATTAGATTAGAGATTGTAAAATCCTTTCACAAGGTAGACTAAATAAGTCTTATTATACTCCTAACAGGGTAAGCTATCAAAAATAGCTAACATTGTAGCTCTAACCGGGCACCCTTTTTGTTTTAGTAGTGAAGGTCATGGGTGTCATCCCTACCACAATTTTTTCCTCTAACAAAGGATTTCTATGTTACAAAAATCTTGGTGTTATGAGTTGTGTTTACATGTTTTAGTTTATATGCTTCACTTTAATTACTTGCAAGATATTCAGTTCGGCACTCTGATTAAAGAGTAGGTTCAAAAGTTTTATAGGTACTAATTCACCCCTCCCCTCTCAGTACTTAACTTTCCATAATTAATACAACACGTATCAAACACAGAATAATAAAGGTGTTGCTAAGAACCATTCCACCCCAATTAGGAAGTAGATTTGAGCTCATGCCTTAAATGAATAGAAAGATAAAGGAAGGAATTAATTTATCTATGGACATTTAGTCTATTTGTCTAAGGAGTACACAAATTGATAAAGGGTTAATGTTTCATTAATAGAGGATCACAAGATTCCTAAGATGGGGTTTAGAGATCCTCAACATAGTTCAAGAAGCTTTGAATAGGAGTGAAAAATAACTAGCAGTTTGACACAACTCATTTTACATTGATTCATTCTTGGTGGAAAGAAAGTGTTGTCTATGGTGGATTCAAAAGTGATCCATAATTATATGTCAATTGACAAGGCTAAAATAATTAGTCTTAAAAAGGTTAAAGACCACACAAGTTTCAAGGTTGTTAACAACCTTGTTCAAAAGGTTTTGGAGACATTAGAGGGTAAATCATGAGAGTTGTCTCATGGAAAGGACCAATTAACCTGGTTGTTGTAGAGATGAGTGATATTGATCCCATCCTAGGTGAAGAAATTGTTCTTTAGGCCTCTTCTATTATAGCATTGCACCTAGGGTAAATTATGTTTATTGATCTAACCTGGCCCTATATGGTTCCTAAAGTTTAACCTAAGAACTGAAAAAGAGTGATCAAAACACTAAGTCTAAATCATAGTGCAAGGAAAGATTCAAATAAGTTATTCTTGGAAGATCATCTTGGTAATTGGGATGAAGAGATTAAAATAAAATCCTCAAACCTTTGAGTGCTCTAGATATTCATTAAAGCATACAAATATGTGATTCTTGAGCACCTACCAAAGAAAATTTCTCCAAGAATATATACAAACCATAAGATAGAGTAGGATCATAGTGTGTGCCCACTAGCTCAAACTCCTTATCAGTTTTTAGTCCTAGAGATATTATATTTAAAGAAGTAGTTTCTAAGGTTGACTGATGTATGGTACTTGATGTTAGTAATAACTGAGAGTGGGGGGGGTGAATCAGTGGACTCAAAAATTAATCCTTAAATCAACCCTTAAAACTTATTACCACTTTTAAACCTCTGGTTATACTTAGTCCTACAAGATGAATTCCTTGAAATACTTATAAAAATTTACTACTTGTCGCAATGCTTTGTAAATCCTTCTTCTATATGTTTACCGACAAGTAGTTTTTCATTTACTGAAACAACGTAAATAGCTAGAGTATACCGATCAATCTAGAATTGCATATGTGAAATGTAAAATAGTAAAGTAATGAAACATAAACACATAACACATAGATTTTTAATGTGGAAACCATGTTAGGGGAAAAACCACTGGGACCGATACCCCAAATTTTTCTCTCTTCTGAAGTGAGCTCGGTTAAGAGCCAACCCTGTTAAAGGTTACAAACACACTGTTAGGTGTGACCTTGTTAGAGGATTTAAAAGATAGTTTGTCACCTAGTATCTGACATCTAATACTACCATCCTTGATCAAACACTCACTTGGCCTGTCAATAGGTATCAGGCATATCCAATGCTACTTTCTATGATCAAAATTTTTGATACTCCTTGGGATGTATCTAAATTAAAAAAGAATTTTAAGTCCTGCTCGGTTAAGAGACTTGATGCTTCAATGGTTAAATTGAAACATTAAATGATATGTTCACACATACAAATTTAATTGCAGATTTTCTGATCTATTGTAAGTGCATTACCTCTCTGATCAATATAATCAATTCAATACCTTTGCTCCACACTGTTCTTCTTTGTGATGTTGTCTCACTATTCGTCAGTGTCTGTAGAATCTAGCTCTTAGCTTATTGATCAGGTCTGAATGAAGACTTTCTTCTCCTTCAGAATCTCTTTAGAATCTTCCCTCTTTTCTCTTCACCCCACACAATTCATAATGAATTGGGTTTGTCTCTTTATAGACATGATTCACCATTTCTTGGCTTTCTTGATTCTTTGCGTGATCCATAATTCTTGCCAATTAGATTTAAAGAAAATCTCCAGTTTTATCACAAAGAGATCTTGCCAACTGGAAAAATCAGCTTTAAATCTATTATTTATCCTCAGCTTTATCTGGTCGATTAAAACAATGATAAGTATCAGTTAAGTCTATTTTTAGCTCTTGACAGCTAAGCAGTTTGTCGTTTCTGAACTTCTATGTTCTGTTGGTCAACACTTCAGTTAGTCATCAGTGATAACTGACTGTTCCGTCGGTGTGACTTTAGTTGTCATCAGGATCTCCATCCTTGTCTTTTCCATTGGGCAAGACTATAATTCTGTCCGTCGGGTTACTCTATGCTTTTCTCATCGTGAAACACTGTGACTTTGCTCGTTGGTAATGTTGTGCATTTTCTCATCGGGTAAGACTATGAATTTTCTCTTTTACTCTGACCGTCAATGTGCACTCTATCGGGTTATGTAGTCACTGTAACACCCCTCCAGGGAACCCAAGAGAGATTAACCTAGAACATGATACTATGTGTGCTAAATAAATTTTTTTTTTAAAGTTAACGTAAAGAGACATACATTAATGCAGAAGCAATTACCATTTATACACATGTCTTACACTCACATAGATTACACGACTCAAGGGTTCCATGACGTTGAATTACTTAAAGCACACACAACTAACAATATAACAAAAGATTCCATTTGATTAAGTATAACAATTACAACTTACAAAACCATAATCACAATCCTCATGGATAACCATGAAACCACCATAAACTCACATCCACAACACATGTCACAGGGTGTGTGGTAATCACTCTAATCTACTTAATATACAATATCCAAATTAGGTATCACATACGATGCAATAATATAAGATTTACAATAATGAAATTACATAATAAATGATGAAGGAACATAAAGAGATCATCTGCAAGAACCATCAAGCACCTAGTACAAGGACGTCGAATCTCAATGGGTAAAGAATCACTACCACTCGTCCATGTGGAACCACAAAGGTCCACCCAACCATGCTGAGGAGATAACAACAGACCCCACTTGGATATCCAAAACCAATAAGGAATAACCACAAAGTAAGGGATCCTGAAAGCTCTCTAATCTAGGTGTACTACACAACATGATAGGAAAGACTCACTAATCCAGAGGAAACTGACATAAGTAGGAAATCTAGACTGTGTAAAGGAAGGTGTCACCATGTACATCTAACCCTTAAGTTAAGTCCAAGAAATCCCAATGGATTCTGACACCTAAGTGACCATACACGGATCCAATGACCTCTCAAGCTGACAAGGCCACTAACTATGCCAAAACCCGCGCCTTGTAAGGGGGAAAGTATTATCTCATCCTCCATCTTAGTCTTTACTAGCACTCAAGCATGGGTGAGGAGAATCACATCTTGTTAATTCATTTTAATATCTCTCAATATGTCTTTAGTTATCACTTATTAAGAAACTCTACAATAAGAAATCTAGTAGTCACTTATGGACACAAGACTTATTGAAAGCCACCCCCTACTACACATCTAGGTAACCTACCCTAGGCTCAAAAATCATAACATATCTAGCATAGGTTGCAACCCACAAGTATACCCATATCCAGTATCCCACACAATCAGGAATGGTCACACAGGTACATAAATAGATAACAGAATCAGAAGGGCCATCATGGTCAGTTTAGGGTAATAACATGAACACACATGCCATAAAGTAACAAAAATGATAAACACCCCCCGACCTATGTATACATCCTAGGTCATCTAATGCCCCCAAAATAACACATATAAGCAAAAGAGATCCATATAGATGCATAGGAACAAAAACGTCCTAAAGGACTGAAAAATGAACCATAAACATGTAATCATCCATAGCTAGCTCAAACATAAACTCCATTTAATTACCAACTCAATCTAAAAGAATAATAGCTCTCATGAAAGTAGCCTAAAATAATTTGGCCAATCAATTGAAACCAATGCCTAAAAGAGTACGACATCATAAACTAAAAGCAAAGTATGGGTGGGTATTACAGTCACTTTGTGAATACTTTACTTATATGCATTACTAAAAGCATAAACTTTGATTCATCGGTTCTTTAAATTCTTTGGTAGTATGTACATGACCATAGAGATTATATCAAGTTGACATCAATGACAATACAATACATTAACTGATTTAATGCCTTGCATGATCATCAACTTAACATCTTCAAACATTCAATCAATTATAGTTCATCAATCTCTCCCTTTGGCATTGATGGAAACACGCTACATTATCACACTATATTATTACTAATACAATATGAAATATAAAATTTGAAATTCATCAAACTACCAATCTTTTGTACTATAACCGATACAAATATCTGGTCCTTGGTAAGTTCAAATAACTTAGATTTGATTCTTGCAGCTTTCTCTCTATCTTCAATCCCTTCACTAGATAGATATAGAATCTTTCTTTCTCTTATGTGATGTGTTCTCCTCCTGTGTCAAACTCTCTCCCTTTGACTATTCTCCTTTCTTTGATGTCTCTTGTCAGCAATTCTTTCTTTGTATGTACTTTCCCTTTCTTGTTACATCTCTCCCTTTGGATAATTGATGGAATCTCTCCATGATGTATAATCTCTTCCATGGATATAATCTCTCCCTGAAGTGATAATATCTCTCCCTTAGGTGATAAGAAGTGATAATGGATGTAATCTCTCCCTTTAACAACAATGCCAAACAAATATTTTTGACAGTAATGCCAAGTGGATCCTTTCTATTCATAATATATTTCTTGAATTTCCTAATCCATTGTCAAGACAATAAATTTGGTGCTCATAGTAGATAAATACCTTGTTGTGTATAGATTTATCTTTGAAGTCCATCTCTTTGCTTGCATCAACATGAATAATATTCTAATAATATATAGGTTGATGCAACCTTCTAGTCATCTTACTGACCAGTAGACAAGGGTCTGATCCCTAGTCTCTTTCTCAAGTACTCAAATGCATCCTTGGGTAGTGGTTTGGTGAAGATATCTGCCAATTGTTCCTTTGATTGCACATACTCAAGTATCACCTCCTTTGATTGAACTTTTTCTCTCAAATAATGATGCTTGATGGAAATATGCTTTGTTTTAGCATGCATGAATGGATTCTTGGAAATGTTTATTGCACTGGTATTATCACAATAGATAATTACTAGTTCAAGAATTTTCATATGCATACCTTCCAGTAACTATTTGATCCTTGCAATATTTGAGCAGTTTGCAGAAGCAACAACATACTATGCTTCTGTAGTAGACTGAGAGATGCATCCTTGGTTCTTGCTGATCCATGTGACAAGTCTGTCGCCCATAAAGAATGATCCTCTAGTTGTGCTCTTTTGGTCATCAATATTTCCAGCCCAATCAGCGTCGGTAAAGACCTTAAGTTCAAATTTTCCTTCTCTTCTATACCATAAGCCATATTCCTCGGTATTCTTCAGATATCTTAGGATAATTTTCACAGCAGTCATATGTGATTGGCAAAAAATCTAGCAACTATTCCTACTGCATGTGTAATATCTGGTCTAGTATGTAAAACATACATGATTTTTCCAATCATTGATCTGTATAAAGTTTGATTTACCTCTGATGATTTGTCCTCCTTTGTCAGCTTACATCAAGTTTCCATCGGTGTTCCAACTGGTTTGAATTCTTCCATCTTGAATATTTTCAGTACTTCTTTGATGTATTTGGATTGTGTAATGAAAATACCTTCAATATTTTGTTGCATGATCTACAGACCAAGAAAAAAAATGATCTCTCCAAACATAGACATCTCAAACTCTTTGCTCATTTCATTTGAAAATGATTTTCATTGCATATCGTTGCCTCCAAATATGATGTCATCAACAAATATCTCAGCAATCAAAATGTTAGCATCAGTATCTTCCTTCAAATAAAGATTATTGTTTTCACTAGTCCATACAAATCCAATACTTATAAGATAGGAATGAAGGCTTTCATACTAGGCTCAAGGTTCTTGTTTCAATCCATACAAGGCTTTGTGTAGTCTACATACCATGTCCCTCTTGTCTGGATCAACAAACCCTTATGGTTTTTCAATGTATACCTCTTCTTCAAGTATTCCATTTAGGAATGCAGACTTGACATCCATTTGATATACCTTGAATCCTTTACATGAAACATAAGCAAGTAATATTCTTTACTCCTTCTAGCCTAGAAATAGGTGCAAAGGTTTCTCCATAGTCAATCCCTTCTTGTGCATACCCCTTGCATACTAGTCTTGCTTTATTTTTGGTGACTTCTCCATTCTCATTTAGTTTATTCCTGAATACCCATTTTGTACCGATGAAATTCTTGTCATATGGTCTTGGTACAAGTGTCCATGTCTTTTTTTTCTCTATCTGTTCAATCTCTTCATTCATAGCACTAATCCATTAATCATTATCAAGTGCAGCATTGACAGATTTGTGCTCATAATCATAAATAAGACATTTTGTGTTTAGAGACTTACTTCTAGTTCTCATACCAACCTTCTTATCTCTGATGATCTGGTTCTGTGGATGGTTCCTTCTACTATATCTATCAAGTACATGTTCAGCTCTTTGTCTATCATCTTGATCATCATTTTGTCCTTGATTTTGTTCTCCATCACTTTGTGCATCATTTTGAGCAATATCCTGATCGTCGATATTTGTAGCCTAATGCTCGGGTGCAATGATCTATTTCTTAGAAGCTATATATAGTTGGTTGGTTAGAGTGTCAGGTTCTTCATTGTAAACAAACTTGTTGTATTCCTCTATTTCTTTTGTGCTTTCCTTTTCATTCTTCTCTGCAAATTCATCTATCTTTACATTTGCACTTTCAACAATTTTGTTAGAGGCTTTATTGAGACATTTATATGCCTTTCTCTTGGTGGAATACCCTATAAAGATTCCTTCATCACTCTTGGAGTCAATTTTTCCATTTGTATAACCTTTTAAGATATAACATTGACTACCAAAATTTTTGAAATAACTCACATTAGGTGTGTATCCATACCAAAGCTCATAAGGTGTCTTCTTGGTGTCTTTCTTCAATTGTACTCTGTTCAATGTGTAAACAACAGTACTGGCAGCTTCTCTCCAGAAGATTTGGGTGATGCCTTTTTGTATCATCAGTGTCCTTGCACAATCAACTATGGATCTATTCCTTCTTTTAACAATACCATTTTGTTGTGGTGTTCTCGGTGTAGAGACCTATCTTTTTATTCCATGCTCATTACAAAAGTTAGTGAATTCATGTGAAATAAATTCCCCTTCTCTATATGACCTTAATCATTTCAATTGTTTACCACTTTGTTTCTCAACTATTGCTTTGTACCATTTAAACATCTTGAATGCTTCAGATTTAACTTTTAGAAACATTACTGTCATCATTCTAGAGTAATCATCAACAAAGAGAATAAAATATCTATCTCCATAATAACTCTTTGTCCTCATAGGTCCACATAGGCTAGTATGGACTAATTCTAGAATGGCATCAGATGTATGGGTTTTTCTTTTGAAACTAGACTTTGTCATTTTACCTTTTTGACAATTCTTACACATGATATTGTTGGGCTTAACCATCGTCAGTAAACCTCTTACATTTCTCTTTTTTCTTATCTTTATCATGTTGTCAAAGTTCACATGACACAATATTTTGTGCCAAAACCATATATCTTAATTTCTAGCCATTAAGCAAGTGGCGTCAGTATCATTCAAATAGAATAAGTTACCTTTTGTCTGCTCACCAGTACCAATCAGATTTCTTGATTCATTGAAGATCTTTGCCTTCTTATTTTCAAATGCTACTCTGTGACCTAAATTATTCAACTGAGAAACACTCAATAGATTATAATTCAATCCTTTTACCCAATAAGCATTTTCACATTTTATCAGGTTATTCAACTTTATAGTTCCTCTACCTTCAACTGGATAAGGTGTGTCATTACGCATTCTTACTGATCCACCATTATAGTATTCAAAAGTCTCAAAAAATTTCTTTTCACCAGTTATATGGTGAGTGCATCCACTATCTATGATCCAAACATCATTTTTACTAACTTTAGATAAGAGTGTAGTTTCTACATACCTTTCTTCATCATCATCTGAATCATCTTTTACTGCCATAAACACCATCTCGATGTCTTCATCAGATTCGGTGTCAGTTTCATCATCTTTTCATTTTTCTAGGTAATTGGCCTTCTTTCCTTTGTCCTTGTAGTCTTAGGTATCTCTTCTTTCTGATTGTCGGTTGCTACTGTAATCACCTCTGTCATACTTCTTTTCAAATGACCTATCATTACTTCTGTCATATTTTCTTCTGTTAGGACATCTTGTAACAAAGTGTCCAATCTCTTTACAATTAAAAAAAACAAGTGGTAATTTTCCTTTGTATTTACCTTTACCTCTCTGCATTCTTCTAGCCATAAGTGCTTCAATTTCATCAAGGTCTTCTTCTTCACTTTCACTATCACTATCTTTTCTCATAGTGTGTTTATGACTTGATTTACTTATTCTCAAAGAAGATTTGAATGCAGACTCTATGTTTGGTAAAACACTATTATCAAAGTTGTTCATCTCAAATGAAATAAGTCTTCCAATAAAATTTTCTAGAGTAACATTGCTATTTTCTACTGCTCTCATTTCTTGTATGGTAGATACTCTAATAGCATAAGTAGGCAATAAGGTTCTTAGAATTTTACTTACCACTGTATCTTCTTCTAGTACACCTCCAACTCCTTAGATTGCATTGAATGCCTCTTTGATTCTTGTGTTGTACTGTGTGATTTTTTCTCCTTCTTTCATTTTGAGTTCACCAAACTTTCCTCTAAGGCTTTCTACCTTGGCTCTCAAAACATTCTCTTCACCACCATGTACAAACATCAATTTGTCCCACATCTACTTTGCATTCTGGCAGGTTTTGACATCTTCAAATTCAACATCAGAGAGTGAGGAAGAAAGCTCTATCATCATGTAATTGTGCTCATGCTTCTCTCTCCTTTGTTCAACTATGGGTGCTCCTGTGGGCAACACATATTCAGTATCTAAGTATTGAGTAACATCATTTCCAATACCTGATAAGTGGAGTCTTATACTGCTCTGCCATGAAGCAAAATTATCTTTGTTTAAATTGGGCACATTCAACTTGTGATCTTTAGCTTAGGTCTTGAAACCTTCCTTCTAAGAACACAAGCTCTGATAGCAATTGTTAGTAATAACTGAGAGGGGGGGTGCATCAGTGGCCTCAAAAATTAATCCTTAAATCAACCCTTAAAACTTATTACCAGTTTTAAGCATTTGGTTATACTTAGTCCTACAAGATGAATGCCTTGAAATACTTATAACAATTTAATACTTGTCATAATGCTTTGTAAATCCTTCTTTTGTATGTTTACCGATAAGCAGTCTTTCATTTACCGAAACATCGTAAATAGCTAGAGTATACCGATCAATCCAAAATTGCATATGTGAGATGTAAAACAGTAAAGTAATGAAACATAAACACATAACAGATGGATTTTTAATGTGGAAACCCTGTTAGGGGAAAAACCATTGGGACAGGTACCCAAAATTTTCACTCTTCTGAAGTGAGCTCGGTTAAGAGCCAACCTTGTTAAAGGTTACAAACACACTGTTAGGTGTGACATTGTTAGAGGATTTAAAAGATAGTTTTTCACCTAGTATTTGACATCTAATGCTACCAGCCTTGATCAAACACTCACTTGGCCTATCAATAGGTATTAGGCATATCCAATGCTACTTTCTATGATCAAAATTTTTGATACTCCTTAGGATGTATCTCAATTATAAAACACTTTTAAGTCCTGCTCGGTTAAGAGACTTGATGCTTCAATGGTTAAACTGAAACATTAAATGATTTGTTCACACATACAACTTGAAATGCATATTTTTAGATCTATTGTAAGTGCATTACCTCTCTGATAAATATAATCAATTTAATACCTTTTCTCCACACTGTTTTTCTCTGTGATATTGTCTCAATGTTCATCAGTGTCTGCAGAATCTAGCTCTTTCCTCAGCTTGTTGATCAGGTCTGAATGAACACTTTCTTCTCCTTCAAAATCTCTTTAGCATCTTCCCTCTTTTCTCTTCACTCCACACAATTCATAATGAATTGGGTTTGTCTCTTTATAGAAATGATTCACCATTTCTTGGCTTTCTTGATTCTTGGCGTGATCCACAATTCTCACCAATTAGATTTAAAGAAAAACTCCATTTTTATCTCAAAGAGATCTTCTTGCCAACTGGACAAATCATCTTTAAATCTATTACTTATACTCAGCTTTATCTGGTAGATTAAAACAATGATAAGTATCAGTTAAGTCTATTTTTAGCTCTTGACAGCTAAGCATTTTATCATTTCTAAACTTCTCTATTCTATTAGTCAACACTTCAGTTAGTCATCGATGATAACTGACTATTCTGTCAGTGTGACTTTAGTTGTTATCGAGATCTTTGTCATTGTCTTTTCCATTGGGCAACACGGTAATTATGTCAATCAGGTATCTCTGTGCTTTTCTCATCGGGAAACACCGTGACTTTTCTCATCAGTAATGTTGTGCATTTTCTCGTCGGGTAACACTGTGACTTTTCTCTTTTACTCTAACCATCGGTGTGCACTCCATTGGGTTATGCAGTCACTTTGTGAATACTTGACTTATATGCATTACTAAAAGCATAACCTTTGATTCATCAGTTCTTTGAATTCTTTGGCAGTATGTACACGACCATACATATTATATCAAGTTGACATAAATGAAAATACAATATATTAACTAATTTAATGCCTTGCATGATCATCAACTTAACATCTTCAAACATTCAATCAGTTCTAGTTCATCACTTGAGACTTTCTCAGTCTCCCTATGCTACCTTTGTACTCTTCTGTAGGAATAAGGATGGATCACAAATATTTTGAATTGACTACAAAGTTTTGAATAAGCTCACAATTAAAAATCAACATCCTCTACCTCTTATTGCCTTGCTTTGATCATATGACAAAACCTGGGTACTTCACAAAGTTGGATGTGTGGAAATTTTATTATCAAATCCATATTTCTTATGGTGATGAAGAGAAAATTACAATAAAAACTTGTTAGGGTGCTTTCAAGTTCTTACTGACATTATTTGATCTTATCAACACCCCTATGACCTTCAATATCCTAATAAATGATATATTCCAATGTTTTTTGGATCCTTGTATGGTAGTATATATAGATGTTATACTAATCTATAGTAAGACTCTTGAGGAGCACAAGGGGCATCTAGCTAAGGTATTTGATCTAATATGTTAGAATTATATCCATGTCAAGAAAGAGAAGTGTTCATTTTCAAAGAAAGAATTACAATTTTGAGGTCATATATTTGGTCATGGATTTCTCAAATTGGAACTTGAAAATATCTAAGCCATCCAAGAGTGGTAACCACTCCAAATATTTTTGAGGTGAGATAATTTCTTGGTTTAGATGACCAAAATAGGAATTTTGTGCACATATTTTCCCCTTTAACAAATTTGTTGAAGAAAGATTGAGCTTAGAAGCGGAGTGTCAAGCAACAGAAGACATTTGAATTATTGAAAGAGAAGGTCATTGTAGAACTAGTGCCAAATATGCCCAAGTATGGTGAACCATTTGAAATTTAGACTAATGCATTTGATTTTTTCATTAGGTGAATCCTCAAGAAAGGAAGTCATCTAGTTCCTTAGAGTCCTAAAAGTTGAACGAATGAGAGAGGAAATACTCAGCTCATTAAAAGGAGATTCTGATAATTGTACATTTCCTTAGAGAGGCACTACTTACTTGGAGTTTTTTTCTTAGTCAAGAAAGACAACATGAAATCCTCTTATTTCAATACTCAAGAAAAGATCGTGCCTAAACAATGTTGGTGGAAATAATACTTAGCAGAGTTCAACTTTGAGCTCATCTACAACCTAGGGAAACACAATGTTCTAGTCGATGCTTTGAGAATGAAAATTCAACTTGTTGCATTGCAATCTAACTAATTGATTCAGGAGCTATTCAAGTCATAGTAGTAGGGAACATCCCATAAAGGATCAAATAAGGGTTGGTATGTAACTCGTAGGAACACTAAATTGTGTTGCAAATCAAGGTAGGTCACGCTGGGAGGATCCATATTAAGAAAATTTTTCTCTACTTTATAGATAACTGAATGTAATACCTAAATAAAAAGAACTCCAAAAGGAGCTCATCACAAAGTTCTATGACTCACCTTGGGTTGACCAGCTACGAAAAAAGAGCTAACACTTTTGGAGCACAATTTTTACCAGCCTAATATAAGGGAGTGTTAGTAATAACTGAGAGGGGGGGGGGCGGTGAATCAGTGGCCTCAAAAATTTATCTTTTAAACTTTAATCCACCAATAAATACACCTCATATTATTAAGTCCCTACAAGATGTATGTCTTTGAAATACTTGAAATAATTAACTGTTTGTCGGTTTACCTTGTCTATCCTCATTCTCCTTGATTACCGATAAGCAGTAATACTTATTTATCGAAGCTCAGTAAATATGCAGAGTAAACCAATCAATCTAGAATGACATAGGTGAAATGTAAAACAATAAAGTAATAAACCATACACATATAACACATGGATTTTAACATGGAAACCCTGTTAAGGGAAAAAACCACTAGGACCGATACTCCAAATTTTCACTCTTCTTAAGTGAGCCCTGTTAGGAGCCAACCCTGTTAAAGGTTACAAACACGCTGTTAAGTGCAACCTTGTTAGAGGATTTTTATACATAGCTTGTCACTTAGTATCTGGCATCTATGCTACCATCATTGAATCAGCCTTTAGACTATCAATAGGCTTTATGCTAATCTTACTACCATCCTTGAATCAACCTCCTTCTTAGACTGTCAATAGGCTTTAGGTAAGACCGATGCTACTATCATGAATCAACCTTTTTGGTAATCTGTTAGGATATACCTCAATTATAGAAGACGGTTAAGTCCTGCTTTGTTACGAGACTTAATGCTTCAATCGTTAAACTGAAACACAATGACCTATTTCTAATGCAACTTTGAATTGAAAATATTCAGAGCTATTTATGTATATTACCTCTCTGATCAATGTATCAATTAAATTCCTTTGTACTTCACACTTTCTACTTTGTGATGCTATGCTTCACTGTTCGTCGGTGTCTTCTGAATTCTTTAGCTCTCCCTTAGCTTGATTGATCAGGACTGTATGAAGTTTATCCTTCACCAGTTTATTTTTAGCATCTTCTTTCAATTCACTCCCTTGTGTATCTAATTGCTTGCAAAAATTAATTATGCTTGTCTCTTATATAGACACGATATTCCTTTATTTCTGATTCTTGATTCTTGATTCTTGGTGTGAAAAACAATCCAGCCAATTTGATTTACGACTTTAACTCCTGATTTATCTTGTATTTATCTTCTTTCCAACTATATAAATCAATTGCTTAACTGTGGTTGAATAAAAAAAATAAAACAATCAGTTAAGTCTATCCTTAAGCTCTGCCAACTAGATATTTTGTCATTTTCTGATCTCTCTGTTCTGTCGGTCAATTTTGTAGTTCGTCACCGGTGATAACTTGCAGTTCCGTCGGTGTAACTTCAGTTAGCTTCGGGAGCTCCGTCTGTTGGGCAGCATTGGATCTTGCTCGTCGAGCAACTCTATTTTCAGCTTGTCAGGCATCCTGTGATTCTGCTTCATTGGGCAACACTGTCTTCTGCTCGTCGGGTATCACTGTGACTTTTTTCTTTGCCTTTACCAATGGTGTGCACTCCGTCGGTGTTGTCTGTCACTTAGTGAGTACTTGAATTTTAGGCATTGCTGAAAGCATAACCTTTGTTCAATTGATTCTCTGAAGTCTTTGGCATTATGTACATGATCGTACATATGATATCAAGTTGACATCAATGACAATACAAACCATTAACTGGTTTAATATTTTGCATCATCTTCAACTTAACATTATCAAACATTCAATTAGTTACATGTCATCAGGGAGGACGTCAAGTTGTTTGTATAATCTTTCCTAACTTGTCAGTAACACAAGGTTTTATGGGTGTCTAGTGGAATTGTGTAGCCCCTACTTGTTATAGTTTGTCCATGGCTCTCTAAAGTATGGACTTTATTATTTAGCTACCCCAAGTAGATGGTTACACTAATCTCATGGTTATAGTGGATTAGTTTTCCAAGTATGCAGTCTTTGTGCTTTGAAAACAACCTTGTATCACAAAATTATCCATAGAGTACTTCTTCGATTATGTGGTCAAATATTGGAGATTTCCTTTGAGTATAATTTGTTATTGTGATCCAATTTTCACATCCATTTTTATGGTCTGAATTGTTTACGTTAGTAGGAACTGAGTTGATGTCAACACGTTACCATCAGCAAATGACCAAAAAAACTAAAAGGATCAATGGAGTTTTTGAAGACTATCTCAAACACTTTTTGAATGCAAACTAGTCTAACTAGCCATATTTCCTAGATTTGGTTCAATTTAGTTATAAATTGCAAAAAAGTAGTGTGAAAAATTACTCGCCTTTTGAGGTAGCAACATGTCAACAACCTATCACACTGCACACTATCCTTAGGGAATACCTTAGTCCTAATTTAGAAGTTTATCAAAACCTTCAAAATTGGAACAAAGTAGTGGAATTGGCATGATACCACTTGAAAAAGGCGAGAAATAAAATGAACCACTATGCAAATACTCATTGCTAGGAAACATAGTTCAAAGTTGGAGATTGAGTGTTCCTAAGAAGACTTGAAATAGTTTAAGGTTAAAAAAAGGTTTAAGTACTTCAATGGTTTGTTTCTAGAATAGTCCATCTAAAGTTGTCCAAAAATTTGGAGCTCTTTCATATAAGCTTAACTTTACCTTGCATTTAAAGGTTCATCATGTCTTTCATGTTAGTCAGCTAGGATCGCACCATTTAGATGAAGAGGATCTAGTTTTTAACATCCCTCATCATAGCCCTGCAAATATGCTGGACCATCTACATCACATATTGATCCAAGTGCTCATAATATGTACTAAAGGATTTGGAAGGAAAGAATATAAGGATTCCTTTGTTCTATAGGAAGGAAAACCAAGGGATGTTGCTATGTGAGAGCATGCAAAATAATTGTAGAGAGATGAAGAAATATTTTTTGTTTTTCTGTAAAGGGAAATTGATTCAGTCTGACTAAGTCCATGACCCCAACTTCTCATGCAAATATAATTTCAAGATTCAAGGGTTGAGTGTAGTTGTTGAGGGTGCGACCCATTTTAAAGTGTGAATAGTATAAGGGGATGTTGTCACATGCTATTACAATTGAGCTTTACAAGGATGCTTATCATTTTCTTCAATTTCTCTTAGATTTTTCAATGGCCCAAAGAGCATGTTCCCTATCAACGCGAGTCCTGTTGGTCCCAAAATTAACAGATTGGAAAACTATCAAGGTGTTCCAAGCCTTGTGTTCAAATTATTCACTTGATTTGACCAACTAACAAATTCACTCAATAGTGAGATTTAATTCCTGCACTTTAGGCTCTCTAGAACCAAGGCGTGTAAGCGTATACCTTGAACTTATCTATTGGTTTGAGGATTTTTATAGCAGATAGTCTGGTTTCTTCAATCGTATATATATATATATA
>MU223861.1:266954-315899 GCA_018584345.1 Thuja plicata | reverse complement strand
ATATGATTGATGTTGTCAAGTGTCATATAAGTGTTGACATTGGATTGATTTATCCTCCCTAGCTAAGAGGGAGTGTTGATGTTTTGTATAGCTATGGCGAGGGTCATAAGTGTTGACATAGGAGACCGCTACACATTCTGTTTGATCATCCTCCCTAGCTAAGAGGCAGTGTTAATGTTTGTAGCTTCAGTCGTATGATCATTAGAGTACATATAATATATGTTGATTAATAATAACATATTATATATGTTATATTATTATTAATCATATGAAATTTAATATTCAATATTAAATTATTATATTATTCTTAATTAATAAGTCATTGGTAAAACATTATAAGATTGATTAAAATATAATTAATGGGAAGATGCATGTCCTTTCTTATAAATAATAATGAATAGACATGTCCCATGAAGGGACATGTCTCTCCTATCCTCATTCCCAATATAAATGAAAGAGAGATTGTTGCATTTGGAAAGTACATACAACATAGAGTGTTATTACATTTGTAGCTATCCTAAAAACTTAACAATCTTAAGGGGAAACACCCAAAATGCATAATTAACTACTAAGAGACTAAATTGAAATAGTGGGGGAGGGAGGGAGGGAGAGAGAGAGAGAGAGAGAGAGAGATGTGTACTTGCTTGGGATTCTAAAGGTTTCACTTGTTGAGTCTGTTGACCTTGCGATGAACCTTCTCAAACTTCTAAAGGTTGGGCTTGTTCACCTTGCGATAAACCTTCTCCAACTTCATAAGGTTTTGCTTCTTGAGAATTTCCTACATATAAATATATAATTAGGTCTTCTTTATAAAATTAGGTATTGCAATATCATGCTTGCATGTTTCATTAAGACAATTCATAATCATCAACTTAAAATATGGACAGAGAGAGATAAAGAGATATAGACATGTACCTTGTTTATTATGATAATATATTTCCTGAGCTTCTTCACGTAGTCTGTGTTCAGTATCTTCTGAATAATGTCGTGCACTCTTATTTAGCCTTCTCTTTTTATTTCCCATCACAAGTTGTAGAATTGTCTTCTTTTTCTAAATTTCAAAGTATTTTGCAACTTTCAAATTAACAAGATGACAAAAACATATATTTATTTATATGTAATCATTCTGAACCCGAAACGGCACCAAAGAGGCCAACATAGGTTTCTATCGAAAGTCATCTTTGACTTTCGACAGAAACTGAACACTTTCAATCGAAAGTGCTTTGCTAAACATTGGAGAAAAGCCAAATCATGAAACTACTTTTGATCGAAACTACATTCTATCAAAAGTAGTTTCTATCAAAACCTCCAAAATTGAGGTCATCTGCAAAAGATAACAACAATATGCAGTTTTAATAGCTTTGGGGCTCAAGCACGGGGCTCAAATGGAAGAATAGGGACACCTCCTTTTGCATCGCACAAGTACTCTGAACAAGATTTCTAACGAATATAGATTTGACAAATTTTGAATTAATTAGGTCTATGTATTTTGACGTGCTTTGAATGTAGGTTTTTTATCGAATATAAACTTCCAAGTTTGACGTTCAATGAAAAATAGTAGAAAATAGAAACATTTTTTTGAAAAATAACAATGCCCTCCGGTTTAGAGTCTTCTTTCTATCAAAAAAAAAATTTGAATTTCGATAAATACACAACAAGTTATCAGCTACGCAGTCAAGGTATGTCAAAATTATGGTTGAATCTACTTCAAACATTCATAAAATATGCAATAATCATGATAATGTAATCAAACCAATTGCATACCCTCTGTATGGATGTTACAAAACCAAATTTGAAAGAAGTGCATTGATATCTATTTTAGAAAACAAGTTATGTTGTACAAAGCCATTGTACCTTTTTGAAAATAACGTTTTCAGCAACATAGAAGTTTTAGTGGGAGAAAAAAAAAACCATTAAAATCAATTCAAAAAGAAAATTAAAAAAATAAATTTAGAATCTAGACAGAAAATCCTAAAAGACTCTAGTTTACTTCATCTTCTGATTTCAAACAGTTTAACAACAATATGCATCTGAATGTGAAAGCTTTTTCTCAAAATGTAGACTTCAATGTCCATTTAGGCAAAAATGTGTAACCCACTATTGTGGTATTACCCATTAGTTAGAATAAAGTTAGTCAGAAATTGGTTGTGATAGGAAGGTACCGAATGAAAGATGGAGTGATGAAACCAAGTCACTGTCATTTTTTTCCAATTTTATTCATCATTGCACCTTATTATGGAAAGGAAGAGACTCAAATGCACCCAGATATTAACCATCTGGATAGCTCTATGATCTCTAATAACCAGAAGTAGAGGAATTGAATAGAAAGAGAACCAAATGCACCTAGATATTGACCATCTAGATACTGCTATGATCTCAAATGAAAATAAAGAGAACCAAATGCACCCTGATATTGGCCATCTAGATACCGCTATGATCTCTAAAATAAAGGAGAACAAAATGCACCCAGATAATGACCATTTGGATACCACTATGATTTCCAATAAGAATAAGAAATTTACCAAAGATAAAACCCAATGTACCAAGATATAGACCATCTAAATACCACTATGATTTCTTGATAACAAAAGGAGATAAAAAAGGATTGTTCAATTCTTTTCCAGGGGTTAGCTTAGATCATGGAACTGCATGGCTACCAAATATGTGCATTTATCTTGAATCATCATTGCCCTAGAATTGAATTGAAACATTCCACAAACAACAATTAAAGAAAACAAAGATCATGATCCATCATAGCTACTCTCATCACTTGGTGGTATTTTTGAGTAGAGTAAGAACATAATCGTGAAAGATAAACTGACAACTGAATGACATGACTGACCTAGTCAATAGTTTACTATTCCTTGATTGCTTGATTTTGATGCTTTATTGTGTCTAGTTTCAGGAATGGATGACTCATATAAGACTGATTTGTCTATTTTTGAGTATATCTGTCACTATGTAAGACAATGGAAAGTTTGATTTGAAGATTTATTGATTGATTTGATTGATAAAAAATTGGATTGTTGATAAAGCTGAGTCATATAAGCCCATTACTGATTTGTGAAGCTCGTGATTTTAACATTTGATTGATGATAGATTTGATTGTTGATAAAGATGAGTCATATGAGTCCATTGCTGATTTGCAAAGCTTAGAGTGTTGATGTTTGATTGATTGCTTGATTTGATTACTGAGATTTTGCAATATTTGATTTTTCTTTTATGATGATTGATTTTTTCCATGCAGTTTTTCTCTTTTTAGGATTTTTTGATGAGTTTTACAATTTTTAGGGATTTTTTTTAGGACTTTTAGAATTTTTCAGATTGCCCCCAGTCTAGAAAGGCAAGGAAATTATGGATTGATGGATGAACTAGTAGATGGATGAAGGTCAAAGGTCTCTTAGTATGTCTTGAAGTTGTTTGGATGCCAAGGACTATCCACGGGATGTGATAACATGTTTCTTTGCAAGATAAGGGATTGTAAATGACAAGATAAGATGAAGACATGGTGCATTGATTGACATGTGGTTGAAAAGAGTGGACATGTTAAGAGGATGCTGAAAATAGTTTTTGCATTTTTTAATCTATATTTTCTATCAAGACCGAGAGAGGGATTTGATAGGATAATGATATGACATGGATAGGGAAAGCAAGATCAAGAATGGACAAGGGGAAGGGATATGGATTCAAGGTTGTGAAAAGATAGGAAATATGGACCATAGAGATGTAGAAAAAATGAAGCATATAGGATATGTGATGTTTCTAGTGAGATCCCTAGCCTTATTAAGATCAAAGTTGGAAAAAAAGGAAATATGGATGCTGATAAGATAATGGATATGAGGGATATAGGTTAATGGAGGAAATGAAAGGGATATGATATGATAGGAAAATATGGATGGAACATGCCTCCATGTATGGAATGCAAGAGGTTCATAGATTACAATGCTAGGTTTTCATCATGGTACTTGCCTAATGCACATGTTTGCCATGTTTTCATTAGTAGACAAATACTTCTCTCTTTCTTTATTTTTTTATTTTTATTTATTTTTTGAACTTTTGGATTTATTTTTATCTTTATTGTATTTATTTTTATCTTTTATATATTTTTATATTTTATTTATTTTTATCTTTTTTTTAATTTTTTTTTATCTTTTATTTATTTTTTTATGAATATTGTAACGAATATTTTTCTCTTTCTTTATTTAGATTGTAACTTTGTAATATGTGTTACAATAGATCATGGCTATTGAAGGCATGCTCAAAGATGTTGATAGGGTGATGGAAAAGGGGGATAAAATGGATGAAGTGGGATAGGGTAATGGTTTATGGATTGGACAAGAGGATGGATGAAAGACTAGAATATTGTTGGATAATGGAGGGATTGCAAGAAGAATTGATTTTGAGTGGATCAATATGTGGGAAAGAACAACATTGGCACACACCATGAGGGGTGATGGAGTGATAAATTTGATGGAAGAAAAGGAGATTTTGGGTTTGATGGAGGAATCATTATCAATTTTCGGACATAAGGACCCAAAATGGATTTGGAAGGTTGGAGACGTTTAAATGGATGGATAGAAAATTTGGATGCTAACTTGGATTTTTCTTTGGAATAATGTGCTTCAAGAATCTTCCTATGAATCCACATGGATTTTGATTTTTAATTATTTTGTGGGCCCTTAGAACACATTGTTTCTGTAAGATATTTAGGAACCCATATTGATTTTGAATTTTCTTTTTGCTCAAGGGGATTTTGTGGCCTTTTGGACATTTATTTTTCCTTTTGGATCATAATTTTCTTTGTTTTTACATGTTGATTAGACTAGACATGTTGATCCTTGACTGCATGTGGATTTCTCGACTTATGGAACTTATGTTTGGCATCCAAATTGATTAAAAGGGGAATGTGATTCATGGATGGTTAATAATGGTATGGAGAAATTTTGGATAGGTAGAAGGCTGTCCAAGATGTGTGCCTTTGCTGACCTTGAATTAGGAAAGGAGAAGTGGATTGTGAATTAGTGGATGAAGGAATATATAGACCTAAGATGGATGGAAGGGGTGAAGGGGAAGGTATATGTTTGGATTTGGATTTGGAAGGGGTACCAACATCTTGAGAATGACTATTATTATGGAGACCATGACCATAAAAAATTGCTTTGATATGAAAGGGTTATAATGTACTTTGTTCATGGAGGTCTAACCCTTTGACTTGATAATGCTTTCTTTGACCACTAGGATACTTTCTACAAGATTCGAGTCCATTTTGAGGTGGATATGATATGGAAGGAACAATAGGATCATGAAGTGGACCAGGTCAGATGGAAGTAGAGGAATCCATTTGAAACGCATGGGGTTCATGAACAACTTGCATAAATGTGTTGGGATCATGAGGGGGATTAGGAGGAATGATAGGATCTTGTGATGGAATAGGAGTAGTGATAAGATCATTTGGTAGGATAGGATCTTGTGGAGAAGATGGAGGATTAGGACATAGAGATATAGGAATTATAGGATCTGTTAGAGCTTTTTCTTGTAGAATATTAATGTACAATCAATGATTGACTCTATGACTCCCAACTCCTGATTCTATCAAGTAAAATTCTAATTAACGAAGATCAAATCCTCCTTCAGGTGGGTGTACCTATTTTGATTTACTATTTCACAAGAAATCTTATAGTGGATTGGTGTCTTAAACACTGATATTCAATATTCATACATGAAAAACTATAAAGTAAAGATTTGTTTAGTTTAAAGATTGATGATGATAAATTCCTATCAATTATAGACTAGTGCCTAATCTAGGACAAAGAGTCAAATAAACATATATTCATAGAAATATTTTAATATCAACACACCCAGAACCCAAATGAAATGCCTTACAAATAATTATTCTCATTTCCACACCCAGATATCAAATTCTCATGTAAATATTGAACCCCCTAGAACCACCCTTAAGAATTACCATTCCCTTGAAAGAAAATCAAGAATAATCCAAAAATTCACCTTGTAAATAGTGTATTAAAATTTGCCTTACAAATTCAGTACACAAGAATTCAAAAATTAACACAGGAAGACATAATAAATGTGTAATAGAATTCCACTATATTTTCATTAAAATTATTTTGTTTCAATACATTCAAAATGACCAAAACTCTAAAACAAGACTAAAATTAGAAAACAATCTTACACTTGTGAATTCACCATCCTTCAAAATTACAAAAGCCTTGCTATTTATATTATTTACTAGCCATCTTGGAATCTTGGAAGAATCACGATGCAACAATCTTTGGATGCCTAGGAAAAGAAAAAGGTGCCAAGATACAAAAATAATTACAATCATTTGCCATCTGTGGATAGGAAAACTTGAGTAGCCCTTTGTAATCATTCTGAAACTTTAACAGTTGGCACCTTTGTCCATAGATGTTCAAGGTAACTTCTAATTGTTTTTGTGAGAATAGTGACCACCTACATGGATAAAATACACTATTATTTGATATAATTACCTTCTATGTGCCCATTGATCAGGTGCCAAGTGTTATTCAATCATCTTCCATGGCCTCTAAGTCTGTTGTTGCCTACGTTTTCCTCTTTGGCTTTGTGTTTTTGTCCTACAGCACAACCTCCTCCTATGTTGGCTAGTCAAAAATCCTAATACCATGTAACTGTTTAATTTGTCTTTCCCACCTGGCATCGGTGATAACCCTTGTATCTACCACAAATTTAGCACAATCTATTTCAGCTTTCCAAATATCATCTAGGAACTTATTATATTTGTCCATATTCAAAACATTATCCTTGGTTAGGAAAGATTCTTGCTCTGGAAACAATACATCAAAATTATTTCTCCACTCCTCAAAACCATTTACTTCATCACTCTCATTGTTTATAGAAGGAATGTATTTTATGAAATCAGGGCCAAACATATTCATTTTTGACTTTACTTGATTTTCCTTTCCCTTAAAAAAGGACATGGATGCACCAATCTGCTCAATCATTCCCCCAACCTAATTTATAGACTCAGGAATATCTAGCCTATGGGGTTGTAGCATTTCCAATCTCTCAAATAAAGAGCCCCTGCAAGACCATACATTGAAAAGTGGACCCAAATTTTCTATTGCATCCTTTACATCCTTGTCAATATCATACAACTTATTTTAAGATTTGTGGACTGCATCCAATTATCCTTTTATTACATCAATTATGTGTTGCAAAATATTAATCAAGGCAATGAGGTCACCCTCATTCTTTCCTTGTCAAATGTCTTAGCGGACTGATCAGGCTCCTCAGTTACAGAAGGACAAATAACTTAAATTTCTTGAACAAGAGGGGCAACAACTTTGGATGCTTCTTCCAATTGTATCCTTAACTCCTCTAATTGTTCCTTCAATACTTTGATTTTCATTAGGCCCTTCTCCCTATCTTTGGCCAAGGCAATTGTCTCATAAAAAATCCTTCCATATATTTTGAAAAATTTCTCTATCTTGGACTCATTTAAGTGGGAAAAATGTGTGACAACTTTAGAGACTTCTAAATTAGATGTATTCTATACTATCTAGATAATCTTATCCCCATCCATCTTCTCTGCCACATTTATTAAGGAAGGCTTTTGTGTCCTTGGAGCTAAGGACCACATGGAAAGAGTTTGAGATCTAGGGTCATAGCCACAACCTCTGATCATATCTCCTATCTAAGTCTTAGAAGATAATTGAACCTCTAGCTACCTCCTTATTTGATCTATGATAAATACTGATGCTAGATCCCACCCAGGTACAAGAAACATCCGACTAGACTTTACCAATTGCCTAGCCTTCTCCACTTTAATAATTTTTGAGCTGGGATCATAGGCTTTTAGAGCTTGCAAGGATTCATCTCCCAGTGTGGTTCCCTCTATAATTTTCAATTGATTGCCAATTTCTTGTTGCTTTCTCCAAATGAGAAAATTATTAAACTCATATCTTTTGATGAAGTCATCATCACTCAAAAGTTCTTCCTGGTACAATTCCCTCTCATCTTTGCATAATTGGAGGGACAATTAAATTTATTCATGGCTCTCCTTCTTCTTTCCCTCTCTGATGATTTTTTCTTAATTGGTGATGGTAATGCCTATCACTAGTGACCAGAGAAGCTACTCTATCCTTTTTATTTTCATGCTCTTTTAGCTTAGAGGATTCTCCCTCTTATGTTCTATTCTTCTTTTGAGGAGGCTCACTTGATACCTCTATGTCAGGAACCTCTTTCCTCTGCTCAAAACTAGGTGGCTCACTAATCTAGGGATAGCTATGTTGTTAATAAGATCCCTCACTATCCTCTCCATAATCAGAGGGTGACTACTCTCTAGGCACTTCCTCCTTCTCCTCCAACTGATTTGCAAGTTGATTGTATAGAGTGCCATACATGTGAATCATTCTATTGATCCTAGACATGTAAGGTATACCATGGAAGTATCCTTCAAAGGCAATCCATGCCTTCTGCAGTTGCACTTCTAAATTCATTAAGTCCCAGAATTTCCCATTTCTTTTCTCTATTTCTTGTTCATCAATTACATTTCTAATGATATCCTCTTCATCACAACCTTCATGTTATCGGATAGTGCTAATACTTGGAATCAACAACTTCTTTGCATTTTTTATGAAATCCTCTGCATCTACATATCTGTATTGGGAAGTACCCATCTTATATTGATTCAACCACTTTTTAATCCCATCCAAAGCTTTCTTCCCAATAAAAAAATCATAGACTTTGAATTGTCTTGGTATAAAAGTCCCTTTTCTATGAGGAGCTAGATGCTCTTTGTCTGTCCACACTAGCTTCCAAATAAATTCTATGAGTGCAACCCTTGGAGGAACAAGTTTTGGGAGTACATGTTGAGGCTGGGGACATCCATATACCCTAATCAAAGTGAAATTTTGAAAAAATTAGAAATCACCCCAATTATGATCTTGAGGCCACTTATCCACATACTCATAAGGCCTTAGAAGACTTAACACCTTGACAGATAATCTGATAATATTTACACCAAGTAGATTTAAAGTTGGGTGAACAATCCAATTTTGAAACCCATAAAACTAGTGTTCATTAGAAGTTTAGTTCCAAACCCTAATCCATAATTGCACAGGATTTGGCTAGCCATTAATGATTCTTCTAGGTCTCAACATTTGTGTATCAAAATCATTAACATTATGGAACAAGATGAGATGCATCAATAGAGAATAATGCATAAAATGAAGCTACTTGGTCTTTTGTATACTCATGAGACCCTCATGGATCTGGTCAATCACATACTAAATATTGATATGGTAATTTTGTATATCCAACATAATCATTAGGAGATTCGCAGACATTCTTTCAACATCCCCATCTATACCTAACACTCTGCACATCCTGTATGCCAAATGTTTCATGTAGAAATGAAAATCCTTGAACTCATAAGGTACATTCATACGACTGGGTAAGGGAGCTACATACTTTCCCACTTTTGGCATAAAATTGGGGATTAGACTCTTCACTAGATTGATTTCTTTCTTATATCTTTCTCTCTCTTTACCCAAATCAATCTTTGTAGATGAAGAATAGTAAATATCAAAGGCCTTCATGAAGGAACTTCTGTCTAAGGATACTAAGGCGAACTGATCTTTTTTCCTGATAGTTCTTGATATTGGATCATAGACACTAACCATCTCTACAAGAAAATCAACATCTAAAAACAATATGAGACAATTAATTTCTCCAAACCCAATTTCCAAGAATTACAGACAAGATTTATCCTAACTCTATTACTATAGAAGTAATTGAAGAAATGGTAACTAGAGAAATTTGGAGTAATAGGATCTCTACAATTTTCCATGTAGTCAGAGAAGATTTCATCACTAACCTTTTGTTTTGAGTGGACCTAGGGAGCAATGCAATGAATTCATCTAAGAAATTTTTCTTTTCTTCCTTCTCTTCTCCTGCATCTTTAATCCCTTCATTGGCTGAGGCCTTGATAGAATTTGGTTGACTCATTTTTTCTTCTTCTTCAAGTCTTCCTTTCTAAAAAATCTCTTTAATTGAATCTCTGTGACTTCTCAATTTCTTATCACACTTCTCTAATTTTCTGGTAAGCGAAAGATAGAAGCGCTGTGTCTATATAACATTCAGAAATAAATGCAACCAGATAGTCAAGATCTCAGAGTATCGTTTCTCAATCACCTTAGCATTCGTTCTGCATGTATCAATTTTAATTCTGAGCTAGTCGTTGCGTGCAAAACTAACATGCAATTTAATTTTGAAAAGAGAGTGAAAAATGCCATTATTGTTCTTTTTTCTTTTAAAATTCCCAAAAACCCTTAGAGTTTGCTAAAAAACCCAGATGAAAAATGATTGGCTAGAAATCCTCACTTTTTCCAACTCAGCAAGGTAATTTAACCTGTCAAGATCTTCTATTTTTTCTCATAACCTAAGACTTCAATCATTCATTACCTAGAGATCATGTGAAAACAAGTTTCTCAGAATCTCACCATGCTTGGCTTGACTATGGTTTCATCTCAAGATTCAGAGATAAGGCTCTTCTCTGGGTCACAAAATTCCTGAATAACACCATGGTCTATCTCAAGATTGAGCGACTAGCACATATCTTATAATCTCTAAATGGGAGATCTAACCATAGTTTATTTGTGAGATCTAGCGACAAGGCTTTTCATTACTAACTTTAACCGTCTTCTCCCATTCTCTAGATGTTAGTGAAAACTGTGATCATATTCTGAGATTAAGCGACTAAAGGATCTCTTGATCATTGCATGTTTCTCTATTAACTATTATGATTATGAGATCAAGAGATAACCTTGAAAATTCCTTTCTCTGAATTTCTAAATGTTCCACTCTTAACTATCAATATTACGAGATCCAGAGATAACTGCGAACCTTCTTTTCTCTCTTAATGTTTTAATATTCAAACAAATTTGATTAAATCAAGAGATTGAGCGCACACCACCCATATTGTGAACCTCCAAAATACATGTCAACATCTGGTCAAATCTCAACCCTGTATCTCATGATCACTGAATTCTTTCTCCTTAACTTAGTTTATTTGGAGATTCAACAATAGCCACATATATGAATTATAATCAATATTCACCTCTTAATCTCATAATATTTTTCTTAAATCTAGCCATGTTCTAAGATTGAGTGACCATAATAGTTCTTGTAATCTTTGAATGGGAGATTTAACCACAATGTTATTATGATATTTAGAGATAAATGCTTTCTCCAAATTGCTGAATACTTGGCTTAACTCGGCTTAATTCACGAGATCCAGTGATAGCCTTTGATCCTTAGCAGCATCGATAGTCCACGCTTGATCTCCAAATATTAAAAGACTTAGCTACTACTTCATGAGATTCAATGAAATAATATCAACCTTAAGTCTTTTACTTTGTCTCTAAATCTCCAGATGTTATATACTTGACCATGATATTTACGAGATTTAGAGATAACCTTTTTTCTAGGTCGCTTAATACTTGGGACTAACCACCAATTCTCAGGATATTTGGAGATAGTTGCTTTTCCAGATCGCTTAATAATCATAACTAACCACTAATCTTTACGAGATTCGAAGACTTGAAGGAAATAAAAGAACCACGTTTAGAAAAGGGGCGATTATGAATTTCAACTTGAAAACATAAGATCTAGGGCATGACTTGGAAATTTTAGAAGATAAAATCCCACCAAAGACAAATAAGATCTAGGGTTTATGGTTTTCAAACATTTTTGAAGTAGGATTACCTTGAGATGCAAACATTTTTAGAAAATTTGGAGGAACATTGAAACTATTAGATGTAGAGGCAAAATTTATTTGACACCAAGAACAAAATTTTGATACATCTCAAAAAACCTAAAATATACCCAACAGTGGCTCTATATGAGGATGCTTGAAAGAAAATTCATGGAAAGAATCTAGATCTCTAGTAGGAAGACCACAAATTCACTAACCTACCCCTAAAGAACACAACTAAAAGAAACACACAACATAAAGCAAAGACACCTATACATCAACTACAAAACTACTATGCATGGAAAGAAGAGTTAATTAAGGAAAGGCTTTAGGAATTGTCCGTGCACTGGATATTCCAATACCTCATCATCAAGGTTCTTTATAAAATATGATTCATTTCCATGTATATGATGAACAATGTAAGGAACTAACCACAAGGATTCAAATTCTTTGTGTTTCCCTTTATCCTCAGCCCCGACATTCCACTGCAATACCATGTGATTCGGCTGAAATTTTCTACTACTATCCCTTTTTTCAAATAGTTACTTCATCTTTGTTGACTTCTTACATTCTTCCTCTGTCCCTCCCTTCTGACCTCATCAAGCTCAAACAATTGAAATATTCTATCATGTAAAGTATCATTTACTTCCAGCTCCCGATCCATGATACAATTATATACAAGAAGTAATTTTTTCATAGGTAATCTGGTTTGCACTCCATATACCAGCTCAAAAGGTGACTTTCCAGTAGCCCTTTTTACAGTTACTCTATCAACCCACAAGGCTAATTTCAACTTTGAATGCCAGGCCCTCTTGTTTGTCTCCAAGGTTTTCTTCAAAATTTGTAGAATGCTTTTGTTACTCGATTCTGCCTTTCCATTTTCTTGTGGATGGTATGGAGAGGAATATGATATCACAATTCCATTTTCATCACAAAAATCCTAAAACTCTCCAGACCTAAAGCACTTAGCATTGTTTGTTACCAATTTTAGGGGGATACCAAATCTAGTCAGGATATTATCCATCCAAAATTCAATCACAACTTTACTGGTTTCTCCCTTTGTAGTAATTGCCTCAATCCGTTTAGTAAAATAATTTGTGGCAACCAGGATCCAGCTATGTCCACCACTGGATTTCTCTACAAATTCTCCAATAAAATCAATTCCCCACATGGAAAAAGGGGCCTGAACCTGTACTGGATTCAATAATAAAGCACATGAATATTTCAACTTGGAAGAAAACCTTTTGCAAGGTTCACATTTTTGTACAAACTTGAAAGAATATTTGAACACATAAGGCCAAAAATATCCAACCCTTAGAATGTTTTGGGCAGTTGTCCTAGCAGAAAAATGTCCACCACAAAAACTAGCATGCATCTCATTTAACACTCTATCAGCCTTCCTTTCATATAAACATAACAAGATCACACCATCCCTATCTTTCCAATACAGTTCTCCCTGTATTAATGTGTACTTTTGGGCTTGCAGACTGAGAGTTCTTTTTTGATTGTCAGCCATGGTATCAGGGCACTTGGCATTTTTAGTGAAGTATACAACATCAGTATACCAAGGTTGTCTTTCAATGCTAGTTAGTGTTAGGTCTTGTAACTCCACATTATTTATTTGCACCAAATCCATATTCTCCTTAGTCATAAGCTTTTCTAAGCCTAATCCTCTTACCAATTTTGTGATATGGATTTCTAAATTTAATTCTTGAACCCTATTAATCCATTTGCATCTTTTTCCAGTAACTTCTAAGTGGGTGAGAAAGTCCTTAACTGCTGCAAGAGGAACATATGCTATTACTTTTTAATATACTAGATAAGGTCTGAATGAGTTGACAGTCTTCACTAATGCATATGCTTGTTTCTCCATTACCTCATAATTTAATTTTGTAGCTTGGAGAGACTTGCTAAAAAATGCAATAGGATGTTCATGCCCTTCCTCATCCTTTTGCAATAATACATCAACAATTATATGAAAAGATACAAAAGAAAAAAGTGAGAATGGTTTAATATAATCAAGAGACCTTAAAATAGGGGCTTCCTAAATTTCTTTCATTATTTTCTCAAAGGAAGACTTTGCCTCATCATCCCACTAAAACTTTACATCCTTCTTTAAAAAATTTATTATAGGTTTCACAATCTCTACGAAATTAGCAATAAACCTTCTAACAAAATTAATATCTCCTAAGAAAGACTGCACTCCTTTGACATTCTTTGGAGCAAGGACCTTTTGTATGGCCTCTACCCATTCTGGGTCAATCCTTACTCCTTTCGATACAATATGCCCCAACAACTTTCCTTTTGTGACTGCAAATTGACACTTTTTAGGATTCAATGAAACACCATATTCAAAGGCTTTATTGAACACCTTCTCAAGATGATCACAATGATCCTTTTCTTCCTTTGAATATACTGTTATGTCATCCTGATAAATTACCATAAAAAAGTCAATAAAATCTTTAAATGCAACATCCATATCTTGCAGGAATGTTTCTCCTACATTCATAAGACCAAAAGGCATCTTGACATAAACATACATTCCCCAAGGAGTACTAAATGCAATATTAAACTACTTTGACTCCTTCACCAATGCTTTTTTATACCCTGAGAAACCATCCATCATTGACAATAGGTCACAACCAGTAACCTTCTGCAACATGGCATCCATGTTAGGAAGATAATAGTTATCTTTTAGAGATGCAAGGTTTAAATTTTTGAAATCAATACACAACCTTATATCACCATTTTTCTTTCTTACTGGGACCAAGTTGGAAACCCAGGTTAAATGTCTTATAGGTTGTATAATTCTTGCATCCCTCAACCTCATTAATTCTTATTACATCTTGGGAGCTAATAATGGGTTAATTGGTCTTTGTTTTTGTTTAAAAGGTTTAACATCTAGCTTTAGTGGGATCACATGCTGAAAAAGGTCCTCCCTATAAGCTTTTAAATCCTCATATCACTATGCAAACACTCACTTATGTTTTCTCAATAATTTTATCAAATTTGTATTAACATGGGAGTCCAATGTTTTTCCAATATATACATTTTGGGGTGTTTTTTAAGATCCCAAATTCACCTCTTCTAGGTATTCAATTTTGGCATTGCTCCTTTTATACATGTAATTATCTTGAGTACTAAACAATGCCTCTAATTCCACCAGCCCCTTGGGGATTTGATTAGAACTTAGTTGAACAACCTCATTGTGAAAGACCATGTCCCTACCATCAACCACTTCTAATAACGCATTACAGTCTACATGTTGGCCTTCAAAATGGTCAAGACATCAGATAAACCTAAGGATATCTTGGTCATCATCAAAAACCTGCCAACTGTATACATTGTCTGGCACCACAAGCCCACTCTTGACTTCCAAAATAGATACTCCATTCAAGATCGAATCATCATTTTTCAAAGAAACATTTGATAGAGAATCAGCCATAATATTCTTTGACCTCTCTACCCAATTAATGTTGAAGGCATCAAACAATTCTATCTGATCCCATACTGCATGTTTATACAATTTTAATCTATCATTTTTTATAGCATATTTGGATCTAACTTGTGGTAAAACTAGCTCAAAGTCCCCAAAAACCTTTAAGAACCTATTACCATGCCTAGATGCAATGTTTAACCCCAAACATAGGGCTTCATATTTGGCAGTATTGTTTGTACATAGAAAAGCTAACAAGAAGGAATATTTTAAAGTTGTACCTGATGCAGAAATGAATAGGACACCAGCCCCTGATCATTCCTTGGAAAAAGCTCCATCAAAATACAGTTTCCACAAGCCACTTTTTTGTGTGCACAAGTCTTCCACCAGTGGATCAGTGTTTTTTCATTCTGGAAGGATCTTCTCCACTTTGAAGTTCTCCATGTCCACCTCCACACAAAAATTGAGCATGTCACTTGGCACCTTTTCAACAGTCACAGGTGCTTGTGGCTCTTTGTAAAAATTTATTTCAGTCCCATTTTTAGGGATTGTTGCATAGGAAAAATATAAGTATACATGACCTCCTACTGCTACAGCTCATTGTCTTGACAACAACATACCATAATGGGGCTGGGTATCCACAACAACTACATCCATCTTGTATGTGGCTTCTGGAAAAATAGCTATCTTTACCTCAACTACCTTCAGAGTTCCCACTATAGGGACCTCTCTTTTTTCCATGGCATAACATCTCCCATAATAAGTATCTACACCCATCCCTAATTCTTTCATCACTTCATATGGTATGACATTTGCGGCAACACCAAAGTCCATCATGCAATTTTTTACAAGCTTGTTTTTTATCAACAAAGTGACATAGAAGGGATCTACTTAAGAGGTTTATTGGGTAATCATATTACCCAAATATAGTATAGGGGTCTCTGGTTCAAAGGCAACCTCCTTCTTCTTACTCTCCTTCTTATTTTCAATAGGGACATCTTCTATTCCTTTAAAAGGTGACATTGCAGCTTCTCTATGCTCTTTTATTTTCAACATTTCCATCAGGGGAACTGATACTTTCATTTGTTTAAGAGCATGCCTCATATCAAATGAAGGCAATTCAAAAAATATGTCATTTGTTCTCTTACCTTTCTTTCCCTTGTTAGTAGCAATTTGTTCATCTAGTTTCACTTCCTCCTCCTTTTGGGAAGAAGAAGAATCACCTTGTTTAGTAGCTTCCTTCTCCTTTTTATCCTTGGCTAGAGATTCAACAACAACCTCTGGGGCATCTTCTTTGATAAATATAGAAGTAGGTTTTCCTCAACCAGGTTCCACCCTTCTATTTCTCAAGTTATAGGCACTTCTAGCTTGATTGATAGCTGCTATGGTCAAGGACCTTTTCTCTTCATCACTTGGAAATCTAAAATGCAGATGTTCTTTATCATCATCCACAATATTGATAGTATATCTTAGCATGGTACCAGGCTTATCATCTGAGTCAGAAAAAACTTATTTCTAGTACTCTTGGTATTTCTCTCTCCTACTATTCACATCATCATCAGGCTCTGCATCTTCAGAAGACCATGATTTAGCATGTCTTTTCATAGAGAACATATTCATAGTGGGGTCTTCCTGTGCTGAACATGTTTTTTCACTGCCACCCTCCATTTGTTCAGCTAAGGCCTGTGCTACAACACACTCGAAAGAAGAGTGATGCATGTTACAAGCAGCACACCAAGGGGTATTTTCCACATTTTTTGTAGTATTTCTCTTTAAAGGATAAGGGTTTTCCTTTCTCTTCTAGTTCTCTTGATTCTCTATAATAGGCTTTCCATCTTTCCAATTGGTTTTGTATGGCATGTCTCTCAAATTTGGATATCTATCATATCTTTGATACTGATGTTTATTATCATGAGAACCTTTGTTATTTTTATCAATTTTGGCAGTTTGGTATTTTACTTCACTCATCAATTTGTCCACCCTATCCTCTTCCTTGGTAGGCTTACTTGTCTGCCCTTTTGTATCCTTCCATAATTTTCCATCCTCTCTCTTCCCCATTTTCCTTGAGGCTTGTCTATTACTTTCAATATCTATTGTTGTCTTATAAGAATCCCTCAGAGTGCATGGGTTCTTATCCCTAAGAAGGTAAGACATCTTTCCATTAGTAGAATTGAAGTATGTGGTTAGACACACTTGCTCATCCAATCTTAACACCTGAAATAACTTTTTCATGGATTTTTGAAATCTATTGTTGAAATCAGCTATACTTTCATTGGGGAACTTCTTAATATTATTGAACTCATTCAACATGTAACCTAAATTAACATGTTCATGGTATTGTTCCCTAAAAAATATTGCAAATTCATCTCGAGATGCTTTACTATCCTCATGCAAATTTCTAAACTAGTCCCTAGCATCTTCAGTCATAGATTGGACAAAAAGATTCATTATGACATCCTCATGCTCAATCTCAAAGTCAATAATCTTGTCAGTGAAGTATTTTAGGTGTTCTTCACAAGTTATAAAATTATTACCAGTAAACTTGGGGAATTGGTCTCTTACCTCATTTGGGATGACAATTGGATGACCAGGGATGCCATAAAAAAACAATGGATGGTACCTATCCAAATGAATAGGTCTTCTTTGAAAATTACCAAGGACATTGGTCCCACTTGTTCCCAATGTTTTTCCTTGGTTGGTTTCATTCCTTGATATACCAGCAACAGATTGGCCTCCATCTACTAGACTAGGACCAGGAGCTTGTATATATTACAATGGGCCAACCGCCTGGTTGCTCTAACCAGGGCCTGTTGCTTGGGCATTTAATGTTGGTCCAGCTGCTATATGAGCTGCACCTTTTGTTGCAGTAGTATTTGAAACAACATTTAAAAGGGTTGTTTTCTTCTTTATCTCAGTAGCTTCAGCTTCTAACTCAGCCTTCTCCAACTACTTGGCCATCCTTTCTTTATATATACTGGCCTCTTCTAGCTCTAGTTCTAGTTGTGACATACCACAAGGAGGAGCTTCTTTCCTCTTTGGCTCTTCTATGTGAATACCAAATGCCTTCTTCTTTCCCTTTCCTTGAAACACTTTATTTGAATTATTGGGAATATCATAAACACATTGTTGCACTCTGGTATTTTCTTCTATTTCCCAATCATGCAATTGCCTAATAATAGGGCCTTCTCTAGAAAATTCATCTTCCTTCTTATGGGACTCATCTTGGAATACTTTCTCTTTCAAAGTGCTCATATCCTTGAAGATTTCTTTGTTTAGGTCCTTGTATTGCTCAATCAAGGCATTCTGATCTGCCTCATGTTGTGCATTGACTCTCAATAGACTTTATCCTTCAAACAAGATCTCACGCACTTCTTGTGCTCTCTCTTCACACAAGTTTTGCACAGCTGGCCTTCCTTCTTTATCTTTTCTTTGCAAGACCAATAGTTCATCCATGAGAAACTCAACATCATATTTTGTTGAGTTAGAGTCCTCTAAATCATTTAAGTCAATCATTTTAGGATCTTTTTGATTTCCAATTGGAAGGATAGGTTGATCCATCAAATTAGGAGACACCTCATTTGGCATTATATAATGTGCATGGTTTTGATTCCTTACTCTATTTGTAACAGGGTCGCTAAGACATATCTCCAGGAGTACCAAACCTATGGTTTGACCAGGGTTGGGTTTCTAATTTAGAACTTGTAGAGGATGAAGAAGAACTTTCAGGAACTGGGGCCAGATAACCCTTTCTACAAACCTATGCATGATTAAAACTTGATTCAGATTTATCAGGCTCTTCCTTTCTAGGTTTTCTAGGTAGCTCATTTTCTAGGGAAACATCAGGATGTTTCTTTACATAAGATCTAGTGTTCATATGTGGGTTCATCTTGAAAAGTAATAGGAAGAACCACTTGATTAAAATGACATTGGTGGAGCACACACAGAGTTAACACAGTCACAACCCAAAAAAGTTTGGGACAAAAATTATGAATAGATCTGGGATCCTACGTAGCAATACTTGTTGCATTTAGATTCCCCAGTAGAGTAGCCATTTAGTTAGAGATTTTTCTTGCGGAATCTTAATGTAGCATTAATGTTTGACTCTATGACTCCCAAATCCTGATTCTATCAAGTAAAATTCTAACTAACGAAGATCAAATCCTCCTTCACTTTGAGCTCCACAGACTCAGGTGGGTGTACCTCTTTTGATTTACTATTTCAAAACAAATCTTATAGTGGATTAGTGTCTTAAGCACTGATATTCAATATTCATACATGAAAAACTATAAAGTAAAGATTTGTTTAGTTTAAAGATTGATGATGATAACTGCCTATCAAGTATAAACTAGTGCCTAATCCAGGGCAAAGAGTCGAATAAACATATATTCATAGAAATATTTTAATATCAACACACCCAAAACCTAAATGAAATGCCTTACAAATCATTCGTCTCATTTCCACACCCAAACATAAAATTCTCATGTAAATCTTGAATCCCCTGGAACCACCCTTAAGAATTACCCTTCCCTTGAAAAAAACTCAAGAATAATCCCACAATTTAGCTTGTAAATAGTGTTATAAAATTTTCCTTACAAATTCAGTACACAAGAATTCAAAAATTAACACAGGAAGACATCATAAATGTGCAAAGGAATTCCACTGTATTTTAATTAAAATTCTCTTTGTTTCAATACATTCAAAATGACCAAAAATTCTAAAATAAGACTAAAATCAGAAAACTATCTTGCAGTTGTGAATTCACCATCCTTGAAAATTACAAAAGCCTTGCTATTTATATTATTCACTAGCCATCTTGGAATCTTGGGAGAATTAGGATGCAACAAGCTTCAGATGGCTAGGAAAAGCAAAAGGTGCTAAAAGACAAAAATAGTTACAACCATTTTCCATCGGTGGAGAGGAAAAATAAGCAACCCTTTGTAATCATTTTGAAACTTTAACAATTGGCACCTTTTTCCATAGATGTTCAAGGTAACTTGTGAAAGTTTTGTGAGAATAGTGATCGCTTACATGGCTAACATAGACTATTATTTGAGATAATTACCCTCCCTATTCTCATTGATCAGGTTCCAAGTGTTATTCAATCATCTTCCATGGCCTCCAAGTTTGTTGTTGCCTACTTTTTCTTCTTTGGCTTTGTGCTTTTGTCCTATAGTGCAACCTCCTCCTTTTTTGGCCAGTCAAAGCTCTTAATGCACTATAACTATTTAATTTGTCTTTCCCACATGGCATCGGTGATAGCCCTTGTATCTACCACAAATTATGCACAATTTATTTCAGCTTTCCAAATATCATCCAGGACCTTATTATATTTGTCCATATTCAAAACATTATCCTCGGTTAGGAAAGATTCTTTCTCTGGCAATAATACATCAAAAACATTTCTCCACTCCTCAAAACCTTTTACATCATCACTCTCATTGTGTATAGAAGGGATGTGGGGTTTTAGCACTTCCAGTCTTTCAAATAAAGAGCCCCTGCAAGACCATACATTGAATAGTGGATCCAAAGTTTCTATTGCATCCTTTACATCCTTGTCAATATCATGGAACTTATTCTAATATTTGTGCACTACATCCAATTTTCCTTTTAGTACATCAATTTTGTGTTGCAAAATATTAATCAAGGCAATGAGAGCAACCTCATTATTGTCCTTTTTATATTTCTTAGCTGACTGATCAGGCTCCTCAATTACAAAAGGCACAATAGCTTCAATTTCTTAAACAGGAGGGGGAATAGATTTGGATGCTTCTTCCAATTTTATCCTTAAGTCCTCCAATTCGTCCTCCAATACTTTGATTTTCATCGGGCCATTCTCCCTATCTTTGGCCAAGGCCATTATCTCATAAAAAATCCTTACATATATTTTGGACAGTTGCTCTATCTTGGTCTCATTTAAGTGGGAAAAATGTGTGACAGCTTTAGAGACTTCTAAGTCAGATGTATTTTGTACTGTCCAGATAATCTTACCCCCATCCATCTTCTCTGCCACATTTATTAAGGAAGGATTTTGTGTCCTTGGAGATAAGGACCACATGGCAAGAGTTTGAGATCTAGCTTCATAGCCACAACCTCTAATCATATCTCCTATCTAAGTCTCAGAAGATAATTGAGCCTCTGGCTGGCTCATTATTTTATCTATGATAAATGTTGATTCTAGTCCCACCCTAGTACAAGAAACATCTCACTAGACTTTACCATTTTTCTTGCCTCCACTGATATACTTTCTAAGATGGGATCATAGACTTTTAGAGCTTGCAAGGCTTCGTCTCCCAGTGTGGTGCCATCTGTAATTTGTATTTGACTGACAATTTCTTGTTGCTTTCTCCAAATGAGAAAATTCTTAAACTCATCTCTTTTGATGAAGTCTCCATCACTCAAAAGTTCTTCCTGGTACAATTCCCTCTCATATCTACATAATTAGAGGGGCAATTCAATTTCTTCCTGGATCTCCTTCTTCTTTCCCTCTCTAATGTTTTTTCTTAATTGGTGATGGTAATGCCCATTACCAGTGACCAAAACAGCTACTCTATCCTTTTTATTTTCATTCTCTTTTAGCTTAGATGATTCTCCCTCTTCTATTCTTTGCCTCTTCTAAGGAGGCTCACTTGTTACCTTTGTGTTAGGAACCTCTGGCCTCTACTCAAAACTAGGTGTCTTAGTCATCTGGGGAGAGCTATGTTGTTCATAAGATCCCTCACTATCCTCTCCATACTCAGAGGATGAATTCTCTTTGGGCACTTCTCACTTCTCCTCCAACTTATTTTCAAGTTGATTGTATAGAGGGTCATACATGTCAATCATTCTAGTAATCCTGGACATGTAAGGTAGACTTGGGAAGTATCCTCCAAAGTTAATCCCTACCTTCTTCAACTGCACTTCTAAATCCATTAAGTCCCAGAATTTCCCATTTCTTTTCTTTGTTTCCTGTTCATCAATTACATTTCTGATGATCTCCTCTTCATGACAACCTTCATGTTCTCGGATAGTGCTAATACTTGGAATCAAAAATTTATTTGCATTTTTGATGTAATCCTCTAGGTCTACATATATGTATTGGTAATTTTCGATCTTATATTGATTCAAAAACTTGTTAATCTCATCCAAAGCTTTCTTCCCAATAACAAAATCATAGACTTTAAATTGTCTTGGTGTAAAAGTTCATTTTCTATGAGGAGCCAGATGTTCTTTGTCTGTCCACACTAGCTGCCAAATAAATTCTATGAGTACAACCCTTGGAGGAACAAATTTTGGGAGTACATGTGGAGGTTGAGGACATCCATATACCCAAATAAAAGTGAAATTCTACACAAAATAAAAATCACCCCAATTATGATCTTGAGGTCACTTATCCACATACTCACAAGCCCTTAGAAGCCTTAACACCTTGACAAATAATCTGGTAATATTTACACCAAAAAATTTAAAATTGTTCAAAAAATCTAGTTCTTAAACCTATGAAACTCGTGCTCATTAAAAGTGTACTTCAAAACCGTAATACATAATTGCATAGGATTTGGCTGGCCATTATCTATTGTTCTAGGTCTCAACATTTGTGTATAAAAATTATTAACATTATGGAACAAGATCAGATGCATCAAAAGATAATAATGCATAAAATGAGGTTTCTTTCTCTTTTGTATACTCATGTGACCCTCATGGATCTGGTCAATCAAATAATGAATATAATTATAATCAGTATTGACATGGGAGTTTTGCATATCCAGGATGATCATTAGGAGATCTGCAGGTATTATTTCAACATCCCCATCTATCCCTAACACTTTTCACAACTCGTATGACAAATATTTCATGTAAAAATGTAAATCATTGAACTCATAAGCTGCATTCATATGGCTGGGTAAGGGAGCTACATACTTCCCCATTTTTGGCATAAAATTGGGGATTAGACTCTTGACTAGATTGATTTCTTTCTTATATCTTTCTCTCTCTTTACCCAAATCAATCTCTATAGATGAAGAATAGTAAAAACCAAAGGCCTTCATGAAGGAACTTCTATCTAAGGACACTAAGGCACACACTTTTTTTTCGTGATAGTTCTTGATACTGGATCATAGACCCTAGCTAGCTCTACAAGAAAATCAACATCTAGAAAAAAATCTAGGACAATTAACTTCCCCAAACCCAATTTCCAAGCATTACAGAGAGGGATTTTCCTGACTCTATTACTATAGAAATAATTGAAGAGATGATAACCAGAGAAATTTGGAGTAATAGGGTCTCTACAATTTTCCATGTAGTTAGAGAAGATCTTGTTACTAACCTTTTTGTTCTGACTGGACCCAGTGAACAATGAGATGAATTCATCTGAGAAATTTCTCTTCAATTTTTTCTCTTCTCCTGCATCTTTAATCCCTTCACTGGCTGAGGCCTTGCTAGACTCTGGTTGACTCATTTTTGTTTCTTCTTCAAGTCTTCCTTTTTGAAAAATCCCTTCAATTGAATCTCTTTGACTTCTCAATTTCTTATCACACTTCTCAGAATTTTCTGGTAAGCAAAAGATAGAAGCATTGTGTCTATATAACATTCAATAATAAATGCAACAAGCTAGTCAAGATCTTATAGTATCATTTCTCGATCACCTCACCATTCACTCTGCATGTATCAAGTTTAATTTTGAGCTAGTCGTGGTGTGCAAAACTGAGGTGCAATTCAATTTTGAATAGAGAGTGGAAAAGTCCATTATTGTTCTTTTTACTTTTAAAATTTCCAAAAAACCTCAGAGTTTGTTAAAAACCCTGGATGAAAATTGATTGGCTAGAAACCCTCACTTTTTCTAACTCAACAATGTACTTTAACCTGTCAGGATCTCCTATTTTTTCTCATCACCTAAGACTTCAATCATTCATTACCTTGAGATCACGCAATAATATGTTTCTCAGAATCTCACCATGCTTGGCTTGACTATGGTTTTATCTCAAGATTCAGAGATAAGGCTCTTCTTTGGGTTGTTGAACACCTGACTAATACCATGGTCTATTTTGAGATTGATTGACTATAACATATCTCATAATCTCTGAATGGGAGCTCTAACCATAGTTTCTTCAGGAGATCCAGTGACAAGGCTTTTTCTTACTAACTTTAAACATCTCTTCCCAATCTCTAGATGTTCGTGACACCTATGATCATATTCTGAGATTAAGAGACTAAAGGATCTTTTGATCATTGCATGTTTCTCTATTAACTATTATGATTATGAGATCAAGAGATAACCTTGAAACTTCCTTTCTCTGAATCGTTGAATGTTTCACTCTTAGCTGTCAAGATTACGAGATCCAGAGATAACCGTGAACCTTATTTTCTCTCCTAATCTCGTAATGTTCAAACAACTTTGATTAAATATGGAGATTGAGAGCACACCACCCATCTTGTGAGCCTCTAGGACATGTGTCAACATCTGGTAAAATCTTATCCCTATATCTCATGATCGCTGAATTCTTTCTTCTTAACTTAGTTTATTTAGAGATTCAGCGATAGCCACATATCTAAATTATAATCAACAGTCACCGCTTAATACCATAATATTTTTATTTACTCTAGTCATGTTCTAATATTGAGCGATGATCATAGCCCTCATAATCTCTAAATGGGAGCTTTAATCATAATTTGATTATGAGATTCAAAGATAAAGGCTTTCTCCAAATCACTGAATACTTGGCTTAACTTGGCTTAGTTCATGAGATCTAGCAATATCCTTTGATCCTTAGAAGCATCGATGGTCCACACTTGATATCTAGATATTAAAAGACTTAGTCGCTACTTCATGAGATTCAGTGAAATAACATCAAAGTTTAGTCTTTTACTTTTTCGCTCAATCTCTAGATGTTATATACTTGATCGTGATCTTTATGAGATTTAGAGATAACATTTTCGCTAGGTCACTTAATACTTGGGACTAACCGCTGATTCTTAGGATATTTGGAGATAGCTACTTCGCTAGATTGCTTAATAATCATAACTAACGTTCAATCTTTATGAGATTCAGAGACTTGAAGGAAATAAAAGAACCATGTGCAGAAAAAGGGTGATTATGAATGTCAACTTGAAAACATAAGATCTAGGGCATGACTTGAAATTTTAGAAGATAAAACCCTACCAAAGACAAATAAGATCTAGGGTTTATGGTTTTCAGACATTTTCAAAGTAGGATTTCCTTTAGACATAAACATTTTCAGAAAATTTGCAGTAACATTGAAATTACTAGATGCAGAGGCACAATTTATTTGTCACCAAGAACAAAATTTTAATATATCTCAGAAAACCTAAAATATACCCAATAGGATCATGAGGAGGATCTAGATGGATGATGGGATCTTGTGGTGGAGATGACGATGAAGGGATACTTTGATCTTGACTTGGAAGAAGACCATCAAACTCTATTTTAGGGGTGATTTTCTCTTGACTGTGAATTGAATCCTTTGAAAGAATGGGAAGGATGTCATGATCTTGCTTAGGAATAGGAAGATGAAGGTCCATAAGTCTTGGAAGGGGATAATTTGACTCAATTTTAAGGGTGGATTGATCGTAACATTGGATAGAATCATTTGGGAGAATGGGTAGGATGTCATGATCTTGCTCAGGAATAGGAAGTGGAAGGTCAATAAGACTTGGAATGAAACTTTGTTCTTGGGATGGAAGGGTATCAACTTGGATAGGATGGGCAAGGATAGTGGAATCTTTATGAGTTTCTAGAAGTATAAGATCTTGGTCAAAAACTACATAGGTTTAGTCATTCTTGGGATCTTGATCAATAATTTATTTAGGACTTGTTTCTTCATGCTTTGCATCATCCTCTTGACATAGGGTATCAATTGGAATATGTATGGTGGATTCTTGGAAGGGTTCAATGTTTTGACATAAGGGAGAAGGATTTTTAATGAGACTCTCTAGAGTAGGTTCATCTAGGAATGGAGCATATGGTGGCATTGGATCTAGAATAGACAAGTCATAAAAGTGATTAACCTTGAAATATATTGTGGATAGACCTTGGGAGGTCTCATCATTAGATAGGAATGTAAAATATTTCTCTTGTGATTCTTTAGTGGATGAAGGACTAGTAGGAAACATGGAAGCTTCTTGTGGGATAACTTCTTCATAGGAGATAGATGTATCAATAATTTTATTGTTTTGGAATGGACACTTGCTAGACATGTGTAGATGATTTTGATCTTGATTAACAATAGAATGATGTCTATGAACCATTTTTTGAATTAAACTCTTGAAAGGTTTAGATTGGTCTCCCAAGGATGACATATTTTCAATTGTGTTTATTTGGGAAATCATCGGTAGTGGATTTGAGGAAATAAGAGGAAGTTCATTGACTTGTGATGTGATCTAAGACATATAATAAATAGGGTAGGGATATAAGTCTCTACAGTGTAAGACTTTGGTTGAATTTGTCTTTGAAGATCATTTAGCTGATTTTGCAGGTCTTGCACTTGTTGCATTAGGATATTAGTTTGTCATTGTTCATTTTCAACTCGGGGAAACTTTATAAATAGATAAGAGGGTTATTTTCATCATGGTATTTGGGTTCTTGTTCTTCTTCATATGGGGGAAATGGGTTATCATCTTGCTCTTTTTCCCACAGGGGAAATTGGTTAACATAGGATTCATCGGGTTGAGTTCTAGCCTTCAACCTAGTATAAGGTCCTCCATAAGGTGTGAGAGACATGGTGTTATCTAGGTTTTGAATTAAAATAAGTGATATAAAGAAAAAAAAAAACGATAAACTCTCAAGGAGAGTCTAATTTATGTTTGAGAAGGGTAATTCTAGGGAACAATTTTGACTTCTCTTGATCTTAGATTTTGGTGATGTAAGATATTGATTCTAACTGTTGCCTTAGATGAGACAAATTTGCTGATAGAGATTGATGAAGTTGAGATAAAGGAAAAAAGATAATCTAGTCTAAAATTTTGAACTAACAGTGTTTAAATAATAGCAAAACTGTCAAAGAGGGATGATCTTTAATGTTTAGAGATTCACACAATATTCTTCATTTTTTCTTGGGATGTGTACACTGATCTTTCACACGAAATGGGGAATATTTCCAAAGTTTTTAGAATGATAAAAATTCAGAGTGTTGGCAGAGGAATCCAAATTTGTTGATAGAATAAAAGCACAGGTTGATAGGTCGATTGCAGAAAACTTCCACCGATTGCGGCAGAATGCTAGGTCAATTGCAAAAATAATAGGGTCAATTGCGGCAAAGTGTGACAGTCTGAAAAATGATCCCCATTTGGTGAATCTATCTAATAAAAATTTATTTTATGGAATAAGGGTTTGATTTTGGAATAGGCTTCTTGTTGATGACCTATGCTTTGAAAAAGTTTGACTCATTTTGACAGTTTTTTTTTAATATTGGTTTTGCATTTTTTGGAATCTGATCACATAACAAGAACAATAGACAAAGTGTTTTCTAGATTTAAGCACAAGGTTGAAACAAAGATAGTTAGATTAATCTAGGTCAAATTTGGCTCCGAGATACAATATTATAGGCCCAATGCTTGGATGTTCGTTGGCTAACACAAAAATTATCACACTACAAGGATACAAAGGTCCATGATGTAGGTACCCATGTTTTTATCATTGCCAGATATTATTATCATTCTAGTGAAGATCTCTTTCACTAATACAATATCCTAGAACACATATGTTGGGGATCTTGAGGGGAAATTATGCAACCCCTTGCACTATAATAAGATACTTGTTCGGAGGTGAAATGGGTAGGTCTCTAATTAATAGGTTGTATTAGGGTCTATGGACTCTATCCAATTGGTTTTTACATGTGTGGCTCACTTAAGAGCCTAGTTGACCATTTTGGCTACTTAGGGATATTCACTCAATCCAAGCTATCATCAACACACCTCGCCCAAGCTTGGATGGATATAAAATAAAGCTTTGGATCGTGTCTTGTTTATATACTGATCGAAAGGATTGCCAATTTAAGGTCATCCTCTGAGGAAGAAGTTCTTCCCTAGACAGGCCTTTCTAAAAAAGTATAAAGGTTTTTAATCTAACAGATTTGTGCAAGTGCACCAAAAACTCAATACACAAGGTTAATCATTTAAACACCAAATTTTGAAGTGTGAACTAAGCTAATCATCCATACAAGCATGAGTATTCAATTTTAATCCCAAAGTAGATGATGATTTTCTTGTTCGATTTTAAAAGCACCAAATTGAAAGATTTTTTGCTTTTGTTCAATTTTTAACCACCATGTCAATTTTAAGCACTAAATTAGAAAAGTGAGATTTGTGATGTTTGCATGCAATGTTATTTTTAAGCACTAAAAACATAATGAGTGAATTTTAGGTTGCTTTGTTTGATCTGTTTCCATGCCACAACCTGAAATGATGAGTTAGTACCAAAAACCTTGCAATCAAAATGTATGTAATCGAGAAATGCTTTCAAAAAATTTAATACTCACAGTAGCCCACTTTTCTCTATCCTTGGTGTTTTGTTCAGTCTTGCACAAAAATCGAGAAAAAGTTAGATTTTAGCAAAAAATAATGAATTTTAAGAAATTGCAAAATGATTATGTCGATTGCAAAAATCTTTTGTCAATTGCGGTAAACATCTAGCAATTACAGTATAGTTCTGTCAATTACGACAATATACTCTCAGTTGTGGCAATATACTGGTGATTATGAAATAGATTGGTAAATTGTGACATGATACAAGAAATAGAGACTAAAAAATTGCAGAAAATAATTGTGAAACACATAGATTGATTGCGGCATTAAACCAGTCAATTGCGGCAAAGTTCTATCAATTGTGGCAAAATACCAGCAATTGCGAAATTACAATGTTATCTAACAATTTTTTTTAAAAAAAAGAGAATTTGCAATCGTACGACCGAGGCTAGAAAATTATGTTTGTCATCTTCAAGTGATTCTTAGGCTGTTTGATTCTTGGGTTCACCAAAATGTGTAGATCTAATCCTGCTCCAAACTTGAATTAACGAGGGGTTAGTAGAACCGATTTGCAATGGGGGTAAGCAATAAAAAATACTAAGAATAAATCCACACACAATAAAATAAAAAGCAATCAAGGAGGAATAAAAATGAATGCAAACCAAAAAAGCAAAAGGCTTCTATTGCTTCTCTCTACTCCTTCTGAAACGCTGGTGTGTATGGTGCTCAGTATTAGTATCGGTAGTATCTATGAATTGGGAGTGTTGAGAAAATGATATCAATTATGATTACAAGAATGCTTTGAATGCTTCTAGGAAGAATCCTTCAGAGTAAGGGCGCAAAAAAGCTTAAAATCCTAGATCCTTCAAATGATTGTGAAGGGTTGATTATATAGAATATGGAAAATGATTTGAACGGTTGAGATTGGTCCCAAAGATTAGAGAATGAATGGTTGAGATCAAAAGGAACTGGAGAAGTAATCATTAAACTCCACTTCTTCAACTAGGAGAGAGGAGGTGATGTTTTAGTTAACTGAGGGGCAACCAGTAAACCCCACCTCTTCAACTTGGAGAGAAGAGATAATGTTTTAGTTTAACTAAGGAGCAACCAGTAAACTCCACCTCTTCAACGTGGAGAGAAGATATAATGTTTTAGTTAACTAAAAAGAAACCATTAAACTCCACCTCTTCACCTTTGATAGAAGAGGTAATGTTTAGTTAACTGAAAATTTGATCATGAGTTGCCTTTTTGAACTTTGAGAAAGGATTTATTTGAATATTTAATTATTTTTGTAATTAAAGTATTCAAACATGTGATAATTGAATTCTTTTTTGATTTAGAATTGAATTATTGAGTGAAATGAAATTAATTTAATTAGAAGAATTAATTAATAAGTTTAAATATTTAAATTTAAACTTTAGGAAATTGAATTTAATTAATTAATGAAGATTAATTAATTAAGTTTATTTAATTAAATAAAATTATTTATTTAAATAATTTTGGGGAAATGATTAAAATGATTTGGGGAATAGATTTAGAAGAAATAGATGATTAATTAATGATTAAAAAACTATTAATTAATAGATGAAAATTAGTGTCTTAATGTAAGGTCACAAGTATGTCCATTTTAGGGTGTCTACAGTCATATTGTTCGATGAAGCTTGACCAATCAACATCGACCAAATAGGATGTCATATAGACGAATTGCCACACTATTTCTCTCGAATGTATTGTGTCTTTGCCAAGTGTTACAATATATTTGAACCATGGAAAGTAAATGTGTTTTGACTCATTTAAGCTACTGTCGAAATACACTCTACTTAAAATAAAGAATTGACTCCTAATGTCTTCCTGCCATACAAAGACATAATTAAAAATGAAATCCTTAACACCCTTGCAATCATCTCCAAGATTCAACAAATATGCTAAGATTTGAAGAAAAAATTAGGGTACAAAACATGAAAATTTTATTATGTAAAATCAAGCCCTATCAAGTCCAGTTCTCCATGAGATGATTCAATGGAAAAGATCAAAGAGAACTTGAGTGTCAACATGGAGATGATCTCCATCCTATTGTTGGCACACAAAATTTCAATTTGTTTTTGCCTCCCATATGACATAGTTTGAACTTATATTTTGATAAATTTATGTTAATCAAGATGTCCTTAGTATATAAATCATAAAAATACGTCATTTTTGCATTTTTTGTTAAGTCATGAAAATAGTTACTATTGGTTTTCCATGTCCAGGAATCAGCCGATGGGACCCATTTTCCCTGGTAAAATATTATGTCGAATAAATCAACCAAAATAAAATGATACATAAGTTGTTCAAAGGAAATTCAGAAATATGTATGCCAAGTTGGAATCATCAAAAATCTGATATAATGGTAGCAAGTGTGACTTCAAAGAAAGACTAAGTGCTCTAATTCAGAAAATTGATGCTGGAGGTACTAGTAATTAGGATTGGAAGCCTTGTAAGGGAATTGCCAAATTTCCAAAGTGAATATTGGGCTCACACATTTCAAAAGTGTAATTTTGTCGAAGAAGACAAAGAAAAGACAAAACTTTAGAAATCTCAGGGAAGAAGTGTGATTTCTGAAACTCAGTGCAAAACTTCAGAAATCACAGGGAAGAAGTATGATTTCTAAAACTTAGTGTAAACTTCAGAAATTGCAGGGATGAAGTGAAATTTATAAAACTCTATGTAATCTTCAGAAATCACAGGGAAGAAGTGTGACTTCAGAAACTCAGTGCAAAAATCCAAAAATCACAGGGAAGAAGTGTGATTTCCAAAACTCAGTGTAAACTTTGGAAATCGCAGGGATGAAGTACAATTTGTGAAACTCTGTGTAATCTTCAGAAATTACAAGGAAGAAGTATGATTTCTAAAACTCAGAGAAATCTTCAGACATTGCAAGGAAGAAGTATGATTTCTGAAACTCTGTGTATCTTTGAAAATTGTAGGGAAGAAGTGTGATTTTTGAAACTCAGTGTAATATTAAAAAATCACATGGAAGAAGTGTAATTTTTGAAACTCAGTGTAATCTTCATAAATCGCAGGGAAGAAGTGCAATTTCTAAAACTCAATGTAAGCATCTGAAATCCCAGGGATGAAGTGTGATTTCTGAAACTTTAGAAAACACAGATAGGTGGTGCAATTTCTGAAACTCCATCAAAAATTGAACCTGTGGGAAGCCAAATACTTTTCACGTGGTTGGTGGTTTATGAAGAAAAATACAAATAATCTTGAGGTATCCCTACAAGAAAGGTAAATTTTTATTTCCTTTTGATTAATACATGAATCTAATTAAATTATTTTGTGCAGAATCTTGTTAGCAGTAAAAAGTATGAAAGGATTCATAGAGAAAAAGGGTGCAAATGTTGTAGAGGGAATGGTTCATCATGTTGAAATTCACGGTCATGGATATCATCCATGATACATATACATATGCCCCTAGAGAATATCGAGAGACATGGCGAGCTATTATGATATTATTCCTTGTGACTAAATGTTCCAAAATAATTTTCTTGAGGAGTTTTTAAGCAATCAATTTTCTATGACAGTTTGTTTAGTTGTCAGTTAAGAAGTTACAAGTCTTTGTGAAAGGGTATGCCTTTTCACCCTAACCAAATTCTTGTTTACATATAGGGGATCATTTTGATGTTTAGAAAAGATGAATAATAGAATCACAAGTACAATTTTTGTACAATGCAGTTTGGTCTTATTTCTTGAAGATGCACAATTGGAGAAGAACAATTACACAATTTATATTCAATTGGATTTAATCATGCTTATTTCAATATAATTCTAGTTGTCCTTTCATTCCTGATATTATTTCTTCATTTAACTTGATCAGTTCTTTGTGATAATCTATTTCATTTGGGTGCTTCAATATGCTATATTATGACATAATAATTTTAATTAGTTTCATTTTGATCATCAGTTTGAAGATTGGTTGTCAAGGCTTCACTTTGTCTTATTGGTCTTTCATAAAAAAGTTAAAATCCATAAGACTAACTTTAACAACACATTTCAATTATTATAAATATAGATGCCTTTGGGGCGATGGTCTTACTTGAGAAGTAAGTTTTTAAAACCATCTCATAGGGTTATGTGTAGGATCATTTTAATTTGAATTGATAATACTCTATAGAGGATAAAGGCATTGGTCCAATACTAATTTAAGATGTTTTAATCAAGCATATTCAGGGCTTTTCCAGTCAATTATCATATTTAAATTTTACAATTCATTTACACAACAAATCATTCATTTGTATATTCATTCTTTTACAAGAAACACGTTATTATAAAGCATTCTCTCAAAAGCATGATTCAAATATCAGTGGTTGTTATATTCACAATTTGATCTATCTCAAGAATTCACTTGCCATCCTAAGAGATCACTCAAGTTTCATATACATTGTTATCTTCTATAAAAATCCTTGAACCTGGAGATTAGGTTAAGGTATAGACCAACCCGCCTTTCTTTTCCAGAGCCTAAAGTGCAAGGGAGGAGGATCATAATTCATCACTCTCGCTCATTTTCCATGTCAATTGGAAAATTCCATAATTAAGTAGGAAAACTCATAGGATTTCCAATCTATTGATTTAGGAATCAAAACCTCTATTGAATATGCAATAAAAATCAGAGGGGGGTGAATCAGTTGTCCACAAGCTTTTTAAACCTTGTAAAAATTTAATCATTTTCACCAAACTTAATTCAACTTAGGTTGAGAATAGAAAGATGTAAACAAAAAAATACAAAACTCACCAAACACATAAAACACCATATTTATGTGAAAAACCATGTCAAGGGAAAAACCACAGAGAAGATTATTCTCAAATATATGAACACCTGTTAGGATGACACCAGTTGAGGTGATTTTCATAGAGAAAGGATCACTGCTCAAAGAAGAGGGTTCATTTCCAAAGGGCTCACTACCCAGAAGAAGGATGAAAAAGAATAGATCATCTGCTAATGCTGAACAACTCAACCAACTAATCTATAGATATCTTTGGCTCACTAATTCTAGTAGCTTACACATGAATATATCCACACTATCCTCAAACACTCTTCACAAAAAACTCAAACATCTAGGGAGACAATTCTTGTTTCATGCATCCTCTTTCCATAAGTGCATACTTGTAGAAAATTCACACAAGTATACATGAATATCACACTCATTTTATTATGTTTTAACCTTTATTTCTACCAATTCATAGCTTTCAAAATCTCCCCCTGTTAACCAAGAAAGTAGCCAAATATAATTTGAATTAGGTCAACACTAACATTCTTGTTGTAAGGAAGAATGAGAGGTAGACCACACCATGTCATAGTTGGAAACAAAACTATCACCATACACATTACAATATATTTATATCCATTGAGATAAAAGAAATAAGTGTAAACACCCAAGGTCGGCCAAACCTAGAATAAAAATACCACCAAAATTTGAAACCAAGTCTCCGAAGTTACAAATATCATGCCATCTAAAATGAATGAGGCTAAGGACATTAATGATTTATTTCCACAGACACGCCATCAGAAACTATCATGTAGAGAAATGTGAAGCATGCATTTCATGAAGAGACCACTGTCACTCATAGCTATTCCAAATCTACTATACTTAATTTTGGATCATAAAACCTTTTAATAGACATCTCCAAATAGTCTTCAAAGACATACCAAAATCTCATTAAAAGATTCATAGCATATAAGATGTGTGGATAAATATACTCAACATAGGTTTCACAGAGAGTAGTCACTAATGAAAACAACAAGAAGTTGACATCAATGACAACCAAAAAAACTCATCAATTACTCATTCAACTCATTCTACTCAAATATACAACAATCTCCCCCTTTGTCATTGATGGAAACACATCAGTGATGTTACAAGTGTGGTTGTCGTTGCACCAAAATATCAACATGTCAATGCCTGATACAACCACTGGACTTATAGAATCCATAGGAGAAATTTAGTCCCTTGTCAAAAATCCTAAGGGGAGCACTGACCATTTTGAAAACAAACTCCCCCTCAGTGTTACCCGAGGGGATTCAAACCTATGACCAAGCTTTGATACCACTTGTTACAAGTGTGATTGTTGTTGCACCAAAAGATCAACTTGTCAATGCCCGATACAACCACTAGACTTATAGAATCCATAGGAGGTGGTTAGTCCCTTGTCACAAATCTCTAGGGGAGTGCTAACTATTTTTCCAACAAATAAAAACATTTAGATAGATGCCTTTGATCACACCAAAAACTTTGCAACAACTCTCCTCCTTTGACATCAATGACAAAGGTCAAAGATGAAAACATATCACTCATTATTCTCAACTCCCCTTGAGATATACAAATCAGCTTGCAATAGTACATAGCTCCTCCTGAGAGGTAGCCAAGATAATTATTCCAGAGAGAAAATATTCATGAAGCTTACAAGACTAATGCACATCCACATGCATTTAGTTCTTAGAAGGAGGGGTAGTCACCCCCAATTTGTCTATGAGATAATCAAAAGTATTCTTAGGTAGTGCCTTGGTAAAGTTGTCAACAATTTGTTCCTTTGTAGGCACATTGTCAAGATTCACCTTATTCTCCAAAACCTTTCTCTCAAAAAGTGATATCAGATTGAAACATGTGTTATTCTTGAATGCAGTACCAAATTATTTTTAATGTTTGTAGTACTAGTATTATAACATAGAATAGGAATAGGTTCATCAAACATAATTCCAATGTCCTTCAAAGTTTTTTTCATCCACAATATCTAAGTGTAACATGAATCAACAACAATGTATTCAACCTTAGTAGTAGACAGAGACACAAAATCATGTTTCTCACTTGACCAAGCAACCAATCTAGGTCCATGAAAGAATGAACATCTACTAGTAATCTTCCTTTCATCAGCACATCCAACCTAATCAACATTTATATAATTCATCAAGGTAAATTTGGATTTTTTGGGGTACCATAGTCTAGAATCTTCAGCCCCTTTCAAATATATGAAAATTCATTTTAAAACTACAACATGAGATTCTTTGGGATCTTGCTAAAATATGGCTACAAGAAAAACAACATGCATGATATCCAGTTTGATAGAAATAAGGTATAATAGTCTACCAATCATTGTTTTGTATTTTATTTCATCAAATTTCATCTAATTTAGATAATTGCAAGCCTCTTTTATAGTCTTTGGTTCAACTTCTAAAATTAATCACATGTTGACTTGTTATTTTTTTGCTCTTGTTCTTTTCAATACTCCTTTGTTCTTGTCTCCAATTATCTAATTTTCTGAAAGATTCCTCTGCACATATCTAGGAGTCTTAGGATTAGTTTCCAAAGAAACCTCCTCATAACTTTGTTCTCCATTCTCTACAGGCTTCTCTTCTTCTCTTTTTTAGTAAATTCATTTGATTCATATCCAACCTCTATTTCTTTATTCTTTGGAATGTCTTCATTAATATTTACATTTATCCTCTCAACTGTTCTTCTCATCCTTTTGTTATTGTATTTATAAGCTTTTCTCTTTGTAGAATACCCAAGAAATATGCCTTCATCTTCTTTGGTGTCAAATTTTCCTAGATTCTCTTCATCTCTTCTAATGTAACACTTGCTTCCAAACACTTTGAGATTTTTTAGAGTTCATCCATATCATACCTCATATGATGTTTTCCTCGGATTTTTTTTATCTGAACTTTGTTCAATGCATATACTGAAGTCAATATTGCCTCTTTCCAGTAGATTTATGGAAGAGGGTGGTCCTACAATGTCATGTCCCACTTTTTGGCCAACTTTGACATTGGAACAAACATTTTGAAAAAAAAATTTACTTTCGGACACATATTGCTGAAAAACTATTAAGAATTTGAAGATGATGTAAACTAGTGACTTTTAGCATTTTGTTTCTAGTTTCTATTTTTTTTTTTGGAAATTATTTGTATCAATTTTTCCTTCTCCTTCAAAAAGTGGTTTGTATGAAAAATCAACATTTTTAAAGAGTGACAATCATTCGATTTGCCATAAATTTTTTGTTTCAAAAATGATGATGATGAAATTATTTTGAGGTTAGGTTTGTAACACCAATACCTAGAGGATCCAATTGGTTTTGTTCAATTTGGTTTAGAATTTTATAGTTTATTGAGTTATGAAGTGACATTAACTATAATTTAGACATTGGTTCTTTTAGATCGCTCTAACTTGATCTGTACATATCGAAATTCATTTTTTCTTTTTTTGATAGAAAGATAACATAAATACCTATTTCCTACATATATTTCATAATTTTTTTTCATAATTTACTATTTTTATTGAAGCATCGAAGAGAGAGGTTGCTAAATGGCCACACAACGTATGTTTAATTAAACTAAAAATAGAAAGTCACAATGAACTCAATATATATTAAAATTATGGTCACAATTTAAATCTTGTTGAGACTAACATAATCTGACATTTTTTTGTTTCAGAAGATTATCTTATTTGACCTTAATTGACACCTCGAAAGGGCAGAATTCTATTGTCCTTAGCCAAAAAAAACATTTTTATCCCTTCACACGAAGGGGTTAAAATGGCTTCGTGCAAAGGCCCCTTCACACAAACACCCCTTGGAAAAGTAGAACGGGAAGCACACTACCAGATTTTTTTGCTAGGTGTGTTTGCCCAAACTAGGTCTACCGGTTTTATTTTTTTGGTCACGACTTTTCATTTGGGTATAAATAAAAGCATTTTTTTTCTTTTTTTTTAGAAACATAAATCTATTTTATTTGAGCCACTCCATATTTGTAACAATTTTTTTTTGTTTAAATGATGTGGTAAATGCCATATCAAGTGACATTTATGAGCATTAATTAAAGTGGTGTATATCAAGCACCATTTTTAGTGCTTTCATTTGAATGTCATTTGTTAAACAATGTATTTGTTTCATTATGAAACCCTAGCTCTTATGAGCTAGGACATCACAAATCGAGGGCATAATTTTTAAACAGTTACAATGGTGGCTCAGTTAGGAGAAGGATTATGGTAGTTGTGAATTAGTTTGCAAAGGAAGATTGAAATGGTGTGATAGGCTTGAGTGCGAGATCTATGGAGTTTTATAGTGTTAAGGTTGTGCACGTTGTATTCAGTTTCCTTCTCTTATCATTTTGAGTTCATAATGCATCATGCTTTATCTACTAATGTTGGTACATACATACAATATTGATCTTGTTTTTAGGGTAATGTTATTGTGTGTTTTTAATACCCTATACCTAGGATTATCTTTTTCATATGACATCAAAGAAGGTTTAGCATGGGGTTTTGTGTTTATTATCTTTCATTTATACAAAACCCTTGTCGGGTTTGTCTCAATGCTTTGTGTAGTATCAACTGTTATTTTTTTTTTGTATATTGGTTGCATTACTTTAAGGGTTTTTTCAGTTTTCAATATGCACAATCATAGCATATGAAGCACATACATTGCACATAGTATTTGGAGGTAAAGTGTTATGGGTGTATTTATGCATGTATACCAAAATGGTTATGTTTCATCTATGCCTTCATTATGAGTGTATAAATTTGTATTCAAAGCACACTTCTTTCATACTCAAATGTGTCACAATCAACATTGCATGTGTATTATAGTTTTGTTTTTTAAATCACATTTTGGTTTGATCATAAACCCTAGGTCAAGAGTTTAATGTATCGGGTTTATATATTGTGCTTTCATAAGTTTATTATATGTATCTTGCATTGTCATGTATTGTTGTAGTATGATGCACTCAATGAAATAGAACATGACATAATACAGTCAGTTATGTGATACAATTTTCTTGAGCATGATTACATTCATTGACAACAAACATGATGAAGATGTTTCTGGTAATATGGAATCATTTTACAGGCACATTTATCATTGATGTATTTGAATATTGACATATAATTTTTTAATGAAGGTTACTGATATTGTTTTTATCAGAATTTATTTAATTTGATTTCTAGTGAAAAAATCAAGGCATATTATGATTTATGACATTGATCAGTTTGGAATCAATTTATAGTTGATTTGATATCATTTTTTTAGTGATGCTTATAAAATGAAATAGAGGCAGAGCATTTAGGTATGCAGACAAAGAAGAGATAATTGGGTTTTGATTGATAATTTTTGTAGTATTTGTGCACAATCAGATTGTCTGAAATCCATGATTGATATAGGGGTCCATAATTGTTTAATGTGCATTATTAGATACAATATTAATTATTGTACTTAATGATTCATAGGGTAGAATTAGAGGACCTACATGATCATTACATTTTCTGATCTTTGTATGTAAGAAAATTGAAAAGTGGAGAAAGGTCAGTGAGGCATATAAGACTATCAGTGAGATAGAAGTTGTCAGTAAGACATTTGTATAGCTAGTAAGGTAGTGTAAAAGTGATTTCAAATCAAGAAAGTGAGCTATTTCGAGTGGATTTTTATCCGAAAGGTTTTCCACATAGGACATATCTCGTATTAAATTTTAATGTGTTGATCTTGTCTCTATCTCTTTGTTTCAATTTTCAAAATTGAACAATATTGTTTAGTTGGCTAAAAATTGATACATTGTTTTTAATATCATGTATTCACTCCCCTCTCAGTGAAAATCATACTCCAACGGTGTTCTAGGAGTAGAAAAATGTATCCTAATCCCATGATTTTCACAAAAAAATGTTAAACTCATCTGAAGTAAATTCTCCTCCTCTATGAGATCTCAAACATTTGATTCTTCTATATGCCTCATTCTCAGCCATAGCCTTAAATATATTTAATTTCTGTAATTATTCATATTTTTCTCTTAAGAAGGTGACCCAATTCATTCTAGAATAATAATCAATTAAGAGCATAAAGTACCTTTCTCCTTGTAGACTTCTTATTCTAGTTGGTCCGCATAGATCAACATGTACCAGCTCTAATGGTTCAGTAGTGAATTGTTCTTTTTCCTTGAAATTTCTCCTTGTTTGTTTTCCAATTTGACATTATTTTCTCACACTATTAGTAAGTCTGGTAAGCTTCAACAGATCTCTTATTGATTGTAATGAACTGATCCATGTCATGTTGAAAAAATTGATATGACACATCCTTTGATGTCAAAACCAACTCTCATTGATCAGAGACAAAAAAATATATGTTGGCAGTCTTTAACTAATACATGTTCCCTCTTGTCTTCTTTCTTACATCAATTATGGTTCTATATTTCTTCCTTATCTCACAACCATTTTCCTAAAACACAAGGTTATATCCATTCTCACACATTTTTCCAACACTTAAGAGATTATGATTCAATGCTTTCACATAATAAACCTTGTTAGTATTATGTTTCCCATTAAAAATGATAGGACCAAATTCCACTATTCTACCTCCTTGATCTCCTCCAAATGTAAGAAATCCTCTGTCATAATTTTCAAGTTTTACAGAATTAATTTTATCACCAATTATATGATTTGAGAAACCACTATCAATAAGTCATTCATCTCTATTTCTTCTTACATATAAAGAAATATTTACAATGTCCTTACCTTTTGTGTTTAATTCCGGAGTACTAACAGGATTTGCAGTATGAGTCTCTTCCTTAATTTCTAGGAATAGGCATTGATCATCTTCTTCATAATCAAATTCATCATCAGAAATGATAACATCTTCTCTAACATAGTAAGATTTTCTATTGAACTTTCCTTTACTTTCCTTGTTCTTTTGTTTTGTAATTATGTCAAGACATCTAGAAGAATAATGACCTATTTTCCCATAGTGAAAGCATTTAAAGGGTTACTTACCTTTGTATTTTCTAGTGTCTTTCTTCATTTCCCATCTAGAAGAATAATGACCTATTTTCCCATAGTGAAAGTGTTTAAAGGGTTACTTACCTTTGTATTTTCTAGTGCCTTTCTTCATTTCCCTTAAAAATTTTGCTTATATCTCATCAAAATAATATTCATAAGATTCTTCTTCTTTTGCAGGTTTGGTATCCTTGAAAGAAATTTCTATTCTTGTGCTAATAGCGTCGAATTCTCTCATCTCAAAAGCAAGTAATGCACAATACCTCTATTCTCTAGAATACTAAAAATAACGAGTTTCTTCAATGGTAGAGACTTTAAAGCTATAAGCTTTAGTAAGTTTTCTGTGTATTTTTTGTATCATATCATTTTCTTCTAGTGTGTTGCTAAGATTTCTGATCTCATTTACTTTATCATCAATCTTCTGCATGTATGTTGTTATGGTGTCTTCTTCCTCCATTTTCAGACCTTCATATTTATTCTTTGCATTATGCATCTTAGCTTATTTGACCATGTCATTTCCTTCTTGTGTGCTTTTCAAGTTTTTCCAAACATCACAAGCAGTTTCAAAAGATACAACTTTATTCAATTCAGATTTAGTTAGAACACTGAAAATGTCATACCTTGCCCTTTCAATGTTTTCATATGCTTCAAGTTCATCCAGATTATTCCATCCATTTGTAAGTTTCTCATATTTAATTTCCACATCCTTCGAGGTCTTGTAACTAAGAGAGATCAAACATCCTCACATCTGTACTTTCCAAAATCCATAGTCATATTCATCAAAAGTAGGGAGTGTCAATTTGTGCACTTCAAGATCTCCTTAAGTGGTTAAGCTCTTATCCAAGGAACCAAAAATTTGATACCAATTATTGAAAATGAAAAAAAAACTAAGAGAGGGGTTGAATCTTTTGTCCACAAAATTTTTAAACCTCATTAAAACTTTAATCAGTTCCACCAAACTTACTTGAACCCTTAATAAAAAAAGATGTAAACATGAAAGAATAGAAATCACCAAACACATAAAGCATAAAATCTATGTGGAAAACCCTATTAAGGGAAAAACCACAAAGAAGATTATTCTCAAATATATGAACACATGTTAGGGTGACACCAGTTAAGGTGGTTTTTAGAGAGAAATACTCATTGCCTATAGAAGAGCACTCACTGCCTGGAAGAAGAAGGATAAAAAAGAATAGATCCATGACTGATGCACAATAAAAACTCAACCAACTGACCTGTAGATGTAACCACCCTAATTCAGTCTACTCTAACTAGAGACCCTATTTTCCCTAAATATGATCATACCCCTAATTTTGTCAATCCAACTATTTGATTATTGATATAATTCATTAAAATCAATTTAATCTCCTAAAATCAAAGTAATTTCATCACTAACTCACATTACTTACCTTGGCCTATTTAAATTAAATCAACCAAATTAAATCCTTGGCTAACGTAATTAATTAAAATGAATTGAATAAACTTTCTAAATACAACTCATCACTTGCACATGGAAAGTCAATCCATGAACCAATGAGAGTTCACTCACATGGATCACCAAAGATTCAATCCTCACCTCTCCTCACAAGTTGATCTCAACCACTCATTTCTCAAATTATTCCATAAAAGGATTGAATTTTGAGCTCAATAGGCCCACAATTTTAGAATTTTGAATGCATCCCTATGCTCTCATTTTTGTTTCATAATTTCACATAGCTAATTAGATAATATTTATTTGTTCTTCAATTGAATCTTTGCATCATTTCTAAGCATGAATTGCATGATAATTAGCTTCAAATTCTCAATGAATCTTCCATTCTAGGACTGAATGTGTCACTGATTTAATGCATAATATAAGGGCAATTATAGCTTAAATCATACTCTTCATAGATATGAAGCAATATGTTGATTTTAATGGTTTCCTTATGATTTTTAATTGATTTCCATATTTCTAACCATTGATGTAATGAAATATTTAAGTGTTGTGTTGTAGCTTGTAGGTACATAATTCACACACATTTTTGGCACCCACCGTGGGGCCGAGCCCTAGATTTTTCACTATTTTGAGCTAATTGATCATCTTTTGTTCTCTATTTTTGGGTGCAGACTCGCATTTTGAAGCAAAGGATCGCATTTAGGAGAAAGGGATTGCATCCCAAAAAGAAGCTCGCATCTCAGATATCCTGCATCGCATCCTATTAATCCTAAGTCATTTCTGGTAAAGGATCGCATCATGTTAATCCTAGATCGCATTTAGTGTAAAGGCTCGCCTTTAGGATCTGTCATTGCACTTGGTCATTTTTGGATCATATTTGGGAAGTAAAATCACATTCAGTAAGGTTCAGAGTTGCATTTGGTTAGTCTACTGGCATGTGTGATAAATTTGATAACTAATCTGTTGACTTTACATGTTTTTGGATGGATCTTATCATTTTAGCAGCCTAACGAGTTATTGCAGGATGTTGTTGAAGACATCTTTAGCTAAGAAGATGGAATGAAACTACCAACAAGTCATTTTGTAGGTTTCCTTATGTGTTTCAACCAAACTTCTTTTGCAATAGGAACTTAACACTATTTATTTCCTCTTCGTAACTTGATTAGAGAAGTATGCTTTTTGTCTTCATGGAAAATCAAAACCTCAAACATCAAGTTAAGATTTGAATAGAAATTGGGGGAATAAACTTTAAATTTCTCAAAAGCATTTTGGTTAATTTCTTTAAATAGGAACCAAAATTTTTGGATTTGAATTCTATTCTTAGTCAAACTAGAGGATTATGCTCTTTTCCCAAGTTGGAGAATCAGAAACTTGATATGGGGGATGAGGTTTTGAGTTTGACAATTCAAGGGAAAGAACTTGCATGATGTGTTTGATAGGAGAAAATGGCATGGATAGGAGAGTATGCTCTTCTTCCTCATGAAGAATCATAAATCTAGACTCCTAAGCCGCCAATCCTCTTTATTGTTTTTAACTTTAGAGGGCCTGCTGATTGAGGAAAAAATCCCCCAAGAATGACCCAAGTGAGGACAGGTGAACACCAGCCATTCCATCTCACTATAAAAAAAATTCTTCCTTAAGGCCAAAGTCTCGGAAGATGTAATTGGTTTTGTCCTTGGAATTTTGGCTATCATTACTTGGACATGCTTGGATCTGTGTAGAGAAAAGCCAATTGAATCTTTCTTGTGATACTACACACATTTAGGTATTCATAGGGCTATACGCCTTAATTTTTCCTTGTACAATTCTATGGGGGACGGTTGTGAATAGATGCCCAAAATAAAACACTTTGTAGTTAAGACCACCTGATTCATCTCCAAAAGGTGATAATCTTTGTGCAAGGCAAATATCATTTTGTGCCCTCACTTGCATTTGGAGTCAGATAATACGACATCATGATTGGATCCATTGTGTTCTTGGTGATGGCCATAATTTGATTAGCATTTGAGTGTGTACCTGAGTCTACAAGAAAATATTTTCATGCTATGACATAGATTTTAGGGAATAGGTGTGTTTGTTCACTTAACAACTTGCTTGATGTGTCAAAATTGAAATAAGAAGATAAACACCCCCAAATCAATATTTTGACAATCACATATAGCTATGTTGCTCAAAAACACTCTAAAATTCATCAGACAGACCCTAGAGTCAGACAAGTTTTAAAAAATTAGGAAAATCCATTAGAGAGTCACATTTGGTAAATCCTGGCTCACATTTAGGAAACAAGATCGCATGTGGGAAACAAGCTTGCTTTTGGTAAATCCTTTCTCGCATTTGTGAAACAAGATTGCATCTAGGAAGAACAAGCTTGCATCCTATATATCTAGACTCACATCTGGTCAGTCGTATCTAGGATAGAGGGCACTTGCACACATGTCAGAATAAAAAAATTTCTAGTTTTGGATACCCTTTTCGCTCTTCATTCTGGTTCTATTGTTCTTTCTGGTCTGTTTGACGTTGTTTCTCAATCTAATTAGAAGTCTACCTTGCATGTTATTTAGGGTTTTTGCAATTGATCCCAAATCATGTTGTCACTTCAGTAAACAAATCTTCTTGATTCCCATCTCACTATCAGGGAATTCTAGCCCTCTGACGCTAGAATCAATCACTTAAAAAAATAAAACTTACTCACCCCAACTTGGACAAACGTATTTGGAAAATTCAGAAAATCCTTTTGACACAATTGGAACATTTTTGACAAAATTGAGACCTTGCTTTCATGGTTAACACAAGAAGTAAACAATACCATGTTGACAATTCAGAAAGACCTCCAAGATTGCTTAAATTTCTACAAGGAGAGACATCTAGAACAAACTCCCTCTTTGATCAAGACTCACCTAAAATGGATGCACCTAATCATGAATGGAGTGTTTCATTTGAAGAATATAGCAAAGAACATGATGAAAGGGAAAGTCAAGAAGAGATAAATCGTGACTGTCCTTTGTTTGATTCAGAAAGTGATGAGGATATATTGGAAGAAGAATACAATAAACTCAAACAAATTAGGAAGTTTCAAAGGACCTTGGAAAATTCATTGGGGAAGATAAAGAAAAATACTTCATTTATCTTCTCTTGGAATTAAACTCCCCAAAGACTATGATGTTGAAAGATTGAAGGAAGAAGAGGTACAAACACCTATCTCCATACTCTCAAAACAACTATATCAAATGCAAATGGAACTCGCAACACTCAAGAAAGAGAAGACCAAACCGATGAAGAAATACTCCTTGGAGCACATATGTTCATTTCATTTTGACAAGAGCATAAACATGGTTCTATTCCCACCTAACATGGCAGGACCCAAATATAATAAATACATGGGAGAAACTGATTGACATGACCATGTAAGAGAATTTTGTGCCCTAAGCATAGAATACATGCATAAACCAACATACTTGATGAGACTATTTCGAGGAAGTTTAGGTGAAAATGCTATGGAATGGTTCTCTAAACTAACACCATGTGTGCAAACACTTGAGGAGTTAATTCAAAGATTTGTCTAAAATTACTCCTAAAATATACAACACAATGTTACCATGATGGATATTTGCAATACAAAACAATGAACAAGTGAATCCTTCACACACTTTTTACAACGACGGAGGAGAATATTTGCAAGGTACTCAAGACTGATACCCGAATCTGAAAAGATGGAAATCTTTGTAAACAACTTAGTACCTAAAATGAACTATTCTCTAGAAATGCAAGATTCTCCTAGTTTTGATAGAATGATAAAGAATGCCATTCATGCTGAAGAAGTTATGGTCAAAAAAGGAGAGATCACACTCTAAAGCGACAATAAATCCTCTAACAGCTATAACAACAAACCTAAATGGTGGAACAAGAACAAAAATGTTGTTAAAGATGGAGTAGTTGAAGCCTCGAATGCAAATGCTAAACTAACTATGTTTAATCTCACAAACAGACTACACGCAAGAAAAGAAGCTAAGGTAACAACAACAACACCAAGAGAAAACATTGATACCAACATGAATCAACCATAGACGTCTAGACCACAATGAACATTTAATCCATTGGGAGAACCTCTTGAGATGGTCTTGAAGACTCTCTTTGATAAAAAAATCATCGCTATATCAAAGTGAAAACCATGGGAACCAAAAGTAAAACCAAGGTGGTGGAATGATAATGCCTATTGTGAGTTCTATAAGAACAAAGGACACAAGAATAATGACTGTGTTAAACTCAAATGTGTTATACAAGATCTCATTGACAGAGGCAAGATCAAAGTGGAAGGACATACATCCAATGAAGATCACATGACATATAATAAACCATTTCCCAACTATGAAAAAGGAGAAGCCTCTAAAGGAAAAGGAAATGAAGTTAATTACACCTATTCCCATAATGATAATATGATCAATATGTTGGACATAAAGAATGAATCAATCAATGTGATCACTATCAAAGGTGTCAAGGACAAGTCAGAACATTTGAATGCAGTAAGATGAAGCCAAGCACAAATCACAATTTAAGGAGTCAATTCCTCTTCCAAATAGGCAACACCATCAAAACCACCTGTTGTCACAAGTCCTAAACCAACAATGTTAAGAAAAATAGTTCCCGTACCATCCGCTAACTATAACTCGGTAGACCAATCGCAAAAAACCTCGACTCAAATATTTATATTTAAGTTATTAAAGATCTCTTCAGTGCATAGGGAGGTTCTTGAACAAGCCTTATGTTGGCGAACAAATTTGTCTCCACTTTAATTAAAATCTATATTGACCCTATACCTCTTTTAAGACAAATAATTCCACAATATTTGGGTAAGCATGAGGTAATTGCTTCCCTCTAAATTTTGCAAGGTACAGCTCCCTCTCAAAAATATTCAATGAATTTCCAAATTAAACACAAACAAATGTACTTTTGATCGGAAAGTGCGTAAGGATCTCTCAAATACTCTTAGGTATTGAGTTATATTCCAGAAATTATGAATAAAGAATCTAAGATTTAAAGGAAAGCATAGTTCCTTCAACTATATGAAATTAACTTCCTATGAGAATAAAAATAAGAATTATCTGGAAAGATGGAAAATCACCATACATTTACAAACAACATAGGACAAGAGATATACTAATTCAAAAAGTAATCAATACATCATAAGTTCAAATTCATAGATTTAAACGGAGCCCTGTATTAAATTCTTTATGCTTGTACAGAACAAAGTCTAAGACAAGTGCAGATTACCATATCTTCCCATTTAATTCCTTTCATAAATAGAAAAGCCAAAATAGTATTGAAAAAGATGCTAAACTAAGTCTAATTCTAAAAAATTTATCCCTTCGATAGTTCTATGCTCTAGCATATATAGTTTAGCGATCCCGGGAGGCCTCCCTGAAAACTCGGCCTCTCAGATCAACCGAAAAGAAATGGGTACAAACCAGTAACTAAATAAAGAAATAGTTTAAAGAAATTTATCCCTTAATCAAAATAACTTAGAAAATAAGATCATTGCATGTTTTTTCATGCCCAAAAACTTGTGCCCAAAAATGCAACAATTTTTTTATTAGAGGTTAAAATAAAGTCTTACGGAATACATTTAAGGGTTCTCCACAAATAAAATTTTAACCTAAGAACCTTTTGAAAAGCCCTAGGTTACACTCGACTAATAAATTTGTAAGGTCAAGAAGAATTGTGTCCTTACGAAAACATCTCTCAACCCATGATAATTTTGATGAGTTTAGATTTGACAAGTTTACTAGCGTGGCTTACTTACACCATTTCAAATGTCTTAAATAATGTGTTTTCAAAAGTTTATTAAATCTAAACCTTTATTAGAATTCCCATAATTAATTTTTCTAATGTTTAATACTAATAGTTTCTCTAATAATAATATTTTCAACTTTACAAGGGAATCCATGAAAACATTATTTTTACGATGGCCAATATATTGGCCACATATATTGGTCTCATAAAAATAACATTATTGAGAGAAAAATTTGTTTCTTTTGACTATATAATTGATGGCTAAACTACATTTGATTCTTACGATAAATTAAACTATCTTAATCTCAAGCGTTGAAAATCTGGATACAAGGCTAAAGTCAAATTAATGTTGAGAATAAATCTCCATTAAAATAACTAATAAAATACCAAATATTGTAATACCCTAAATTTTAATCCTGGTACTCCCTTTTTAAAAGTTGATTATAACATTAAGAAACATAATTATAATCAAATCGTTAAGGGTAACATTTTAAATAAAGAATTTAATATAAAGGTTAATTAATCTAAAGGTCGTCGACATATAAATTTTAAATTACTAATAATGATAAACTTCTCAATTTATTTCTTACTCTATGAATATTCTCTATATTAATCATATAGATTAAGTTGTACTTTAATTTATTAAATATATAAACGCTCATTAAACTATACCTATTTATGTTATTGGATATGTTAAAGTGTCAAAATTTTACATTCTCCAATAAATTTCTTAAATCAACTTATTATAACAATTTAGAAATAAAAATTTCAAGCTCACATTTAGATTCCTAATAGAAAAAGAAATAGAAAATGGTTCCCACAAAAAAAAGGCACTCCTTTTTAAAACAAAATTAAAAAGATGCATTTCCCTCTAAAAACAATCATGCCCTAACCCTAATTTGAAATTAGGGTTAGGCTCTACAATAAGAAGTAACAAAATACATTGCTACCATTTCTCTCTTCTACAAACCCTAACCTTTCTTATTTTTTTTGTTTTTATAAATATTTTGTTGCAGAGTTGCAGGTATGAAGAACAACAATGGAGGCTTCTCAACATATATACATTTATATATATGTACATACTTTCAATTCTGAAAGTAAATACATATATTTAAACATATATATCATCACAAAAAAATATGGTTTAAGCTTCATACTCCATGGAGCAGATTTAAATGAGTTATTAACTAGCGCACGTTTTATTTTAATACTGTTTGAATGGTTGCCGATTAGGTTAAACCATGGTGGGGCAGGCGGCGTGGCAGTCGTGACCACTACACTACCCATATAC